>VXBS01010610.1:0-19586 GCA_013400255.1 Sitta europaea | reverse complement strand
GCCTCCCCTTCCTCCCCCCACCTCTCTCACCAGATGCAGTAAAAGTAAAGTTCAGCTTGGGCCAGCAGCAGAGTAAATTCCATGCTGGTAGATGTTCTCAAATCAACTGGGCCTTCCTGGCCAGCGTAGCCTTCCCCTTCCCCTCCCCCCCACTCGGCCAAGGTTGAGCGAGGGGAGAGGTGTGCTCGCTCCGATGGCCGGAAGGAAAGAGAGCTTCCCGGGCTTCTTTCAAAGGTAATAAGAACTAGAAATTGCTTTCTCATTGGTCTAATAAAATGCCAATCTCCTACCTAGCCAGCTCACTTCCCTGGGCTGGTCAAACTAGGACACAGGGCCATAAGTGAAATTGACTAAATACTGCCAAAATTTGAATTCCCTTTCAAATTTAGCTGCATTATCCCAGATTGTCTTTCAAATTTCAGTGGGTAAGGTGACCTCTTTACCTTTTCTTATAATTGTTGGTTCCATAGATTGCATCCACAGTTGAGCTTGGATACAACTAAGAGCTAGCATTCACTTTTGGCTGGTCATCCTTTTTGTCAATCCTTTCCTGTTGAGATAATATATCTGATAAGAGCCATTGGTTAGTTCCTAATACTAGTAAGGAAGATCGTAATAGATGTTCCAATTGGTATAAATCACTTGTTACTGAGTTTATTTTGTTTGCTAGGACTTCTGCATCCATGCTATTACTTCTAATCCTGTCCCCAGGATACCAGTCACATCTCTTCTGGATCGTTTTGGAGAGGTGAGGGTCCATCCATGCAGCCATGCTGACCACTCTACATAGGATGTAGAGAGGAGTGGTGACCAGGCAGGTTTAATTGCAGAGATATTGATCTGCATTGATATTTCTACTCATTTGAGGGACCATGAAGGATTAAATAGCACTTATTGCTGGCCCATATATTTGATGGCACAGGGTCCAATTTTAGAAATCTGTGGGATAAGGTTTCAGTAGTCTTATTGGGGGGTCTCAGAGGTAGCAGGATGCATTGTGGAGGTTAAGTTAGTTTTTGTTGTGCCAATATGCATTATCCCAACTACAGTTGTGGCTATATTATATCTCCATGTGTGTACTACTTCTTTTTCTATATTTTGTTTTAATGTAACACTTATTGAATAGTTACTGGCCTTGTAGCATCTATTCCATTTTTTGAAAGAGGTACTGACAGGGACCAATATGATTTTTGTTTATGCCTCAACATATGTTACACATGAAGTGGGAGATTCCTTGTCATGGTTTGATGTTGGCACAAAGCCAGTGTCCCCACGAAAATACACTATCCCTGGTGTCTGTTGTGAGATGTGACCAAAAACAGAACAAAGTAAGTTCTAACTTCGAAACAAAAGGGAAAAAAAACTTTATTACTTACAATATATAAAGAAAACACACACAGAAGGGGATGAAAACCTTAAAAACACTCTTCCTCCCTCTACCTAAAATCTCAGCACAACACAGTAAGACAAGACCTAAATTCTCAATCAAATTACCATCTCTCAAATAATTTTTCTTCAGTCCATTACTACCATTCTGATAGTCAGTACTCAGTTCATCAAGGAGAGATAGGAGTCTTTCTTGCACCATATCGTGACCTCCCCTTCCATGTCCAGTGCTCTCACCACTGTCTCATGGACCAGAACTGTTTCTAGGGTTTTTTCTTTAAAGATGTTTTGGTTAGTTCCAAAAATGACAGTCTCCAATTTCGGGACACCAGTCCCCCCCAATTTCACCCCCTGGGGCCGAGGGGCTTTGAGAACAGAGATCTCTCCATCTCTGTTCACATCACTCCTTCACTGTCCATTCTTGGCTCTAAGCCAATGCCTCTCTCTAGATACAGTCTCTGTGTCACGGAATAAACTGGGTCCGTTTTATGGCTATACAAGAAAAGTCCAGCCAAAGGCCACTCCATCATCTCCTCCCACCTAGGATTCTTCTCAGCATCTTCCGACAATCTTTCACTTGCACAAACTTTCATCACATTTGCCCAGTTCTCTCTATTTCACCTCTATTCTTCTTCTCCTTCAGGTTCAGGAGGAGCAGTATTTGTAAAGTTTCTATCATCTACAAAAAGGGTTAAAACCTTGGGCTGTGCCTGTACAGAATTCCCACGACTCGACGGCCGGGTGCAACCCCCCCTTTCTCCTTCGGCTGTGCTGCTCACTGCCGATATCAAATTTCAAGGTAGCACAGGCACAGTTTTTCTCTCTCTCTCCAGGGAGGGGGGAAAGGAGGCCGTCCGATGCCTCCCAAGGTTCCTGCACCTCCTCCACCCTTCCATCTTGCAGGAACTTCTCTCCCCCTCTCTGCCCAAGGCCTACCTGGACCAGGCCGCATGGCCTCCCCTCCCCCGGCCAGCCCGCAGCTGGACAGGGGAGGCCTGAGCTCCTCCACAGACCGGAACCAAGAGAGAGTTCTCCTGGGAGCCCTCTGCTTTTAACTCCCTGTGTTCTCAGAGGCGGATCTTTGTCCTCAGTGGCCACACCAGATGCCAATATTCAAACCTGAGCATCCATTGGTTTGACCACTGAATCCGGAAAAAAAACCTCACTTCCGTTTCAAACCACCACATTCCTATAGGGACTGTGCATGTTCTGGCGGCCTTGTACCCAGGGAGACTTCGCCTGGCAGCCAATCAGGGCAGAGAAAGCATCCACGATTGGACTGTGAGCAACCCCCCTACTTGCCAGTGGGGGAAATGCCTGGATGCCCGTGAAGAATGTCCGTGAAAAGTGCCCACCAGTAATGCCCGCGAAGTTGGGCTGTGGGAGGAGCCTTAGCACATAAAAGCAGCTAGCTGCAGCACAACAGGAGCCATTTTTATTTGGGTACCTTGGAGGGAGCAGGGGCTCACCTGTAGTGTCTGCTCACTTCCCCCTCTCATTTTCCTCCCTGTGGTCCTGCTTCCCTGCCTGTACCTGCTTTGCCTTGCTTCACTGTTCCTGAACACCAGCTTGTCATCGTAATGACCTCGTGCTCCTCTGCCTCCCCGATGGAGCGGGCATTGCTGCAGCCAGCTGCCTCTGCTGTGTTTCCCGTGCACAGCCACTGCACCAACCTGCCATAGCACTAGCCCATAGCAACCAATCTGTCACTGCTGCTTGCACTCAGCTGTGCCCACAGCCACAGCGCCCCAACCCTGAGAACACCTGACTGCTCCAGGAGTGCGCCTGTAGCCACAGCAACCTGTTCTCCTCGATGGAAGGAACACACATCCTGCTGCTGTTTGGAAATAGCTTCCAGCCCGCCACAGGAGCTACGCAGATGCACCATGGTTCACTGCACACACACTCCATCTGCCAAGCTGACACTGACAGAGTGCTGGGGTTCTTGTGGTAATGCTGTCTCTGTCTTTTGTTTCTTTCTCCCTCTCGCTTTTTCCCCTCTCTGCTCCTTTTCCTATCCCACTTTAGTAGGAACACTTACCCTTTTTTATCAATAAACAGTTCTCAGATATAATATTGCTGATTTTGCACTTTATTTTCATCAGAGAAACCTATGAAAAGAAATCCTCCCTGATCCCCTCTTTTATAGTGGAATGAGACAGGTATATTGAAAACTGAGTAAGTAAATTTTCACATTGTTGGTTGGAGATTGTATTTCCTTCTGCCNTATTCAAACCTGAGCATCCATTGGTTTGACCACTGAATCCGGAAAAAAAACCTCACTTCCGTTTCAAACCACCACATTCCTATAGGGACTGTGCATGTTCTGGCGGCCTTGTACCCAGGGAGACTTCGCCTGGCAGCCAATCAGGGCAGAGAAAGCATCCACGATTGGACTGTGAGCAACCCCCCTACTTGCCAGTGGGGGAAATGCCTGGATGCCCGTGAAGAATGTCCGTGAAAAGTGCCCACCAGTAATGCCCGCGAAGTTGGGCTGTGGGAGGAGCCTTAGCACATAAAAGCAGCTAGCTGCAGCACAACAGGAGCCATTTTTATTTGGGTACCTTGGAGGGAGCAGGGGCTCACCTGTAGTGTCTGCTCACTTCCCCCTCTCATTTTCCTCCCTGTGGTCCTGCTTCCCTGCCTGTACCTGCTTTGCCTTGCTTCACTGTTCCTGAACACCAGCTTGTCATCGTAATGACCTCGTGCTCCTCTGCCTCCCCGATGGAGCGGGCATTGCTGCAGCCAGCTGCCTCTGCTGTGTTTCCCGTGCACAGCCACTGCACCAACCTGCCATAGCACTAGCCCATAGCAACCAATCTGTCACTGCTGCTTGCACTCAGCTGTGCCCACAGCCACAGCGCCCCAACCCTGAGAACACCTGACTGCTCCAGGAGTGCGCCTGTAGCCACAGCAACCTGTTCTCCTCGATCGAAGGAACACACATCCTGCTGCTGTTTGGAAATAGCTTCCAGCCCGCCACAGGAGCTACGCAGATGCACCATGGTTCACTGCACACACACTCCATCTGCCAAGCTGACACTGACAGAGTGCTGGGGTTCTTGTGGTAATGCTGTCTCTGTCTTTTGTTTCTTTCTCCCTCTCGCTTTTTCCCCTCTCTGCTCCTTTTCCTATCCCACTTTAGTAGGAACACTTACCCTTTTTTATCAATAAACAGTTCTCAGATATAATATTGCTGATTTTGCACTTTATTTTCATCAGAGAAACCTATGAAAAGAAATCCTCCCTGATCCCCTCTTTTATAGTGGAATGAGACAGGTATATTGAAAACTGAGTAAGTAAATTTTCACATTGTTGGTTGGAGATTGTATTTCCTTCTGCCAAATTCATGTTATTAGGTGGGGCTCCTAAATTTCTGCAATTATAACTTGTTTCATTAGCAAATATCACTGAAGTGCATTTGGGCTAAAGTGTGGTTTTGACCATTACCATAGTGATCATTGCAGATAAAAGAAGTGAGGGTCTCCATCTGATGGGTTGAAATTTTTAACGTGTATGCCAAACTTGGTTCATGCCGGTGCTGATTACTCCTACACAAGGGATATGCAGTCTTTCAATGGTTAACTTAATCTTCAGTGGATGCATGCTGGCATCATTCCTGGTATCGTTTCTGAAAGGTAAAACTATACAAGTCTTGGCAGGGTTTGTCTGGATGGATTACCCCATTAAAATGATGGGAAAATCCACAGTGCACTAATTCTGTGCATTGCACCACTGCTGTAGGTAGCTTCCCAAACAAGTGGTCCACAAGGTTTACTCAGAGTCATAGGCACAGTTCCAATCTGGTAAACTCACCATAATAGATTGTCCTGGTTGTAGTGGTATTGGAAGTTTTCTCTTGTTGGCTGGTGGAACATGAAGTCCCACTTTTGGAAAGTACACTTGTCCCACAAGACTCCCGATGGGCTCATATCTGTTATTTAATTGATGAAGTATTTTGGAAAGTTGAACAGCCCACTGGGCCTCATGTGGTTTAAGGCTTCCTTTCAATAAGGCATTAGCCCTTTCCACTATTCCATTTGATTTGGGCTAATATGGAGTGTGGAATATCCATTGAATTTCTTCCTTTTTAGCCCATTCTTGCACTTCCTTACAGGAGAAATGTGCACCAGTATCACTTTGGATGGTATCTGGGGTAGGCAAGCTTGAAAACCAAGACAGCAACTTCCATACTGTATTTCATCCAAGTGCCTTTTTGTTGGCCTTATGGCACTTAGTTGCAATGAGTAGGCTGGAGACCACTTCCACGCCTGTTAGGATGTATTGATATCCTGCTGATGGTTTGAATGGCCAGATATAATCAATTTTCCAGGTAGACCACCTTTACTCTGTGCAGCAAAGTAAATTGCTTCTCTACCAAGTGTGACCTAATTTCTGATGCAGTCATTCTCCCAATCGATACCACTCAGAATTTAAGTGGTCCTCTATTTTTATCTCACTGATATTAGTCAGTTCATCCACCTTTTGATTCTAATGTGTGGCTGGTTTATCATTCTTGGTGTGAGCTTTCACCTATCCCATCTTGAATGGTGTTTTTCTGGCTATATATAGCACTAGTTGCCAATTTTGAGTTCTTCAAACCAGAAATCTGTTTGCTTCCCAGTTCAGTGATTTCCATTGACAGTCACAGTGTGGTGCCAGCCCAAACAGCATAGGAGTCTACATACATCACTTTTTCTCCATTCTCAGCTGCAAGAACAGCTGTCTGTATTTCTCCTACTTGTGCACTACCTTCACCTTCTTCTGTTACTTGTTTGCATGTGTTAATGTTTAATGCAGTAGCCTTGTATTGACATTTACCATTTATCCTTCTTTGCTGAGACACTGGTGAAACAGGTATCTCCTGTCGGTGTTTCTTTGTTAAAGGCAGGTGCATTTAGAATTGGTGAGGATTTAAAAGGTTGGTGTAATGCTAATGTATTAAGATGGGTTGCAGTTTTGGAGACAGGCACATGACTGAACACACCACACTGAAGGTCATGCAACAACAGCCGGCGTTTATTAAGGAATGCCCCCTTTATAGGGGGTTCAAAATTCCCGTGCTTGAATAACTGATTGGTTGAGGTTTCAACTCACTGGCCAATGATATGTCTGCATTCAGGATTAAAATGGATTGGCTGGGGTCACCTGTTTGAGTTTGAATCCAACCTATCATTGCCTCACCTGTGGACTTTACTTCTATTCTATAATGAACTAGGCTAGCTGAATCGGGGTTCTGTTATGGCCAAATTTATCTGTGCAGCTTCAGACCAGCTGTAGCTGTGACACTAATGGGTCTGCATTGATAGACATTTGAAATGTGATTATTTTGTGTCCTGGTTTAAGGCAAATTTGGGAAGAAACCTCTGAATGGGTCCCTCTAGAAAACAAATCCAAACGGCCCCTCCCCGCAACTGGTTCAGGAAAAAAATTTCCTTAGAGGAAAGTGGAAAAAATTATGTTTATTTAACAGGCAAAGCACTCCCCAGCACAACAAATGAACNGGGAGGTTTTGTTCTTTGGTATTCATTTGTTGTGTTTTGCTTGTTAAATAAACACATTTTGCCACTTTCCTCTAAGGAAAAATCTTTCCTGAACCAGTTGGGGAAGGGGCCGTTTGGATTTGTTTTCTGGAGGGACCCATTCAGAGGTTTCTTCCCAAATTTGCCTTAAACCAGGACAGCAAGTTCAAACAGTTCCAAGAAAAAGGAAAAAAAACAAACTCACAGTCCTGAGAACTTCTGTGCTTCAGCTAGCCACAAACTAACAAAAAGCAAAGGAGAGCTCTCTCCTGCTGTATGCACTGCAGACAACACAGGCTGTGTGTGAAGGAAAGCTGAAAACTCTTATCTTGATGTTTTGAAAACAACTGCCTCCGACATTCCACCACTGCTCCTTCACTCCGAGATCCAGTGTTAAATGTGCAGAACTTACTTCTGAGTTAAACAGACGAATGGGGATACAATTCAGCATCAAACCAGGACATTTTGATATGTCCTTCAGTTAATTCTATTCCCTCTGCAATCCCTACCAAATAGGCATACTATTTCCTGTGTATAGATTTTTGTGCAATTCCTTCTGGGGGAGCAGTCCCCTTTAGGATTACTTCCAGCAAGTTAGAGGGTCCTCCAGTTTGTGCAGGCTGTTCCTGATGCATTTATTTCAGCTTGTATTACTGCTCAGACTAAAGATAAAAGCCCCTTTTCCCACTTGGAATATCTATGTTCTGTTTCTTTAAAAGCAGTCAAGCTGAACATTAAAGGTCTCTTAGGTCTATCTGGGCCAGTTTGAAACAGGTTTCAGTAGGTACCATGCTCAACAAAACCCCATTCTGCTATAATGCGGTCCTGGGGATGTACTGGTCAGAGCAATTGATATGTTCTTAATTCCTGTATTAGGGTTTTGACTGCTTCCTCATGTTCTGTATTCCACATCTACTGTTTTCCCTTTTGTAGAAATGAATATGGGGGGGAGCATTGATAGAAAATCTAGGTACGTGCTTGTTATTGGGTTTGCATGGCCTGGTTTTTGGTAGCAGGGGTGCTACAGGGGTGGCTTCTGTGAGAAGCTGCTAGAAGCTTCCTCAGTGCCCAGCAGAGACAATCCCTGGTGGCTCCAAAGATGGACATGCTGCTGACCAAGGCTGGGCCAATTAGAAGTGGTGGTAATGCCTCTGTGATAACATATTTAAGAAGAAATCAAAACAAATTTTGGGGTGCAGTTTTAATTGCGGCCAGAGAAGAGCAGAGTGAGAACATGTGAGAAGAGCAACTCTGCAGACACCAAGGTCAGTGAAGAAGGAGGGGGAAGAGGTATTCCAGGCACCAGAATCGATTCCTCTGCAGGCCATGGTGAGGACCACGGTGAAGCAGCTGTGCCCCTGCAGCCCAAAGAGAGCCACAGGGATGCAGAGATCCACTGGGATGCAGCCTGTGGAAGACCCCCCATGCTGGAGTGGGTGGATGCCTGGAGGAGGCTGTGAGTCCATGGGAGACCCATGGAGAGAGGGCCCTGCTCCCAGGCTGGGTCAGCCTGTCCTTGAAGGACTGCACCCCATGGAAGAGTGACCCTTGCTACAGCAGTTTTGGGAGGACAGCTGCCTGTGGGAGGGACTTGTGTTGCAGAGAGCTGTTGCTCATGAGATTGACTCACATTGGAGAAGTTCATGGAGAACTGTCTCCTGTAGGAGGGACTCCATGGTGCAGCAGGGGAATGACTCCTCTCCCTGAGCAGCAGGAGAAACCATGGTTGATGAACTGACCATAACCCCCATTCCCTGTCTCCATGCGCCACTGGGGCAGGAGATAGAGCTGGGAAGGAGGGAGCGGTGGAGGGAAGGTGTTTTTAAGGGCTTATTTTACTTCCCATTATCCTGCTCTGATTTTGTTATTAATAAATTAACTTCATATCTCTAATTAGAGCCTGTTTTGCCCATGATGGTATTTGATGAGCGATCTCTCCTGGTCCTTATTTCAACCCATGAAGTCTTCATTAAATTTTCTCTCTGTCCAGCTGCAGAGGGGAGTGACTGAGCAGCTTTTGTGGGTGTCTGGCATCCAGGCAGCATCAACCCACAGCAGTGCTTTCTCNCTTCTTCTTCCTCTTGTTCTCCATCTTCTGTGGTGGTGTGGCACATTTAGATTGGTTTAGAGTAAAAGAACACTGTGCAACATAGTTATTAGATATTGGAGGATTGTTGTAAATAAAGTACACGTAATTTTCTGTATAAAAGATAGTGCCCTCCCAAGGGCAGGCAGAAGACAGGAGGAGATGAAGGGAAGAAGACAACGAAGGACAGACCAAAGAGGAGAGCACTGGCCTGCAGAAGTTGTGACAGGCCAGGGACTGAATATGCGATAACAAAAGAATAAACAAATTCCTGAGAACGAGAGCAGACGACTCAGTCTCTTCTTCAGACGCAGGGCTGGGGAAAACAGAAACTTCACAAACACAGAAACACCAGAAAGGCCAGCCAGAAAGAAAGAACAACAGGCCAGAAAGAAAGAAAAAACATCTCTCTCTCTCTCTCTCTCCAAAAAATATATATTTTTATTTTTTTATTTTTTAAGAATCTAACAGTATACTGTACACCTTCCCAAATAAAAGCAAATTTCTTTCTATCCTTTTCCTGTAAGGTAATTATAAATAAATCATCTTTTAGATCTAGTGTTGCCATCCATGAGTATGCAGCTGCTTGTATTGCGGATATCAGGTTTTCGTTATTGGGTACTGAAGCTGTTAGTGAGGCTGTGTTGGTATTTAAGCAGTGGTGATCAACTGTTAATTGCCACGTCGTGTCTGCTTTTTGGACCGAACAAAACTGAGTTATATGGGGAGTGGCTTCTGGAGATGATTTGTCACCTTTCCAAATCAGCTATAACTTGAAAAGTTCCTTTTTGTGCTGCAGAGAGAATTGGGTATTGAGGTACATTAGTAACTTTTGAATCAGGGAGTGGAGGTTCTTCACAGAGTAAAAGCAGTGTAGTCTCCCAATTTCTTTTAGGTTTGGGGTTGACCTTTGAACCAAAGGATCACACTGGTGTCTGAGTAGAGTATTTTCTCTCCAATTGCTGCCATCATTTTTCTGAACCAAGGGTCCTCTCTGAACCACATGAATTAGACCCTTGGAAGGCAGTCAGGCTATCTCTGAATCACAGATCTTAGAATGCCTAATGATAATGCTTGATTATGTAGGTGTCCATCTCTGAGTCTTTGGTGGACAATCAGGGGTTCTGGTTCCAGGGAACTGATTTGTCTGACTTTGTGACCTGTATTTTTGGCTTCACTAGATGTATTATCCCATCCTATCTCTGTTTTGCCAGTGGACACCAAATACACAGACACCAATTTAAGGAATAAGTGTAATTTACTATAGTGCAAAACTGCAAAGTATAAAAGGATAAGCTAAGCAATGCACATAATCATTACTAAAAAAGATTGCCTACAGTGATTAAGAAAGATACATCACCAATTACCCTAATACTTTACCATCATCCAGATCCTCACACCAGAAGGGGAGCCCCAGTCATAGCAAAGGATTGGAGAGCTACTCACAGCAACTGGGAATTCCTACATGGTGTTCCCACCCACAGGCGAGGCTTCCAAATTCTCTGTGAGAGGGCCCAGCTTTTATATTGTGGAATAAACAAGCTGACATAACTTCTAGTGCAGGAGCATCCGGTTTCATCCTCCTCTTGGGTTCTACCCAAAGACTGGCCAACGCTCAAGGAAGAACCAAGGGAGTTGCCTTTGACCATATACCTCCAAACATGGCCAGATGTCTGATTTCATGGCCTTGTCCGGATTCTAAATACAGAAACATAAATATATGTTTTGCTAATGAGCAGATACATATATTGCTAATGATACTGCTAATGATCATGCATATTTCATTAATGAGCAGATACAAATACAATCTTTTGTTGGAAGGTTCATCTAGAGGTCAACTTTGGCTCAGGGCCTATTGTTCAGGCCTTAGTATTTCAATCTCTCGCCCATGATTTATGATATCATACATTAAGGTTGTCCAGGTAGTGATATCTCTGTGTAGTAGGGTTGAACTGATGCCTAGAAAGACTGATCTGGAACAGAGACTAGACAGAGTTAAATGGACAAAATAGATATTTATTGAGAGGCTTTAAAAGGATACACCTTGGGCAGCACAAGAGCCTGGCCGGGGCTACACCCAGGATAGATCCAAGATGGATTCTGGTCATGAGTTTTTACACTTTTATAAGTTTTGGTTTATCTACATATTGGGGCCAATTGTCCAACCACAGCTTCATGTTATGAAGTCTCAACCCCCTGGCTTGCCCCCTTCTCTTCCCCATTGTTTATGGTTTTTGGGTAACGGTTATCCTTGATTCTGTAGCTGGGAAGGGATTGTTTTGTCTAACTACCCTGTGAAGAGAACTTATTAATACCTAACATGAAGTTTCAGAGTTACATACCAGGCAGCAAAGAATCTGAAAAATATAAAAGCTAAAACCCAAGGCATCACCTCCCTAATGTCCAACAATTTCTGTTACAATCAATAGGGCATTGAAGTTTGCCTTTCAATTTAATCTAATTTTGCAATGATGAAAGGTTCTTGAGGATGGCAGAGGCTCCCTTAATTAAATTTTATCATGCCATAAATCACAGTAGCTGAAATAGGAACATTAAATAAGGTTACTCTTGTGTATGGCCTGGGTATTGGCAGCTTTTGTAATAGCTGCGGAGAGCTCATTCAAGGACCTAAGGGGTATAAACAGAGACTCCTCTCTCCAACACAGCCTTTCCTCCAGTCTAGTACGTCACTCTACTTGTTGAGTGGGAACCATCTAGGGGTTTGGGTCTCTAATGGGTTTAGGCTTCTTACTGAATTTTTCCCATTGTCATTGTGAAGATGCTGGGAGAAGGAGGAGGTGATGACCTGGATGTATAGCTGGTGCTTGAGTTAAACAAAGGAAGTGGCTGATAGCCCTGGAATTCCAATGGAATTGAATAATTTTTGGAGAGGGGAATAGGGGTTTGGCAGTTTTTAGCTGGTGGTGCTCTCTTCTCTGGGGATCAGGAGCTGTCGCATGGTGCCCTGGGGCATGGGGAATCATGCACTCTTGTCCAGGACTTTGCTGTGCTTTATCTTGGCACTATGATCAAGTTCTGCCTATCTCCCCTGCCTGTACCTGCTGCTGGTGAGAGGATTCCAGGCGCCCCTCCTCCACTGACTTTGGCAGCTGCCAGTACTGAGATCAGCTGCTGCCCACATGAGTTTTGCAGGGGAAGTACCCTTCTTTCTCCCTCCCGTGCTCGTGCCAGCTGTTGCCACCCGGGGAATTCCCAAGCCCACCAGCACCCCCTGCTGGCTGCAAGTAAGTTACTGCAGTATCCGCCTCCTGAAGCATGCCATCGGCCCCTGCTGGCTGTGGTCATAATTACACTGAAAGGAAAAAATAGTACTTTGTGGGTTGGAAGCTTCTGTTATTGTGTTGCTGTTTGTTCTGTTCTGTATATTTTCTAGTGAAGAACTCTTATTCCTTTTTCTATACTTTTTCCTGAAAGCCCCATAATTTTGAAGTTATAATAATTTGGAGGGAGTGGTCTTCCTATTCCAGGAAGGTTCCTGCCTTCCTCAGCAGACATTTGTCTTTTAAATGGAGACAGGGTCTAGAATTTATAAAGACACCAGGACCCCAAAATCTATTGGCTTCATTACCATTTAGCAAAATTCTATTTCCTCTGGTTAGACACACTTGCCATAAATATTCAGTTTTAGTCTTGCTTGGTTTATGGCCATAGCATACTTGCAAATTAGCCATCTGAATAGGGTCAAATGGGATCGATTTATGCGTATGATTTCCCATTCTACCCTGTGGTCCAGTTGTTACTTCTCTTGTTATAATGCATCTGGCTTCATATTCAAGGGGATTTGGAAGTGATAAAGAATTATTTTCCTGATGCTTTATCATAGAGGTCGTGCCAAATATTTCCATCACATTCATCTGGGGTCACAATTAGTTTTCTAATCTGTACAATGTTAGGGGGATTGGGAGCCCGAATAAGCATCATCTCTACCTTTTATTTTAATTTTTGTTTTTTCTCCTTTTCTTCCTGTAACTGTTTCTGCAGCTGCTCAGTTTTCAAAGATGTTAATAACTTTTCCTGCCTTCTATTTCTTCCTTTAGGTCCTGTTCCTTTTTAATGTTATACTTCTTATACTGACAGGCAGCTTTTAAGCTCACATCTGCAGTGAGAAATTTGTTAGGAAAATAACATGTTAAACATAATAAGGAAAATTAATGAGCATAGGGGGCTTCACATTTTGAGTGTTAGCACCTTGACAGCTAACGTGAGAAATCCGGAGTCTTTCTTTTTTATCTTCATAAAAAATTTTGAAGCTCATTTTATTTTTGACTGTTCAATGAAAAATGTTTTCAGTGAATGGTATAAATGTCAGACTAAATATCTTTGCTTGCATCTTCAGTGGTTTTGTCTCCAGCTCTAACAGTTGCCATGGAGAGGACTTTGTGTCTTTTGTCATGGTTCTGAAAACAATGAGTGATACAAATATGCTACATGGACAAAAACTCTCCAATTAATTAAAGTTAGGACATTTATTATATTTATTGCAGCACTGGGGGACAGGGGACTAATGTCCCAAAGACATGTGCCAAATTCACAAAGCTTTGGTTCTCTATTTATTTCCAAAATCCATACATATTCATAAAGTTACCTAACATGCTTATGCATATTCATTACCTGACCCCACCTACCCCCGCTCTGTATTAAAATGAGTTTAAAGTTTAACTACGCTTGCACAGTTCTCTTCTTGAAATGGGTCGGTGGGGTTTGAAATGAGTCACTGGTCCTCTTGGTCATGGCAACCTCCTATTTCCCTCTTATTAGCAGGGCAACTTGTCCCTTGGGCACAGTCCAAACCTACTGACCAGGTTCTGGCCAGCTTTGAGCCCCAGCTGCAGTCATGGTTTCTTCATCTCCACAATATCATATTTTTCTTGTCTTGCTTTACAAATACCACTAAGTTAAGTAAATAATATATTGTCTTAACTCTAGCTAGGTCATCTGCTAATAATTTGCTAGTATTTAATAATCTACATTGCTTCTACTCTTTTTGCTAAGCTCTACTCTTTTAACTCTTAATTTTCCTAGTTTCTTGCTTCACGAGGAACAGATGAGATGAGACATTTAGTATTTCTGCTTCATCATTTAATTAAACTACCATTAAATAAAGCTTTTAATGCCTTCCAGCTTCTATAAGTATTGCTAATGCAGTTTGAACTCCTCTGACCACCATGTTTATATATATATAATATATAGAGACACAGTAATGCATATAGCATGCACTTTCAAACTCATCTGTTAAAATTTTGAAAACAACATTACTAGAGGGTTGTTTGGATGTTTTTGGTTTTAATATGCATATTTCAATGGATTTTTCCAGTAAATTCCTGGAAAGTTCCTCTTCTGTCTTGCATCCACACACAGAGACGTGTTTATAGAAAATCAGATTGATTAGCTACACCTGGCTTCTTTTGGAAGTTGTCCTTGCCCCCCCTCTCCTGTGAATAAACTATTTTGCCCACATGGGAAAGTTTATTCCAGGGAGAACTTCTTTCGAGCATTTATCTCCAGCCAACCTCTTCTGTTCAGAAGTCATATAAATTTGCTTTTTTTTTTTCCTCATGCAGCTGTGACAGCAAGGCATGAAATAAAAATATCTATCCCAGAAGTACCATTTGGGGTAGGGACAGAATGAAGTAAGAAACTAGGAAAATTAATAGTAAAAAGAGTAGAAGCAATGTAAATTATTAAATACTAGCAAATTATTAGCAGATGACCTAGCTAGAGCTGAGACAATATATCATTTACTTGACTTAGTGGTATTTGTAAAGCAAGACAAGAAAAATGGATTTGGGAGATGAAGAAACTGTGACTGCAGCTGGGGCTCGAAGCTGGCCAGAACCTGGTCAGTAGGTTTGGACTGTGCCCAAGGGACAAGATGCCCTGCCAGCAAGAAGGAAATAGGAAGTTGCCATGACAAAGAGGACCAGTGACTCATTCCAAGACCCACTGACTCATTTCAAGAAGAGAACTGTGCAAGCGTAGTTAAACTTTAAACTCATTTTAATACAGAGCGGGGGTAGGCAGGGTCAGGTAATGCATATGTATAAGTGTTTGAAGTAATCATATGAATATGGAATACTTTTGTGATTAAATAGAGAACGAAGGTTTTGTGACTTTGCACACACCTTTGGGAAGCAATTCCCGTGTGTGCCCCGCGCTGCCGATAAACATACCCTTTCTAACTTTAATTAGTTAGTTTTTTTTGTCCGTGCAGCATATTTACCTCAAGAAAGGGGTGCTGTAGAAAGAGGTTGGTTGAATTTCAGAATGTAATTATCTTATAATCTGTCAGTAAGGGTCAAAGATTATGGATCTGTGAAGTAGTCTCTAAAAAAAGTCAGGTTGGTTCCCCTGGGAAAATGTGGGTCATATATAATGATGTGTCATTATTCAGTGATGGCTGGAGCTTATTGCAATCCTCACAATGCAAGTATGAATAATTAGGGATAGAGTTAGACCCTTAAAAAGACAGAATTAGAACCATGTCTTTTTCTGCAAATGTCTTGTCAATCCTATCTAGTCTGTAAGTCAGGTATCTCTTTTCAATACCCCAATTCCCCTAAGTCACCAATAGCACTTGGACAGCCAACCAACACCCCATGGACAGACAGGTATGACAAAATGAATGCCAAGTCATAGGCTGCAAGGCACCTCTAGAGGTTGTCTTTTTCAGTCCCCCCTATTCAGTTGGTCACTGAGTCATATTGCTCAGCATCTTGTCCTAGTGAGTTTTGAATATAGCCAGGGATGGGCATCCTGTGACATCATTGGGCTACCTGTTTGTGTTTGGCCATTCTTGCTGTGAATTTTTTTCCTCCTAATATCTAATTATCTTGCTGTGTTCTAACAAGAAACATGCTGTGTAAGAAAAAGCAGTAGCATCTTTTCCCACCAATCCCATATGTATGCTGATCAATAAGGGACTCAAAATGTATCTGTTTTATTTCTTATACAAGGTAAATAATGTATAATTAGGGCAGAATTCTACAGCATTAGCCTGATATGTGGATAAGACAGACTGTGCTTCAGTAAGTATGAGGTTAGGAAATGAAAGAATTCTTACGGGGTGACTGTGACATTCTTCTTGTGTAAGAAACACTGATCAGTTCTTGTTTTAAAAATTTAATTATGCCTGATCATCAAATCATTAAGGTTGGAAAATGCCTCCAAGATCATCAAGTCCAACTTTCAACCTAATACCACCATGCCCACTAAACCATATGGCGAAGTACCACGGTGTGGTAGTTTGAAACGGAAGTGAGTTTTTTTTAGGATTCAGTGGTCAAACTAATAGGTGCTTAGGTTTGAATATTGGCACTTAGTGTGGCCACTGAAAACAAAGATCTGTTTCTGAGAACACAAAGAGTTGAAAGCAGAGGGCTCTCAGGAAAACTCTCTCTTGGTTCTGGTCTGTGGAAGAGTTCAGGCCTCCCCTGCCCAGCTGCGGGCTGGGCGGGGGAGGGGAAGTCATGCGGCCTAAGCGAGGTAGGCCGAGGCCTTGGACAGAGACGGGGAAAGAAAACTCTTGCAGAATAGAAAAGTGGAGAAAGTACAAGAACTTTGAGAGACATCAAGCAGTCTTTTTTTTCTCCTTCCGGAGAGAGAGAGAAAGACTGTGTCTGTGTCACTTTGAAATTTGATATCGGCAGTTAGGTAGCACAGCTGAAAGAGAAAAGGGGGGTTGTGCCCGGTTGTCAAGTTGTGGGAGTTCTGAGTAGACACAGCCCAAGGTTTTAACCCTTTTTGTAGATGATGGAAACTTTACAAATGCTGTTCCTCCTAAATCTGAAAGAGAAGAAGGATAGAGGAGAAATAAAGAGAACTGGACAAATGTGATGAATGTTCGTACAAGTGAAGGGTTGTCGGAAGACGCTGAGAAGAATCCTAGGTGGGAGGAGATGATGGAGTGGCCTTTGGCTGGACTTTTCTTGTATAGCCATAGACGGACCCATTTTATTCTGTGACGCAGAGACTGTATCTAGGGAGAGGCATTGGCTTGGAGCCAAGAGTGGACAGTGAAAGAGTGATGTGAACAGAGATGGAGAGGAAAATCTCTGTTTTCAAGACCCCTCGGCCCCAGAGAGTGAAACTGGGGGGGACTAGCATCCTGAAATTTGAGACTGTCGTTTTCAGAACTGACCAAAACATCTTTAAAAAAGAAACCCTAGAAACAGTTCTAGTCCATACAACAGTAGTGAGAACACTGGACATAGAAGGAGAAGTCACAGTATAGTACAAGAAAGACTCCTATCTCTCCTTAATTAATTGAGTGCTGATTATCAGAAGAGTAGTAATAGACTGAAAATAAATTATTTGAGAAAAAGTAACTTGATTGTGAATTTAAGTTTTGTCTCACTGTGTTGTACTGAGATTTTGGGTGGGGGGAGGAAGAGTGTTTCCAAAGTTTTCATCTCCTTTTGTGTGTGTCTTCTTTATATTGTAAGTAAATAAAGTTTTTTTCCCCTTATTCCTAAGTTAGAACCTGCTTTGCTCTGTTTTTGTTCACATCTCACAACAGACACCAGAAACAATATATTTTCATGAGAACACTAACTGTGCCAGCGTCAAACCATGACACACGGCCACACATTTTTTTGAACGCTTCCAGGGATGGTGACTCCACCACTTCCCTGGGGAGCCTGTTCCAATGTTTAACCACTCTTTCAGTGAAGAAATTATTTCTAATATCCAGCCTGAACCTCTCCTGATGTAACTTGAGGCCATTTCTTCTTTTTTTGCTGCCCTAAACACACTTTAGAAGCTTATGTCTACCCATCTACTTCTGAGACCAAAGAAGGCATAGTAGTTTTTGGGATACTGTGGTATGAACTGCGTAAGAAAGTCATCAATACGAAGGAGTTACCTAAAAAATGTCAGTCACTGTTTTATTTCAAAACTCTCAGAATTTTTTATTTCTTGAAATCCTATATCAATAAACCACAGCGACACAGAAGTATACCAAACAATGTGAATTCCTGTTCAGATTATTTAATAGTTATGTATCTGTGTCTTTATGAAATGTCCATTACTTTTTAAAACTGGTTCCTCTAGTTACCTAGTTTGATACTTCCAGGATCTTAATAGTTATTGACCAAGTGTGTCTATTTCACTTACATCTTCTGTGCTGATAAAACATTTGAGGTGACCTTACAAAGTGGATGTTTACTTTTGTTTGCAAATAGCAAATAGCTCCTATAACTAGATCTAATCTGACCACTTGGTAATAGTATTTCCTCAGTAACATTTATACTTATTATATAGAATTTTGTCTGTATTAAATTTATTTCCCTTGCCAACCTCTTCAAAACATAAATCTGAGCTATTGCTTTCCATAATGGCTTTAAAATACCTCAAATTTTAGACTTCTTGAATCTTGTAGAACAGCACTTATGTTATTTCAAACAATTTTTCAGTACAGCAGGTTGCAAATACTTCTCTAGTTCAGATTGTAAAGAACCTACTGTATGCTAACTAGCATGCCAGTAAAGATTTATTTTTGTAATTGTTTTAGGGTTTTTTTTTAATTATCTTAGTTCTTAATCATGGAGTTAGCTAAATTCCTAATTTGCTTACTTGCTGGCTGGAATACCTTTGCAAATTCAGTCAGCTTTATTCATAGCCTGGCTCAGAAGCCTATACACAAGTGCACATAGTATGGGGAAGAAATGAGGCTTTAGAGACATGCACATAACTGCATGAATATGATATCATTGGCATCATGGAGACATAGTGGGATGGCTCCTATGACTGGAGCCTTGGAATGGAAGGTTATAGGCTTTTTAGGAAATACATGCTAGGGAGATGAGGACAAGGTGTAGCCCTCTATGTCAATGACTAGCTGTAGTATTTAGGAACTCTGTCTAGGAATGGATGAGGAGCTGACTGGGAGCTTATGTGTCAAAATTAAAGGGAGGGCAGGGACAAGGGGATGTTATAGTGGGGGTCTGCTAGAGGCCACCTGATCAGGAGCGTAGAGTGGATGAAGCCCTCTGAGACAGATGGGAGCAGCCTCATGCTTGCAAACCCTGGTCCTCATGGGGGAATTCAACTACCCCAATGTCTGTGAGAGGAGCAACATGGCAGGGCCCAAGCAATCCAGGAAGTTCCTCAAATGTGTTGATGACAACTTCCTCCTCCAAGTGATAGAAGAGCCAACAAGAAGTACCATGCTGGACATTGTGCTCACCAACAGGGAGGAGCTGGTGGGTGTGTCAGTTTTGCACAGCCTGATTCTTGGTAGCGGGGGGCCACAGAGGTTGCTTCTGTGAGAAGCTGCTGGCAGCTTCCACCACGTCCAGCAGAGCCAATCCCTGATGGCTCTGAGGATGGACGTACCTCTGGCCAAGACTGGGCCACTTAGAGATGGTGGTAACACCTCTGTGATAACATATTTAAGAAGAAATAAAAACAAAGCTTGGGGGGCAGCTTTAATTCCAGCTGCAGAAGAGGAAGAAGTGAGAACATGTGAGGGAAACAACATGGAGACTCCAAGGTCAGTAGAGAAGGAGGAGGAGGAGGTGTGTCGTTGTGGCGAGTAACAAATGACATAACACCTTGTTTTGACAAATGAATCT
>VXBS01010609.1:8471-40422 GCA_013400255.1 Sitta europaea | reverse complement strand
ATTACAGAGAAGTGCGGCGGGAGGGGCGCGGGGTCGGCTGGGCAGGGGTCGTCTGGGGATGAAACCCTGGCATGGAGCCCTCCGAGCATCCTTGGGAGCACCCTAGAAAAAGCCCTTCATCCCTTCCCTGCTCCCCAGCCGTGGCCGCTGTGCTCTGCTGACCCTCGGCGGACACCGGGCCGGTGCTGACACCTGCCGACGGCCGGGGGGCCGGGAGCCAGGCTGAGCTCCGGCACGGATGTCGGCACAGACGCGGGCAGATGCCAGCAGTGTTTCGGCAGCATGGCGGGGTCACCGGGGCCGTGGCGGTGGCTGTCCCTGGGCCGGGGACTCCGCCAGCCCCGGCCTGCCCAAAGCATCGCCCCGGCTCCAACAGATGGAGCTCGGCAGCCAGGAGCGGCCCCGGGCCCTCGGCCAGGGCCAGCCTGGTCCCCGCGGGGCTGCGGTCCTGCCCTAGGGGTCCCCGGTGAACTCTGAGCCTTTCCTACGGGGCAGCATCGCGGTGTCCAGGGCAGGGGTCTCCTGCCAGGCTGGGGCATGGACAGGGGTGTTTCTGCCCCCAAGGTCCTGTAGGGCCCCAGGCAGGCTCTGGTACCCTCCAGGACCCCCAATAGCCTGGGCAGGCTGTGGTGCCCCCCAGGACCCCCAGGATTCCAGGCAGGCTCTGGTACCCCCCAGGACCCCCAGGAGCCCATGCAAGATGCGGTGATCCCCAGGAGCCCGGGTAGGCTGTGGTGACCCCCAGAAGCCCAGGCTGGCTGCGGTGCCAGGCAGGCAGCCCTCACCCTACGCCAGCTGCAGAATAGATTAGTGGGCACTGGGGCAGGAAAATAACATTTCCGGCATGGAATGACATCAGCAGTGACCCCCAGCCCAGAGAGGCGGCCACTGCCATTTCCTCCTCCTCCTTCTGCTGGAGAATGGGCCGTGTTGGGGTCAAGGACCGGGGGCAGGTCAGGGTTTAAGGGCACATCCTGGCTGGGCAGAGCCCCGCCGCGGCGTCACCATCCCGGAGACCGCTGGAGTTCGGCGCTCCCGGGGCGCACAGGGGACAGGGACAGGGGTACTCCTGCCCCGGGACGAGAGCTCCAGCTTCCCGGGAGCTGCCTGCAGGCAGGACAGAGGCATTGGGTGTGCTCCCAGACACACTGCCAGCACCCTCCCGTTACAGCGTGTTCCTCTCCAGGGCATTTTATCTGCCCATTCCATGGGCAGCTCCCAGCGCTGGAAAGCCCTTCGTCACCCTCATGTGATACGAAGTTATCGCATTATTGCCTTCTAAATCGGGAGCAGAAGTGCCTCTCCGAGGTGACCGTCTCTCCCCGAGCACTGTCTTTGCTCCTGACCTGGTCTGAATCGCCGGGAGCTGGGCAGGGGGGGCTTTGAGGCAAGGACTCACTCCGCTGGCGGGTTCTGGGGAAGAAAATGTGCTTTGTAAGTCATGAAATGCCCCTGTCCCCGGTGTGAGAGCAGCCCTGGGGGATGGCAGCAGGGGCAGCTCCTGCCCAGCCCTGCCACCACCGCCCCGCTTCCACCAATCCCGACTGTGATTACAGGAAGGTTTGCTGAGACAAGAAGCAAAGAACCCGAGGGAAGGATAAACTCCTGCCTGGTGGGCTGGCAGATTTCATCTTGCCCCATCCCTCACCTCCTGTCCGTGTGGTCCCTCGTGGAAGGCTCGTCCCCAGCCCTCTCTGCACCCCACCCCTCCCCTGGAGGCCTGGGGACCCCGCTCCAGCCCGTGAAGGACGGGATGGTGATGGACCCCATCCCAGTGAGGATGTCCCTGTGTGGCGGTGTTTCCACCCCCTCGTCTGTGTTTACATTCCCCTCCGATCGCGGCTGCCGATAAGGACGGACCGGGACAAAGTCGCCTCCCGCACCCAGCCCAAGGGCTGCTGGTGCAGATAAACGCTGCCCCATAAACAAGCCCATCCTGCCCGGGGGAAGGGCATCTCCGCTGGCCCCATCCCGCGGCAGGAAACACCCACCGGGACGCCCCTGCATTGCTGGGGGTGCTCAGCACCCCAAAACGCAGCCCTGGGATGTGCTCTCTGGGTCCTGCTCTTGACATGTACTAGAAGCAGCCTCCGTGGCTCAGGATTCACCACGGCCAGAGCCAGAGGGGGGGTGTTTGACTGCCTCGTCCTGGCAGGGCAGGCAGCCGGGGGGCACCTGGCCGCTCGGTCGGGGTCCCGTGGTGAGGCTGTGCCGGCCCGCGGCTCCACTCGTCCCTGCCAGCTTCCCCAAAGCGGGGCCGGACCCTCTCCCTCCCACCCCGCTCTGGGGCACAGCTGGGAATCCCACGGCCAGGATGCTCTTCTCTCCCTCGGAAAGCCCTGCCTTAAATCTCTGCTTTCTCTGACGTTATTTTTGTTGTTGATGTTTTTTCTCGACACTTCCCACACTTTTTGTGAAATCTGCACCAGTGTTAATGCCAAACTTCTCCCTCCTTCCCCCACTCCAGTTTGCTTTAGCAACAGCTGAAGGAAAACCAGAAACGATGGGAAAGGAGCTGTGAAGACATCTGTAAAACCTTTTCAGTGCTGATGGCAGAACGAGGACTCTCCCTTCTCCGGGCACTTGCAGCTGGAGGGAGATGGGACNGCACCCCACCCCTCCCCTGGAGGCCTGGGGACCCCGCTCCAGCCCGTGAAGGACGGGATGGTGATGGACCCCATCCCAGTGAGGATGTCCCTGTGTGGCGGTGTTTCCACCCCCTCGTCTGTGTTTACATTCCCCTCCGATCGCGGCTGCCGATAAGGACGGACCGGGACAAAGTCGCCTCCCGCACCCAGCCCAAGGGCTGCTGGTGCAGATAAACGCTGCCCCATAAACAAGCCCATCCTGCCCGGGGGAAGGGCATCTCCGCTGGCCCCATCCCGCGGCAGGAAACACCCACCGGGACGCCCCTGCATTGCTGGGGGTGCTCAGCACCCCAAAACGCAGCCCTGGGATGTGCTCTCTGGGTCCTGCTCTTGACATGTACTAGAAGCAGCCTCCGTGGCTCAGGATTCACCACGGCCAGAGCCAGAGGGGGGGTGTTTGACTGCCTCGTCCTCCTCCTCTTCCTCCTCCTCGCTGTTGTTGCTTGTCCTCCCTACGAACACCGGGCTGGACGCGGACACAGCCTGGTGTCCGCCCCTGGAGGAGGCCTGGGGCTGGGGAGCGGGGCTGGGTTCCGCTGGGTGCTGAGGGCACGGCCGGGAGCTTCGGCAGAGGGTGCCCAGGCACGCCGGGGGCAGAGGAGGGGCAGGGCAGGCAGCCGGGGGGCACCTGGCCGCTCGGTCGGGGTCCCGTGGTGAGGCTGTGCCGGCCCGCGGCTCCACTCGTCCCTGCCAGCTTCCCCAAAGCGGGGCCGGACCCTCTCCCTCCCACCCTGCTCTGGGGCACAGCTGGGAATCCCACGGCCAGGATGCTCTTCTCTCCCTCGGAAAGCCCTGCCTTAAATCTCTGCTTTCTCTGACGTTATTTTTGTTGTTGATGTTTTTTCTCGACACTTCCCACACTTTTTGTGAAATCTGCACCAGTGTTAATGCCAAACTTCTCCCTCCTTCCCCCACTCCAGTTTGCTTTAGCAACAGCTGAAGGAAAACCAGAAACGATGGGAAAGGAGCTGTGAAGACATCTGTAAAACCTTTTCAGTGCTGATGGCAGAACGAGGACTCTCCCTTCTCCGGGCACTTGCAGCTGGAGGGAGATGGGACTTGTCAGAAATGAAAGCTGTAAAGTTTGATAAAAATGTCAGAAATTGGGAATAACTGCTGCAGGCGTTACCCTGCTGTCGTCGCAGGCTTTCCTCTCAGCAAGGCAGGAAAGAAAACAGCTTTGCTGTGATTTATTTTTTAATTTGAAAACATAATTGCGCAGGGATCTGGGGGGCAGACCGAGACCTGGGGTTGCCTTAGTGCAGCCTCTGTCACTGGCTGGGTTTCAAGATCCCGGTGCCCCTTCGCCTCCTTCTCCCAGCGCTGCCCTGCCAGCGGCTGTGCCCGGTCTCAGCTGCCTGCTCTGGGCAGGGCAGGACGGCCCCGGTGCCAGAGCCGCCTCCATCTCCTGTCCTCGGAAGCGGTGCCAGTGGCAGAAGCTGCATTCTGCACTGCAGGTTCCCCGCCTCAGCCCCATCTGCTCCCCCCGGGGTGCCCAGGCGAGCAGGGGGATCCCGCCAGCCCTGCCCGGCCCCTGAGCGCCCCGCGGCTCCTTCCTGCGGGCTGTGTGTCCGCAGGGCAGAGCTCGGTGGGAAAGGGCTGACAAGCGGAGCGGAGCGACCTCAGCCCCGGCTGGGCCGGCTCCGACCTCCGGCTGCCCGCGCCGCCTCTGTCATCGCCAGCGGGGCAGCCGCTCCCAGGAGCTTCCCTTGGGAAACAGGATGTGAGTGTCCCCGACGTGGGAGCTCGGAGCCCCTGGGGATCCTAGGCTCGGCCCGGGCTGGGATGGCACAGGGATTACCCTACTGGGTGATGGGGACAGCAGCCGGCTCAGGGGCGCTCCTAGACAGGGTGTGAACCACCCCAGGAGCGCAGCACAGACCCTGCCTGAACCCCGTGAACGTGGGATACACACTGCCCGTGGGATATTTGCCATGGGATATTGAGAATGTGTGAAACAGCACATTTTCGTTGCTTTTGATAATTCCGACACAGAGATTTTTTCCCCTCCTGCCCAAGCCCTGGCTGACAGAGCTGCAGCTCCCAGCCGTGCCTGGCTTTGCTGGGGGAGGGGTTTATGTGGAGACCTGAGTTTATGTGGAGCTTCCTGCAGGCTTCCTGGGACAGGCAGTACCCAGGGGTTAAAGCCTCATCACAGCCTGTTTATGTGCTGACGAGGAAATGTGATGACAGAGAATCCCAAACAACTTCAAAGCAAGATCTGCGGGTCTGATATGGAAACTATTCTGAAAGTCCAGGAGAGGCTGTCACTTCTGTGGACACACAGGCAGGGCAGGACCCATTTCCAAGGCCCAGCCTGGCTCTGTGCCCACCCCAGTGAGCCCAGATCTCCTGCCCTGGGGAGGGAATTTGGGGAAAAGTGGCACTCCTCGGGCATCTCCTCCTTAGACTGGGGGAAGAGCATCACATGGCTTTTATCCCTGTCCTGTGCTGTGCCCAGGTGTCCTCCCTTGGGATGGACAGGTGAAACCCCTTGAGGGCGGGCAGTTTTGGTGCCATCAGCTGCTGCACTGGGGCTGGTTTTGGACTCTCTGCTGAGATGGGAAGCCGAGGAAGCTGAACTGGAGGAGAGAGGGGGACGCTGGTGTCCCCACTGTCGGTGTGGCACGAGCAGTGTCACCACGGTGACTCCACCGTGTGATGGGTTTATCTCGTGTCCTGTACTGGTGAGTATGCGGCCACATGCCAGGGAGAGAGCGAGTTCTCAGCTATAAAAAGCTTTTGTTTTATCCAAAGCTGCTACTTGAGCTCTCACCCCTCACTCTCTGTGACCAAGCAGAGCCCGTGTGCCCTCAGATGTGTCTGGGATCAGCTCAGGCATCTGTTTCCTCTCTCCAAACACATCCATGGGCACCAGGAACTCCATGTGCTGCCCAGCAAGGAGATGTCTGTTCCCTGCATCCCAGCTCTCCCCAGTAGGGATCTCCCCTAATTGATTCATATTCTCTATGTGTAAAGAAGTATTTTTAAATACCCATTGTTTATTCTGTAGCAACAGCCAAAGGACCTGCTCTGATCCAGGGTATAAACATATTTTCCCAGAGTTTTCTAAACAACATTTGACCCGTTTGCTTCCTGTGGCACTTTGCCAGGGCTGTCTCTGCCTTCCCCATTGCCAGTGACCATGCAGGTGGAGCAGGCCAGTGGTCCTGGCTGGAGGCAGGGATGGCAAAGGGAAGAGGATGCTTCCCCTGGTGATGGTCTCCACCCCTGTGGGGGCTTGGATCCAGGCTCTGGAGCAGCAGGGTTGGGGGTGAGGGCTGGGTGAGACCCAGCACCTCTGTGCTCCAGCTTTTCCAGCTGTAAAACTGGGACAAAGATACAGAGCCACGTTACTTCCCCGGTGGTGATGAAAAGCCTGGGACTCTCCCTTCCTCTCTGCAGTGCTGTCTGATGGCTGGAACGGGGCAGGGCATCGAGCCCTCCTGAGGTCCAGAGAGAAGCCATCAGGCTGGGGGCTGGATGCCTGCCTGGCCTCTCGGGAGCCTGTCTGTCTGTCCTGCTGGGACATGTGGGCAGCGTGTCTGTCCGCAGCTCGCAATGCCAGGGAGCTCCCTCCTGGGCATGGCAGGGTGAGGAAGGCCAGAAAATGCCAGGAGGGGCTGTCTACAGGAAAACAGGCTATGAAACCCCTAGGGATGAGCCCAAAGGCAGCCCCTTGGGTGTGTGGGGGCCAGCACACAGCCCAGCTCTGGAGGCAGGGATATGGAAAGAGGAGGCAAGGATGAGAAGCAGAGGTGGGGATGGAAAGTGCAGGGAAGGGGGAGAAGGCAGCAGCCCCTGGCCACTCCAGGGTGATGGCAGAGCTGGACACCCTGCCTCGTGCCTTTGGTGACTCCACAGAGCCGAGCCCAAAGCCCTTGTTATCCAGGGATAATGGAATATCCAGGGACATCCCCATGGATGCTCTTGCTTTGCTTTCAGACCCAGACCAGCCCCATGTGCCGGTGTGCTGTGGAGTGGGTGTGCAGCCACGCGGGACACATGACAGCCCCTCTGCCCACGCCGTGCCTGTGCCCTGGGCTTTGCTGGGCCAGCACAAACTGCCCTGTGGACAGCAATTCCCAGCTCACTCCCAGCCAGCAGCAAATGCCAGGGCTGGGATCTGAGTGAGATCGGATCAAGCCCTTGGCTGAGGGCTTTGAAAATCCCAAACAGCCTTGTAAAGATCAAGCTCGTAAAAGCAGGACTCTGCTTTCGTAGCTCATGAATGGAAAGAAATGCCAACCGGATCATTTTTACACATATTTTTTCCGTCTTTGTCAACATTCCCCCATTTGGCTGAAACTTCAAACTGCCACATTTGGAGACCGTCTGTCTTAGAAGTTCCAGTATTTGTATAAATAACTGATAGGGAGAGATGATCCACTCTGGAGTCTGCCCAGGGGCCCTGGGAACAGTGATGAGGCTGTGGAGCCTCCCAGAGTTTTGGGGGCTCTCCAGTGCCAAGTGAGTGGGGCAGGAAGTCTGGGTGGGGGTCTCCAAACACCAGCACACACCCAAATTCAGGAAGGGGAGCAAGAAAGGTCTCTATCCACTGGAAAGGAGGTTCAGACAATAAATATGGCACCCAAATGGTGACTGTGGCCCTGGGTGTCACCTTGGGAAGCAGGCTGTCACCTTGCCACCTGTGCTGATGTCGGGGCGGGGGCACGACAGAGGTGTCACTGTCCCTCCCAGGGAGAGCCTGTCCTGCCCAGGGAGAGTCTGAGCACGGCGAGGGGAGCACGCAGAGGGGGACGTGGGGAGGGCACGGTGAGGGCAGCGCAGAGGGCCGAGGGGTGGACAGAGAGGGGATGCTGTGCGTGGCAGGTTGCCGGCTGCACAGAGAACAAGGACAGATGTGGGGGACTGGGGACTCAGGGCGGGGCTGGAGGGGACAGGGAGGGGATGGGNGGGGCCGGTGCCCCCAGCCCGGCCGAGATGAGCCCCCTCCCCGCGGGCAACGGCAGCGCCTGGGGGGGCTCCGGCAACTGCAGCGGGGCCGGCAGCCTAGGCCGGCAGTGGGTGCTAGGCACCGCCATCAGCCTCACTGTCCTGGTCACCGTGGCTGGTAATTTGCTGGTGATCGTGGCCATCGCCAAGACGCCGCGGCTGCAGACCATGACCAACGTCTTCATCACCTCGCTGGCGTGCGCCGACCTCATCATGGGCTTGTTGGTGGTGCCGCCGGGGGCCACCATCCTGCTGAGCGGCCACTGGCCCTACGGCACGACGGTGTGCGAGCTGTGGACCTCGCTGGACGTGCTGTGTGTCACGGCCAGCATCGAGACGCTGTGCGCCATCGCCGTGGATCGCTACCTCGCCATCACCTCGCCGCTGCAGTACGAGGCGCTGGTGACCAAGGGCCGGGCGCGGGCCGTGGTGTGCCTGGTGTGGGCCATCTCCGCCTTCATCTCCTTCCTGCCCATCATGAACCACTGGTGGCGGGACGGGGCGGACGAGCAGGCGGCGCGCTGCTACGACGACCCGCGCTGCTGCGACTTTGTCACCAACGTGACCTACGCCATCATCTCCTCCACCATCTCCTTCTACGTGCCCCTGCTCGTCATGATCTTCGTCTACGTCCGAGTCTTTGCCGTGGCTACGCGGCACGTCCAGCTCATTGGCAAGGACAAGGTGAGGTTCCTGCAGGAGCCCCCCAGCCCCACGCCCCGGAGCAGCCGGCGCAGGCGGCCCTCCCGCCTGCTGGCCATCAAGGAGCACAAGGCGCTCAAAACCCTGGGCATCATCATGGGCGTCTTCACGCTCTGCTGGCTGCCCTTCTTTGTGGCCAACATCATCAAGGTTTTCTGCCGGTCACTGGTTCCGGACCAGCTCTTTCTCTTCCTCAACTGGCTGGGCTACATCAACTCGGCCTTCAACCCCATCATCTACTGCCGCAGCCCCGACTTCAGGAGCGCCTTCCGCAAGCTGCTGTGCTGCCCGCGCCGCGCCGACCGCCGGCTCCACGCCGTCTCACAGGACCTGCAGCGCTGCCCCTGCGCCTTCAGCCCTCGGGGGTGCCCTGCAGAGGACAGCAAGGCGGCCCCCGGGCGCCCCGGGGAGGACGGCGAGACTCGGGACAGCGGCAGCAGAACAGAGGATACTCCTCTGCCCCAGGGCAGTGGCCACCGGCAGCGGCCTCTGGGCGAGTCCCGGCTTCAGGGCGCGCAGCCTGCGCTGTGTTCACAGCTGGATGAGTAGGTATCTGTAGGTATTTGCTCGGGAGGGGCACGGGGGGATCTGGTCCAGCCCTTTGGGGTGTGACTGGGGGGCCTGTCCGTGGTGGGACTGCGCAGCGCAGAGCTGGGGGGTCAGGCAGGCCCCGGGGTACACGGGAAAGGCTCTGGGATATGGGATTGGGCACCACCGCCCTGTTCCCTGATGTTCCCCTAAAATTCTGGCCCCTCCACTAGGCTGAAAAACTGGGGTCCTACCCAGTCCCACTCCAGCCCGCCAGAACGTGGTCTGCTGTTCCCGGGAAAAGGAGACACGGGTGGTGAACAGGGGAGCAAACCAGCTGAGTAGGAATGTGTCCCAAAGCCTGAGATTCCCCCTTCTCCTCCCGATCCCACTGTCTGCTACTAAAGAAGGAAAACGCAGGGTCCCCCTGCGGAGCGAGGCACTGCGGCTGCCGTCGCTCTGCAGGTTGCTTTGCCCTCCAGCGGTGTAAACCTGGGAAGGGAATTAATTTCATCCCTCTCCATCCCTGGACGGGAAATGAGCTCCCGGAGCCGGCAGCCCGCGCAGAGCAGGGGGCTGGCAGGGACTGCTCTGGGGCTGGCAGGGGTGGCGGGACGCTCATGGTGTGACTCTGCCCTGTGGGCACCCTGACACGGATTTACACCTCCAAATTTCAGGGTGGAGTTTTTCCACGCTGAGTTCTTTTTTTTATTAGTATGACAAAATTGGAGTTAGTCTGGTTGGTGGGGATTTTAACCGTGTTTCCCTCCTGACGCCTGAGGGCTGGAGAGGTTTCCTGCCAGGCTGCCGGGATGTGCAGACAGAGGTGCCAGAGGTGTTCCCTGGGTAGGAGTCACCCGCGCTAGGGACCCGGGGCGGTGGATGGCTGGAGGGTCTGGGTTCTCACTCTCTGCTCTCTCCCGCTTCAGGTTTGCTGGTGGAGAGACGCCCGCGGGTCCGTCCGACTGACTGGGAGCAGCCGGGAGCAGAGTGTATTCCCCGGCCGGGTCGTCATCCCTCCGGCCTCTCCTCTGCCCGCGTTGGCCGCCGCCCTCCCCGGGGAGCACAGCCCGTGGCCAGCCCCAGGCTGCTGCCCGACTTCGGGCACGTGAGTCCGGTGTCAGCCCGGCCGCCGCTGCCGGCACCGCCCCGTGCCCCGCGAGCTTTAACCCTCCCTGGGCTGCTGCCTCCTTGGAGCTGCACGCTTTGTGCAGGGTGCTCCCGGATCCCTGCTGTGCCTGCTGGGGGGGTGGCTGTGGGTCCCCGTCCCCAGCTGAGCCTGGTGGGTGACGCTGTGTCACCTCCCACCCTCTTCTTGCAGGGCCGGGGCTGGAGAAGCAGGACCAGGGTGACAGTGCTGGCAGGACCCTGCAGTGCGTGCACCGACCCAGAGAAGAGGAGGATTAAACTCTGGGATCTCCCTTAGGAACGCTGCTGATTTGGGGACAGCACCAGCTCCTTCGTGCCGTTGGTGCTGGAGACCTGGAGCCGGGGAAAAGCTCTGGAGCTGCTCGCCGAGGGCAGCACAGCCTCAGGGATGTGCGGACAGGGGACAAACTCCCATCTGGGGTGTTCCTGGCATGGCTGGCAGAGGGATGTGGAGACTGACAGCTCTGCTTTCTTGAAGGACAAAGGACCCTGGCGTCCCAGGCTCGGCCAGTTTTGGACAGTCTGCTGAAAAGGAGCCTCCTGCAGGCTCAAGCCCTGCCCAGGATTTCCATCCCTGCCCCAGCTGCTGCATTCCAGGGCTGAGTGCAATTCCAGGAGCTGCAGTGATGCCTTCAGCAAAGGAAAACTCAGGGGAATGAGGGGAGCTCCGAGCACGGAGTTCCAAACCCAGGGAATTAGGATCTTGTCAGATCTCTTGGCAGTTTCTCCCTCTCGTCTGGGACAGGTGTCTGTGTCCGTGCCACTCGGGAATGGGAGGTGGATTCTCATCTCACTCGTGTGCAGATGTGCCCTGCCCACACTGCGCTGCCACGCAGCACCTTTGGGCACAAGCTGGTGTCACTGTGTTCAGTGACTCTACTCTTTTTGTCCTGGTTTGTGTACCCCCTGCCGTCTGAAATAAACGCCTGGATCTCTGCGGTGCCTCCAAATCTGTCCCGAGCAGAATGTGCTGCTCTATGTGAGGTCCCTGGGTGGCTGTCTGAGGTTGTGTGTGTGTGTGTGTGGGGGGGGTCCATGCCCCCTCCCGGGGCTGTGGCTAGCAGGGAAAAGCCGGGCTCTGGGCATGCCATGGTGCTCCCTCTAAGCCCTGCCCCATGTTCCCACAGCCCAAGAGGGCAGGCAGAAGTGTCAAGAGGTGCCCAGTGCCACCTCCTGGCGCCAGGGAAATGCCAGCTCCTGCACAGGAACTGGACCTGTGATGCTGTTGCAGGGTCTCCCCTGCTGGGATCGTTCCTTGGTGTTTTGCTTTTGACACCCTGCAATGATGAAATCACTAAATAAAGAGAAGAAATGCAGCTCGGGAGTGTTCTCGGTTCAGAGCCTCAGACTCGGGTCTAGTGGTACCTGGGGGGCTCCTCCCCGATCCGGGCAGCTGACCCTGAGCACAAGCAGGTCCCGCGTGTCCCCCATGGGCTCATCCTGCCCTGAGGGAGAGAGTCCAGCCCAGCCCGTGAGCCGCTCGTCAGGCGCCCTGTGCTGATGAGCGACTTCCCGAGCAGTGCAGGGAGGGCGGGCTGGCTCCGGGAGCAGGGTCTGGGGTGAAGGGTCCGGGGTGAAGGGTCCGGGAGCAGGGTCTGGGGTGAAGGGTCCGGAAGCAGGGTCCCGGGGAAGGGGGGTCCCGGGGAACAAGGGACCCTGGGAGCAGGGGTCTTGCTGGCAGACCTCTAATCAAGCTAGAGTGTGCTCAGGTAGGCTGTAGGTGCTGCTGGGGGGTGTGAGAGGGTGCTTTGATGCCACCTCCACCCTCCACACCTGCACTGTATTTCCAGCCTGCACCTCCCGGGCTCCCCCTCCCCTTTATCAGCAGTCGGTGGGAAGGCAGGGGCTCGTTGCCCTGTGGGTGCTCTTGTCTCGGGTGTTGGAACTGCTTGGGAGGATGAACAGCTCGTTTTACTTCCTGCAGTCGCTGTCAGAGGATCGGCCCGTGGCTGTGCTGTGGGGTACGGAGCTGGGAGCCCCGGGATGAGCCGGGGGACGGTGGCTCTGCTCTGCAGACAGTCGGGCTGGGTGTGACTGCCCTTTCCCACGGAGTGTGCACCTGGGAAAGCCTCCCGTATGTTTTCAGGTGGGGGGAGTACCTTTCTTTTGCTTTTGGGAGGGGGCAGCCTGTGCGTGCACAGAGCCTGCCGCGCCTCCCAGGCTGCCAGTTGGGCACGGGCGCCCGGAGCTGCGTGGAGGAGGAGGACGGTGACTTCATGGAGCACCTGGTGGAGCACATGGAGCTGGGGCCGGCGGCTCCCGGCCGTGGGCTCTGTGCTCGGCCCTGCAGATCTGCGGGACGCCAAGGACGAGTTGCAGGTGGTGGCCGTGGATTCCAAAAACGCCTCCGAGGAGCACACGCCAGTGCCCATCGCGGCGCTGCGGAGCTCCCTGCTCTCCGTGGTAAGGGCGGCCCCGCTCCCGGCCTCTGACCGGGGGGACGGCGTCACCCGGGGCCGGGCGTCTCTGAGCTGGGGCTCTTTGCGGATCAGCCTCGAGGGTCTGGAGCTCGTCCCTCGTGCCACCTTCGTGCCCCAGTGCCGGGCCGGTCTATCTCAGCGGGCAGCGCGTCACCCGTGAGTGCCATCCAGCCGCGGGCTCGGGGGTCACCCGGGGGGGAGCCGGGGTCCCCCGGCAGCTCTGCTGGCAGCCCCCTGCTCTGCCGGGGGTGGATCGGGGGCTGCTCGGGGGGATCGCTGTTTGCTGGACACGGGGGCCTGTGCCAGCTCTGTGGCCGTGAGTGGGGGAGTGGCAGCGTTCCCGTTCCCGGTGGAGTCTGCGGCCGGGGCTTCGCTCTCCGCCGCCGGTCGCTGCTTGCCCGCTGCAGCCCGGCCTCTCCTCTGCTCCCCTCCTCAGTGGGGGATCATGCCGTGTCCGAAGCCCACGAGGAAGAGCTGTCGGAGGAAGATGTGGGTGATGAGGATGATGATGGAGCTTCATAGAATCGAGGCAGCCTGAAGAAGCCTTTGGCTCTGGAGTGGAGCGGGGGTGGGGGCACCCTGCGCTGGGAGCTGCCAGAGCCCCGGGCCGAGAGCGGCGGACCCTCGCAGAGGGACACAAACTGTCCGGGCTTTCGGTGCCATCCCTTGGCCCCTCTCTGCTCGTGCCTCCCCCTGCTCGGGGCTGGTCCCCGCAGCCTCTCCCGCCTTTCTACACAGGCACATTCCAATTAATAAATGTGGGAATGCCCTTTTGTGCATAAGCGGTCGATTATTTGATGCACGAGCACCCCATCAGCTCACTCACGGGCACCCAATTCACCACGGGAGGGTTAAACAGTGCAGACTTGAGCACCCCAATATGGTCCTCGGGTGCCCAGTTGAGCCTCCGTTATTCCAGAAGCAAAGAAAGGGCAGGAGGAAGCATTTCACCAAATCCCTTTTAATTATTTACATTTTCTGCTGTCTCAACACCTATATCACGATAAAAGCACAATTATTGTGTTAATTGCAATAGCTTAAAATAAGTCGAACTTCTCCCAGTCGAGGCGGGCTCTGAGGATATATTTTGGGAGGAGGTTCTGGCAAAAGGAGATTTATTGACGAGTTTTTTTCCCTGCTGAAGTCCCCCCCCCGAGCAGGACACGGAGCGGAGCTGGCAGGCTCTGTGGTTGGCATTCAGCAGCACACGTTTTGTTCCACACCTGTCTCGGAGCGTCTCCTCCGAGGCGGGTGCCCCGCAGCCCCAGGTGAGGCAGGCACGGTGGGAATGGCTGTAAGGCCCCGCTGGATGCAGGTTTGGGTGGCGCAGCCTTCAGGGGCTCTTGGGCTGTGTGGGGAAAGCTCACCTGGGGGTTTCCAGCGCAGGGCGAGCCCCTCGGCCTCACATCCCCTGCGTGGGCACAGGCGCCCCACAGGCTGTATCCCCACACCTGGACATGCACCTGTCTGCACTCACAGGCACCTGTGCACCTGTGCACACACCTGTACCTACACCTGTACTCACTTGTACCTATGGCTGTGCACCCCCTGTATGCATTTGTGCACACCTGTATTCACCTGTACTCATGTACCTACACCTGTACACACCCCTACATACACACATGTACACACTTGTACACCTGTACGTACCTGAGCACACCTGTACACACCTGTTCACTCTCATTGGTACACACCTGTACACATACTTGTAAACCTGTTCACACCTGTACATAACCATGGATGCACACCTGTACACACCTGCATATACTCACCTGTACACATACTTGTACCCCTGTTCACACCTGTATGTATGTACACATACCTGTGCACAGCTGTGCATGCACACCTGTTCATACCTGTGCACAGCTGTGCATGCACACCCATGCATGCACGTCTGTACTCACCTGTACTGATTTGTGCATCTGTTCACACTCACCTGTGCTCACCTGTACACACCTGTTCACTCTCATCTGCACACACCTGTTCACACTCACCTGTGCTCACCTACACACNGAGTGCCATCCAGCCGCGGGCTCGGGGGTCACCCGGGGGGGAGCCGGGGTCCCCCGGCAGCTCTGCTGGCAGCCCCCTGCTCTGCCGGGGGTGGATCGGGGGCTGCTCGGGGGGATCGCTGTTTGCTGGACACGGGGGCCTGTGCCAGCTCTGTGGCCGTGAGTGGGGGAGTGGCAGCGTTCCCGTTCCCGGTGGAGTCTGCGGCCGGGGCTTCGCTCTCCGCCGCCGGTCGCTGCTTGCCCGCTGCAGCCCGGCCTCTCCTCTGCTCCCCTCCTCAGTGGGGGATCATGCCGTGTCCGAAGCCCACGAGGAAGAGCTGTCGGAGGAAGATGTGGGTGATGAGGATGATGATGGAGCTTCATAGAATCGAGGCAGCCTGAAGAAGCCTTTGGCTCTGGAGTGGAGCGGGGGTGGGGGCACCCTGCGCTGGGAGCTGCCAGAGCCCCGGGCCGAGAGCGGCGGACCCTCGCAGAGGGACACAAACTGTCCGGGCTTTCGGTGCCATCCCTTGGCCCCTCTCTGCTCGTGCCTCCCCCTGCTCGGGGCTGGTCCCCGCAGCCTCTCCCGCCTTTCTACACAGGCACATTCCAATTAATAAATGTGGGAATGCCCTTTTGTGCATAAGCGGTCGATTATTTGATGCACGAGCACCCCATCAGCTCACTCACGGGCACCCAATTCACCACGGGAGGGTTAAACAGTGCAGACTTGAGCACCCCAATATGGTCCTCGGGTGCCCAGTTGAGCCTCCGTTATTCCAGAAGCAAAGAAAGGGCAGGAGGAAGCATTTCACCAAATCCCTTTTAATTATTTACATTTTCTGCTGTCTCAACACCTATATCACGATAAAAGCACAATTATTGTGTTAATTGCAATAGCTTAAAATAAGTCGAACTTCTCCCAGTCGAGGCGGGCTCTGAGGATATATTTTGGGAGGAGGTTCTGGCAAAAGGAGATTTATTGACGAGTTTTTTTCCCTGCTGAAGTCCCCCCCCCGAGCAGGACACGGAGCGGAGCTGGCAGGCTCTGTGGTTGGCATTCAGCAGCACACGTTTTGTTCCACACCTGTCTCGGAGCGTCTCCTCCGAGGCGGGTGCCCCGCAGCCCCAGGTGAGGCAGGCACGGTGGGAATGGCTGTAAGGCCCCGCTGGATGCAGGTTTGGGTGGCGCAGCCTTCAGGGGCTCTTGGGCTGTGTGGGGAAAGCTCACCTGGGGGTTTCCAGCGCAGGGCGAGCCCCTCGGCCTCACATCCCCTGCGTGGGCACAGGCGCCCCACAGGCTGTATCCCCACACCTGGACATGCACCTGTCTGCACTCACAGGCACCTGTGCACCTGTGCACACACCTGTACCTACACCTGTACTCACTTGTACCTATGGCTGTGCACCCCCTGTATGCATTTGTGCACACCTGTATTCACCTGTACTCATGTACCTACACCTGTACACACCCCTACATACACACATGTACACACTTGTACACCTGTACGTACCTGAGCACACCTGTACACACCTGCATATACTCACTGGTACACACCTGTACACATACTTGTAAACCTGTTCACACCTGTACATAACCATGGATGCACACCTGTACACACCTGCATATACTCACCTGTACACACCTGTATGTATGTACACATACCTGTGCACAGCTGTGCATGCACACCTGTTCATACCTGTGCACAGCTGTGCATGCACACCCATGCATGCACGTCTGTACTCACCTGTACTGATTTGTGCATCTGTTCACACTCACCTGTGCTCACCTGTACACACCTGTTCACTCTCATCTGCACACACCTGTTCACACTCACCTGTGCTCACCTACACACACCTGTTCACACACACCTGTGGTCACCTGTACACACCTGTTCACACCCACCTGTGCTCACCTGTTCACACTCACCTGCACACACCTGTTCACACTCACCTGTGCTCACCTGTTCGTGCNCGGGCCGCGGGGCACCGGGGGAGCCGCGGCGAGAGGGATGAGAAGGTCTCTGTGCCCCGCGGGAGCCGGCGGGGAGGATGGAGCGGCCCCTGCGGGGGATGGCGAGGGGGTTTTGGGGTGGTCTCAGCCCCGCGGGGGACGGGAGAGGTTTGGAGGGGGCCTGTGCGCCCCACGGAGGGCAAGGGAGAGTGATGGGGGAGCCCGGGTGCCCCGCGGGGGCTGGGGAGGAAGCGGAGGGGTGTCTCTGTGTCTTCAAGGGAGGGAAGTGCTGTGAGCAGCCCCAGCTCCCCGTGGGGTATCCCTGTTCCCCACGGAAACATCTGCGCCTCTGCCTCAGGCACGTGTGGATCTGGTGGGAGACCCCTGTGCCCCCATGGGAATCCGTGTGTCCCGCAGTCTGGACCTGAGCCCAGAGGAGTGGGGGGCTCTGGTGGGGGGCTCCTGTTCCCCACAGGGACCCCTGAAGCCACACAGGTCCCTCCTGGCGGGGGGCGCCCCCGTAGCTGGGGAGTGCCTTCCCCTGGAAGAGGCTGGCGCCCAGAGAAAGCTCTTCCAGCCAGGCCTGCCTGGTCCTTGGGTTTGATTTTTAATCGTTTCTGTGTGAGGGCTGACACTGGCCAGAGGAAACAGCCAACCTGACCCCCAAAAGCTCACGTCCCCGGATGCTGCCTCCTTCCAGCAGGGAACGAGCGCAGGCTCCGTTTATTTATTTTTCCTAATAAACACTTAGGGTGGATAATTTCATGTCCCACAGACAGACCCCGCTGATGTCAGCAGGACTCCGAGCCGGGGCTGCTCCTGCCCAGCACCAGCCCCATGTCCCCCTCCCCAGCCCCGTGTCACACTCGCTGCTTTGAGCACAAACACAGACAGCGAAACCCGGGGTGGTTCCCGGGAGGTTTTACTGGGAGTCAGCAGCCGTGTAATGTGCTGGTGAGTCACCTTCCTCCCCTGGCTCACCTGAGCCCGCCGCCGAGCCGTGCCGCTTGTCAAGGCTTAATTAGGCCGCGGGTTCATTAAGGCTGTGTCAGACGCTGCCGTGTTTACACTGCAGAGCCCCTTGCTCAGCAGAGCTCAGGGCCGCTGCCTCGGGCTCCCAGGCGCCTTCCTTTGTGTCTGGGCAAAGGAAGATTGAGGGGGAGAAAAAACGAAAATACAGCTTTGGTACTCCTGGGGAAGTTTCTCATGTTTTTCAGTTGTTTCCAGCCCCTGGTTTCCCGTTTGAAGCCGGTTTTGTTCTCGCTGCCATGGGGATGTGTAGCCCTAAAGGACTAGTTTTATTTGGAAAGTTGTTGATTGACAGGTGCTCGCTAACATGATAAATGCCACTAATGAGATTTTTTGTGCTTTGGGGGTTGTCAGTCCATGAGTCCCTTCCAGCCACTCCCAGGGTGCTGCTTTCAGCTGGGGCTGAGCTGCCTTTGCTGAACACGGTGTTTGCTGTGGCTGCTGGGACACATGGGATCCATTGTGGCACCGAAGCCCCGCGAGCACAGGATGCTCCCAGAAATCACGGGTTTGGAACAAAACCAGTGCTGGCTCGTGTTAAAGGCAAAGGGGTCATGATTCCTGGGCTGCTGCAGCTTCAGGGACTGGGCAAAGCCTGAGTCTCCTGAGAGAACCCCTTCCCTGGGTGTCTTCTAACCCCAGGCCAGAGGACCTCAAATGTTCATTTAGAATTGCAGAATCCCAGAATGGACCTTAAAGTCCATCTTGTTCCAGCCTCTGCCGTGGACAGGCACAGCTTCCACTAGACCGTTGCTCGAAACCTGGCCTTGAACTCTTCAAGGGACAGGACAGACACAGCTTCTCCAGGATCAGGGCCTCACCACCCTCAGAGGGAAGAATTTCTTCCTCATTTCCCTCTGAAGTGTCTGCAGCAGATTCCTGAATCCATCTCCTTCGGTTATTTATCCCCATTAGTTTTGAATTTTCTCTGGAGCAAATCACATTTTCCTGGTCTCTTTTGTTGCTTCCAGTGTATCTTTGGAGGTTGAAGTGCAAATTTGATGGCAGGGCACATTTGCATGCTCTGTTTGCTTCCTTTATTTTCCCATTCCAGCTGGTGAGGAGGAGGACACGATGCAGTTTCCAGGCAGCCCTTCCTCTGGGTTCTGTGGGGTCAGGAATTCTGTGGTTCCATCAACAAACAAACCCATACTGGTGTGCAGTGCTGATAATTCTCTTTGCTGGCTCAAATGTGGTTTGAGTGTCACGGAGGGGTGGTTTGGGGTGTGTGGGTGATGGGGTTGTGGTTTGGGATGCCCTGGGCACTCCCCACACTTTGGGAGCTGTGTTTGGGGAGGGGGGAGGCTCTGTCTGGACAGTGCCCTTCCTGCTGCGTGCCAGTCACGAGCCTGGAGAGGTGAGTGGAAATCCCCCGAGGTCTGTGAGGCTGGGCTGGCTCTCTGCTGTTGATTAGGGGTTCCTTGGCTTAAGAGGCATTAAGGAGCTGGAATGAAAGGTATGAGGGTGTGGGACGCTCTGAGGCTGCTGCTCGGCTCCACTTCAAAGCTGTGGCCCCTGCCAGTGTCAGGAGGAGACATGAAAGGGCAGAGGAGACTGGCTGAGCTGAAATACAGGAATTCCGTGTTGTGTTTCTGTTTTTTTCTCCTTTTTTTTAACCCTTCCTGATCTGGTTTTTAACCAAATCTTACTAATAGCTTTCTGTTTATGATAAGGAATGTATTCCTTGGCACCTGGGGCCGTGACTGTGACGTCACTGTAAGATTAAAGGCTTTCTTTTCCTACATTGTGGGCTGATTTGATTTTTCAGCCTTAAGCACCCTCTGTGTTCTCAATTACTGGTGTTTACAGAAATCTCCTTGTTGCTGCAGGTGGTACAAGCTTCACTCCAAACCAGGGAAGAAGGAAAAAGAGAGGGGGGAGATCGAGGTGGATATCCAGTTCATGAGGAGCAACATGACAGCCAGCATGTTTGATCTGTCCATGAAGGACAAGCCCCGCTCTCCCTTTGGGAAGCTCAAAGACAAGCTCAAGGGCAAGAGGAGCAGCGGCCTCTCGGACACGGCGTCAGCGATCGTCCCCAGCACCTCCCACTCCCCTGCAGACAGCGAGGACGAGGCAGTCGAGAAGGAGAAGAAGAAATCCAAGTTCAAAGCGCTGTTCTCCAAGCCTGGCCTGCAGAAGACGTCCCTGTCCCAGTCCATGTCAGTGCTGCCCACTCAGCAGCCCCTCACCCAGAGGGTTCGGCTGCGGCCCAGTGACTTCCAGGCACAGTGGGATGAGGAGGAGTCCGAGACCTCTCCTGCCTCAGAACGTGAGTGTTGGCACAAAACCTGCCCCCAAGGGGTTGTTTACACTTTTCACAGCACTGGTTAAATTATTCTTTCTAAACAAATCCATAGAAAGTCCCTCCTGGCACTCAGGCTGTCAGTAGTGTCAGAGAAAAAGTTGTTCTTGCTTTTTGAATTTCTCCCTGTTTTTTTTCCCCAGGGTCCTTTGAAAATGCGCTGGAAGAGAAGCCAGCTCCTTCTCCTCTGTTCAAATCTCGTAAACCAGCCTTTTTGGACAGCAGGCAGCTAACCCAAGGAACCACTAACCACACCAGAAAGGATGGGCTCTCTTTGTTCAGTGGCCTTAAATCCAAAAGCGATCCCGTGTCCAAGTCTAGTCTGTGCATCAATGGCAGTCACATTTATATGGAAGAGACCACGACGAAGGACAAGACTCCAACCTCCTCCCCCTCTCCTCACAACCTCAGGAGGAGGCAGCTCTTCGCTTCAGAGGAGAACCTGTCCTCCAGGTCCACTAAATCACCTGAAGAGATGGGGAGAACCTCTTCTGGGCAGGCTTTCTCTGGGCCCACTTCCTTGGAGACCTTCAAATCCATGACTTTGCCATCATACAAGCTGCTCAGCAGTGAGGAGCACCTGGACACCAGCGTTCCACCAAGTGTCGAGTCTGTTAGAGAGACCAAAAAACCAGACCACAAAAAGTCTGCCTTGCTCTCCCTGGTCACTGGGAAGAAGGAAACAGTGAAGACCAGTGATGCTGAGATTATTGCCGACAGGACCCTGCAGAGTGAGGAAAATACCATTCCAGAAGAGAGGAGTGAAGAGGAGGCCAAGTGCCCTGAACCCCCAGCAGATCTGGGCAGAGGGAGCCCGTCAGGAGATGCTCACCCTGTGCAGGAGGTTGTGACCAACAAGCAGCTGATCAGCCCTGGCGAGGAGGAACGGAAACCTGAGAAAGCTGCACCAGCCAAGACCAAAGCTGTGAAACCCAGGTGAGTCTCAGCTGCTGGCAGGAGTTAGGATGGCAGTGGTGGTGGCAGGTGGCAGCAGGCTGTGTCCTGCCACACCTGGGCTCAGGTGCTGCTCTGTGGGTACCTGCGGGTTTCATGCTGGCGTTGGGTGCTTTGGTAGCAAACAACAACTCCCAGGTTCCCCCTCAGTGTGAGAAAAAGATGGATGCTCCTTGTAAGTGATGCTGAAATAGTGGTTCTTTAGCACAGGCACCTGTGCAGGTACTGAAGGGGTGATGTTCTTGCTGGTTCTCTTGCACAAACTAACTCTGTCTGAGCTGTGTGGCTGCAGCCTCCCCAGGGTCTGAAATGCCCGTTCTAATGTCTCTGCTTTCCTCTTCCCTACTTGGCTGTGGTGTCCCAAAGGGTAGCCTTGGAGCCCTTCTGCTTTTGGCGTTGTTCACAGCCACACAGAGGGATTTTGTGTGGATTTGTTGTACTCAAGGCTTTTTCGGAAATTCTGCTCCTTTATCCTTCATACGCGTATATATATACATTGTGTTTGGGGCTATATATATAGGTGTGCCCTACTAATAAGGCTGTGTTTTGTGTGTGTCCCTAACTCCTCATTTTCAGTGCTTCTCAGGTTTAAGTTTCTTGCCTGTGCAGTGTTTTACATACTAATAAACCTGCTTGGGGTGCAAGGAGACAGTGCTTAAAGCAAGCTCTGCAGCAGCAGGGTTCTGACACAAGCCCAGTGCTTGGTAAAGGTGCAGTCAAGGACATGAAGTCTCACAGACAGGGACCTCTCTCTGAGGTCTCTTGAAAGTGTAGCTCATCTCCAGTGGCAGAGCTGATGGAGGCTGCTGCTAAAGCTTGTCTGTTCCTGCCTCGTGTTGCAAGTGACATGCAAGTTTTTTGTCCCTTTTTGCAGACTGGGCCTGTCTCCAGAGGAGGAACCCAAAGCCACGCTTCCTACTCTTGCACCTGACCCCCTCCCTGCTTTTCTCTCTGTGCACCGTATCAGCAGTGCAAATAATCCTTTTATTTCTGAAGTGGGGCAGACAGTCCAAGTGCCAGACTCTGAAAACACCACCAGTTCTCCAGCCTCTCTCACTCCTCCTGCTTTTGCTGCAGAGCTTAGGAATGACAAGAACCCCTTTAGTCCTGAGTGGGACAGGGCATCCAGAGCCCTGGATCCCGAGAGCCCTGCCCGTTCCCCCTCATCCCTCCATGCTGCAGCCTGTGCTCCCAAAGTACCCCTTCCTGGGCAGGTCTCTGCCAGGGGCAGGAATCCCTTTGCTGCTGACTGGGGGCAGGCTCCTGAGGGCTCTGGCACGGAGGCTTCCCAGGGTCTCTCTGCCCCCCCTCCAGCTTCTGTCCCCTTTCGTTGTCATTTCAATGACAATAATCCCTTCCTGTCCAAGCGTGGGGGACAGGCAGTGCCAGGTTTCCAGGCTGGTGCTTCCCCTGCCTGCCTTCCTGGTGGTGGGGACTGTTCCTCTGCAGGACACCCTGCTCATGGTGCTTCAGGGGGCTCTGCAGAAGTGGCTTTAGCCAGTGATGCCACAGCTCTGCCAGACCCTCTTGGCACCTTATCTGACCCCCTTGGGCTGGCTCCAGAGCCACACTGTGATTCTGCCCAGCTTCAGCCTGAGGATTCCTTGGGAAGCAGCAGGCCAGGCAATGGGAAATCTGTATCCTTTGTCCTTGGGGGAGAGCAGGATGTTCTGTCAGGTGATGTGGGTTTGGGTGGGCAGGAAGGTGGAGAGCAGCCCCTGGACTCCAGTGGAAGGTTATGGAGGGGTTCAGGGGCAGCAGATCAGCGAGCAGGGTTTGGGGCTGAGCTGGGAGCAGAGCTCCCATCAACAGAGTTCTCTGGGGACAGCACACATCCCACCTACAACAGTGACGGAACAGCTGTGGAGGTCACTGGTGTCAACACTGAGCCCTGCAGAAGGGGTGACAAAGATTCTGTGTCTCTCTCCAAATCTAGTGGCAGCCTCGTGCCAGAAGCTGACCAGGCACTGTCCCCTGAGAGCAAGCTCAGGGAGGAGCAGGAGACCTGTGGTGGAAAGCAATGGGCAGAATGTGTGCCCGTGTTAGAGCCCCAGGCACCTCCACCTGCTGGAAACAAGCCCCTTCCTCAAGTCCAACCGAGCCTGGGAGCCTGCATGGTGTCCCCTGAGGAAGGGGATCCAGGGAGGGCTGGCAGTGATATCCTTGTCCCCCCAAAGCCAGCCCCACGACTGGCTGTACTGCTGAGGAGATGCCCAGCGAGTTCCCAGGCTGAGCTAAGGGGTGGTGGTCCTGCTTCAGCTGGGGGTGTAAAACCCACACCAGGGCTCCCATTCCTGGATGCTGACCCCTCAGCTGCTCCTGGGTGCCTCTCTCAAGGTGGCTCCTTGGAGACTGTCACCCCTCCAGTGGCACCCAGGGGTAAGAACAGTGACAGCCCTTTAGAAAAGGAAGGTGGTGATGATTTATCTGTCAGTCTCACGAGGGTCAGGTCTGCCATTCCTGTGCCTGGGGACCGGAGCTTGGCACTGGCCAGTCTCCCAGTGATCCCAGAGGGAGGCTCTGATGATGAGCTGGGGGACTGCCAGCAGAGCTGTGGGGTCACTGCAGGTGACAGAGGTGTTGGAGGGAATGGAGAGCAGCCCCCAGGTTTGACACCTTTGCATGGCGAGCAGAGAGAACTCTGTGATAGCTCTGCTGCAGCCCCGGTGGTCCCAGCTGCCCTGGGAGGAGGAGGAGGAGCTGTTCCTGGTACTCGTAAGCCAGGGAGTTTGGCTGTGCTGCCTGCTGCAGTGGGGGCTCCCAGGGTCTGTGTTGAGGGAGCTGACTCCAGGGAGTGTGATAGTCATTTTGAGAAACAAGAATTGGAAGGGAGTGCAGGTGTTGAGGAGCATGCAGAGTGTGACTTCTCTGAGCCTTCTGCTTTCTCTTCCTCCCTGTCAAGTCCTTGCCAGCCCTACTCTTCCTCTCACTCCCTTCTCTCTGACCCCCCAAATCATAGAGCAGAGTCTCCGAAAAAGCCAGCAGCCGAGGGCTTCGCAGATAAAGCGGGAAATTCGGGCAAGAAGAAACTTCTGCAGGCACGGGTTTCACCCTCTGAAACGTTCCCTAGCCAAACCCCACGGGGTGGTGAAACCGTGTCTCCCAAGCACAGGTGAGACCACGTGGGGGTCACAGCAGATACCTCCGTGCAGGTGTGAGCTTTGTTTTGCTCTCTGGATGCAGATCTGCCCCTCCAGCTGCTGGGTCTGACAGCTCTTACATCCTCTGGGGCCTGGATTTGTCAGGCCTTGGGTGCTGTCACCCAGTGTGGGGCTGCAGGAGGATCTGGGCAGCTCCTGGGGGTGCCCAGGGATGCAGCTGCCCATCACAGCTCTTGGGGAGCCGTTAAGCACAGTGCAGGTGGGATGGCGTCATTTCATCCCACTGGCCTGGGACCGAGCTGTTTGTCAGACATGGAGAAACGGGGACACTTCATGTCCTGGCTGAGCTGGGCTCCCCAGGGATCCCCAGAGCTGGTGCAGCTCAGGCTGCTCCTGGGGCTGCAGCTCCTGCTGTGTGGGAGTGCTGCCAGTGACCTGTCAGCCCTGGAGACTTCACCTGCAGAGCTCTGCCTGGGGTCCAGGGCACCTCTGGGCCAGCATTTGAGATAGAAGGAAAATTTTCTTCCTGTGTTAAAACTGGAGTAAGTCCTGCTCAGGCAAATGATGACAGTGCTTCCTCACAGCTTGTGGTGTCCGTTCAGATTGGACAAGGCCTAACACTTGTCACAAGGACAGCAGAAGTATTTGATATGTTGTAAGATCACAAATATGTTCTGATTAGGAAAGTCAGGCTGAAATACCAGTTCCTGAGGGATCAGAGTAGCTGCCCTGTGTTCTGTCTCCTCGTGTAGCCTGACCTGGCTTTTCTTCCATGACACATACAGGATGTATTTCCCTTCCTGCTGCTGCTTTATCTCCAATGCCTTAAGTCAATAAAGGTAGTAGAGAACTGGAAGATACAAAACTGCTGTGGCTTAGAAATACCTTGTCTTCCTGAAGCTGAATCTCTTTTCCCTCAGGAGACAGAGCAGGGAGGGAATTGCCCCAGTTTCTTTCTGTATTTGTTCTTAGTCTAAAGATCTCTGTCATGCTGCTATTACATCTTCTGCCTCAACAACAGGAAGGTTTTTTTCCCTGTTGCAGACTCCATCCTGTGAAGCCAATGAATGCCATGGCAAACAAGCCTCAGAGCAAAAACCTGAATGTCATCAGCACCATGAATGAAAAGCTGCTGGAAATGAGTGTGAAGGTATGGAGGGAAGTGGCCAGGTTGATCTGAAAGGCTGGGAGCATCCCTGGGTCAGTAGGGAAGATCATGGCTCCCCTTACTCTCTGTCAGGGTTTTTTGGGAAATAGAGAAGTTAGAACTGCAATAACAGCAGTGCCTCCTTCTGGTGTGAGGGGAGAGGGTGAGTTCAGTGATTCAGACTTTTTCAAGGGGCTTGAAAACTTGCCGTGAGTGTTGTGGTGTTCTGATTCCAGCTAAATCGTGTGTGTCTGAATTGAGTGCTCACTCCCTGCCTGGGCAGTGTTCTGGGAGCTGAAGGGATCAGCAGAGGCTGCCTAGTATCTCTCATGCTGCTTAAGGGTTAAAAACAGACTTTCCAAGCAAATAGGAAGAGACAGCAAAGGCCTGGCTGGGAGTTTCTTGCTGTTTAACCTGAATTTGGCTTTACCAGGCTGCATTTCAGCAGCTGGTTGAAGCTTTACCAGGTTTGTTGCACAGTAGCTGTGGCTGTGCTGGCCCGTGCAGGTTTCTGTTGCTGGTTTGGAATGTCCTGTGTCTGCTCTGACCTTCCCTCCCCCTCCCCCAGAAATATGATCCCTCCGAGCCTGCCTATGCCTATGCTCAGCTGACACACGATGAGCTGATCCAGCTGGTTCTGAAACAGAAGGATACCATCACCAGGAAGGACCTCCAGGTGCGGGAGCTCGAGGACTACATCGACAACCTGCTTGTCAGAGTCATGGAAGAGACCCCGAACATCCTCCGTGTTTCCATGGCTGGGAACAGAAAAGCTGGGAAGATGTGAAGGCTCTCGGGGTGTCGGTGAGCAAGGACTGAATCCCCCCAGAGGAGGGGGAGGAGCTGCTGTGGAGCAGCTGGTGCTGCTCACAGAAAATGACCTTTTTCCTGTTTCTTCCTTGAGCAACTCTCGGGTTGATTAATAGTTCCAACAGGTGTTGTAATGAAGTCACCTTATCATATTTATTTTTTGTTTTCTTCCCATTATTTGGGAAGATCAGGCATTAATCCAAAGGCTGGTTGTGGTGGGAAGGAGGAGGGTTTTTGATGTGTTTTGCTTCCCAGCAAGGCACTGATGATCCTTTAGGAAGATGTTTTTAAATGGTTTTGTTTTGTAGCAGCTCTGCTAGATCAGTTACTTTTCTTTCCACATCTGAAGTTGTAGTGCAATATAAATCCTTGTACAGTAGAGCTTGAGGATTTGATTGTTTTTAAAATAATTATTAACTACACTGAAGAAGTCCAAAGATGCCCCAGCTTCAGACGTGGGCTGTAATTTAAAAGGAATTAATGCCCTGAAAATTGACTGTAAGCTGACCAAGTCTCATCAAGTGGACATTCCCAAGAGACCTTCAGGGGAAAGTTTACAGGTTTTTTGGAGTAGGAGGCATTGAGGTTCACGGTACGTTTCTTACCATAGGAATGGCATCAATGAATTTGGGCCAAAGGTACATTGTAAATCAGAAGTTGTTCTCTTAGTGTCTTAAAATTTCTGCTCTGGAGGTTGTTCAAGGAGGCAGAGGCTCCCCTGGCTCTGCCCTGTGCCCTGGAGCAGGGCTGGCTCTCACACCGTGTGCCCTGTGGGAGTTCTGGGACCATTTTCCTCTTACCCTGTGCTCAGAGCACAGAAATGCTGTGGGTTTGGGGCTGGGGCTCACCTGGGACGCCCTGCCAGGCTGATCAGCCCTGCAGTGCTGCTTGCTCTCACTCCAGCTGGGGCTCCCACCTGCTCCTGGCTGCTCACAGCAGGAGGAAATCCTGCTGGAGCTGAGGGCTGCTGGCTTTGCTGGACCATCCAAACCTCCCTGGAGGTTCCCTGTCCCAGCAGGAGCAGCACCCACAGCTTCCCCTGCTGCAGACTGCACGGGGCTTTCCTTGGGGAGCTCTTGGCAAAGACCAAAAAAAACCAATTTTTGCCCCTCTGGGGTTTACCAGGGTAGGGAGAGCCCGTGAAAGGCTGAGAGGAAAGCTGGAAAACCAACAGAGCAGGAAGCAAAGGACCAAAGCTTCATGAGGACCAAAGCTTCAAGCTTTCCAGCCTTACTCCTGTGGAAATAAACACTCCTGCCTTTGGAAGTTGTTGGGTTACTGGGCCACTCCTGGCTCAGGGGTGAGTTTCTAACTCAGTGTTTCTACAGCAAAGCACTTTATTGAGGGACTGGAGCAGCTGGATGGACTCTCACCCTGTGAGCAGTCTGCTTACAATTGTAATAAACCACTGGAAAGTACTGGAGATCTCAAATACTGTATTTTTGTAGCAAGGAGCATTTTAATATATTTGCACCAAGATGTAAACACTTATTAGAAAAAACAAAAAATGTTGTTAGTGACATTTTTATTCCTGCTTACTCCTGCTGCCAAAGTCTGGAGCTTTACTGGCAGGGCTGTCCCTCATGGGCAGCCTCACCTCAAACAAGCCTTAGGAACTGAGAGTCTTGCAAGAATTCAGGTACTTTGATCCCATTTGAGTGTTATTTGAGCAGTGAGGGCCTTCTCTCCTTTCTCCTGTCCCCTCTGCCTGAGTGAAGGGTCTGAAACATTGCTGCTGCTGGTGGTGGTTTAATTCTGAGTGGTGCTGGTTGGCCTTGCTGGAGCTGCTGCTGCCTCTTGTGCCTTCTCGAGTGAGGAAGATGAAGGATTGATTTGTTTCCTCCTCGTGCCTCTGTGATCTCTGGACTGAGGATCCTGTACCTCACTGCTAAACTTGTATTTTAGACTTTTTTTCCTGCAGGGGAGAGTGACCTGCACAGAACCAAAGCAATAAATAATCTGTGCTCTTAGCAGAGATGAAGCCTTAAAGCTTGGAGCAGCCTCCCCTGACAGCCTTTGGTGGCTGTTGGGTGGACCCCAAGCTGTGCAAGGCTCCTGCCCCCCTGGGGCTCTTCTCTCCCTGAGCAGACCCAGCACTGGGGGGTTCCCAGTTCTCGACTTCCTCAGCCCCAAAAGCATCGCTTGTGTCTCTGTTTTATTGGCAATACTCATTAAAGCCTTCCTTTGGTGTGAGGGGACTGGGTTTTACATCCTCAAGGGCCTTAAGAATCAAATCTTTTATTACTGAAGGATCTGAATGCATGTTCTCTGTTTGTACTCTGCTTTTTGCCCGGGTACTGTTTGTTTTTAAACACCTTTTGGTTTTACGGAACACTAAAATAAACACACCTTAAACTTCGGATCACCGTGTCTTGGTTCTGACTGAGTAGTTCCAGAAGGGCTTCGTCCCCGCCTTGTTTCCAGCCCCGCTCATGCTCCCGGTATTGTGAGCTGGTTCCAGCGCTGCAGCCAGCCCTGCGGGAACTTCCTGGTCAACACCGGCAAGGCTGGGGAACCTGACGGACGGGCTCGGCCGCACCCGCGGAACCGGGAGTTCCTGCAGAGCACGCACAGTGACCGGGGGAGGGCACGGGGAGAGTCTGGGGCTGCAGCGGGGCAGGGAGCCCGGGGACGGCCCCCAGGGCAGCAATGGGCCCCNGAGTGCGGCTCGGGGTCCCTGGTGGAGGACGCGCACTACGCGCAGCAGCAGCTGGTCTGCGCCGCCTGCGGCTGCGTCCTGTCCGAGGGGCTCCTCACCACCACCTACACCGACGAGGAGCATCTGCGGGGTGCGGCACCGGAACCGGGAGCGTCCGCGCTCGGGGTGGTGCAGACCCGGCCGTGCGAAGCTCGTTTGGGCCTCCCCGAGCTGTCTCGGTGTGCCGTGCGGGCACTGTCGGCTCGGACCGGCCGCTTCCCCCCACTCCATCCCCCCAACACCAGCGGGGTTTTTCACCCCAGGGCTCGCTCCGGCCCTTCCCTGCCAGGGTTTCGGCTTGGAGCCGGTGATGAGCTTTACATTTAAATCTCATTGTTCAAAGAGGTGATTCAAATCCCATTTAAATGTCTTTAAGAGCTCTATGTGCAGCGGAGCACTGGCTCTGCAGGGAATCCCTGCTCGGAGGGGATCCCACGGCTCGCTTTTACCTGTGTTGCTCTGGCTCAGTGCCCTCGAACAGTTCTGATTGTTGGAGTCCGGTTCGATGGGCATCTGGTTGCGCCAGATCCAACTGTCTCTGTCCCGGATTCCTGCAGGACTGACTGATCCAACCCTGTTTTCCAGAGGTCGCCTATTCCCAGAGCACTGGCCAGAAGGAGCAGCAGAGCCGCTGCCTGCAGCGAGGTAAGAGCACGCCCCGAGCCTCCCTGGCTGCTGCTCCGGTTTGTTTCTAGTGGTGAAAAAGTGCTCCAAACCCTCCGGAGCCGGCGGCAGAGCCGGGCAGGGCTCTTGGTGCTGCATCCAGCGGAGCCTGCACTGCCCTGAGGGACAGGGACGGGCTCTAGTGCCGTCCGGGGGGCTGCCCGTGTCCGCCGCGCTGAGGGAGTGCCGCCCGCTGGGGCTCTGAGGAGGAATTCCGTGATCCCGGGTGACTCCGGTGTCCTCTCGCAGGGATCCGGCGGGTGCGGGACCTCTGCAAGGTGCTGCAGCTCCCGGCGGCGTTTGAGGAGACGGCCGTGTCCTATTTGCAGAGGGCTCTGCAGCTCCCCGCTTTCCACCTGGCCAGCCTGGAGAAGAAGGAGCTGCTGGGGGGCTGCTGCGTGTTCGTGACGTGCCGCCAGCACAACTGGCCCCTGACCATGGGCACCGTGTGCTCCCTGCTGTACGCCCGGCAGGAGCTGTTTGCCGGCGTCTACCTGGGCCTGCAGAGGGAGCTGGAGCTCTCGGTGCCCGCCCTCAGCCTGGCAGACCTGGTGACAACGCACCTGAGCAGGTGACAGGGCCTCTCCCAGCCCTTTGGCGGCCCTGGTTTGGCCTGACTGCGTGGAGAGGCTGAGATGTGAGTGTGTGTGCGCTCAGGCTGGGATGGCTTTTGTGCCTCCCTTGTCACACCTGGGCTGTGAGTCTCACCCTGCCTCGTTCTCCTCAGGTGGGAGAGGGCAGGGAGGTGCTCAGGGAGGATCCAGAATCCCGGAGTCACTGAGGCTGGAAAAGCCCTCGGAGGCCATCGAGCCCACCCTGTGCCCAATGCCCACCTTGTCACCCGGCCCAGAGCACTGGGTGTTGAGGGGTGGGGCCTCCACCATCTCCCCGGCAGCAATTGCAATGCCTGAGAAGCCTTTCCATAAAGAAATTCCTCCTGCTGTCCATGGGCAGCAGCCAGGGCTGGAGCAGGGTGTGTTTGTCCCCTAACCATGGCCCCTTTGCTCCCGCAGCTTCCGGCTGTTCCAGCGCACGGCCGATGTCCCTGCACCNGCAGCACTGGGCCCCGATGGCAGCACTGGGTCACGATGGCAGTGCTGGGTCACGATGTTGCTGGGCCCCCAGGGCAGCACTGGGCCCCGATGGCAGCACTGGGTCACGATGGCAGTGCTGGGTCACGATGTTGCTGGGCCCCCAGGGCAGCAATGGGCCCCGATGGCAGCGCTGGCCTCAGACCGCGGCGGGGAGAGGGGAAGGAGGAGAATAAGAAGGGAGAGGAAGCGGTGGCCGTCAGCCTCCCGCTGGCGGCGTCACTCGGCCTGCAGCCTGCCTTGGCTGACGAGCCCTGAGCGCGGTTATCGCCCAGGCCCTCCGCAGCGGTGGGCCGCGCGGACTCCGGGCCGCGGTGATCGCCGTTCCCCGCCGAGGAGAACGCGCTGTCCACTCGCTCCCGCTCCNATGTCTTTAAGAGCTCTATGTGCAGCGGAGCACTGGCTCTGCAGGGAATCCCTGCTCGGAGGGGATCCCACGGCTCGCTTTTACCTGTGTTGCTCTGGCTCAGTGCCCTCGAACAGTTCTGATTGTTGGAGTCCGGTTCGATGGGCATCTGGTTGCGCCAGATCCAACTGTCTCTGTCCCGGATTCCTGCAGGACTGACTGATCCAACCCTGTTTTCCAGAGGTCGCCTATTCCCAGAGCACTGGCCAGAAGGAGCAGCAGAGCCGCTGCCTGCAGCGAGGTAAGAGCACGCCCCGAGCCTCCCTGGCTGCTGCTCCGGTTTGTTTCTAGTGGTGAAAAAGTGCTCCAAACCCTCCGGAGCCGGCGGCAGAGCCGGGCAGGGCTCTTGGTGCTGCATCCAGCGGAGCCTGCACTGCCCTGAGGGACAGGGACGGGCTCTAGTGCCGTCCGGGGGGCTGCCCGTGTCCGCCGCGCTGAGGGAGTGCCGCCCGCTGGGGCTCTGAGGAGGAATTCCGTGATCCCGGGTGACTCCGGTGTCCTCTCGCAGGGATCCGGCGGGTGCGGGACCTCTGCAAGGTGCTGCAGCTCCCGGCGGCGTTTGAGGAGACGGCCGTGTCCTATTTGCAGAGGGCTCTGCAGCTCCCCGCTTTCCACCTGGCCAGCCTGGAGAAGAAGGAGCTGCTGGGGGGCTGCTGCGTGTTCGTGACGTGCCGCCAGCACAACTGGCCCCTGACCATGGGCACCGTGTGCTCCCTGCTGTACGCCCGGCAGGAGCTGTTTGCCGGCGTCTACCTGGGCCTGCAGAGGGAGCTGGAGCTCTCGGTGCCCGCCCTCAGCCTGGCAGACCTGGTGACAACGCACCTGAGCAGGTGACAGGGCCTCTCCCAGCCCTTTGGCGGCCCTGGTTTGGCCTGACTGCGTGGAGAGGCTGAGATGTGAGTGTGTGTGTGCTCAGGCTGGGATGGCTTTTGTGCCTCCCTTGTCACACCTGGGCTGTGAGTCTCACCCTGCCTCGTTCTCCTCAGGTGGGAGAGGGCAGGGAGGTGCTCAGGGAGGATCCAGAATCCCGGAGTCACTGAGGCTGGAAAAGCCCTCGGAGGCCATCGAGCCCACCCTGTGCCCAATGCCCACCTTGTCACCCGGCCCAGAGCACTGGGTGTTGAGGGGTGGGGCCTCCACCATCTCCCCGGCAGCAATTGCAATGCCTGAGAAGCCTTTCCATAAAGAAATTCCTCCTGCTGTCCATGGGCAGCAGCCAGGGCTGGAGCAGGGTGTGTTTGTCCCCTAACCATGGCCCCTTTGCTCCCGCAGCTTCCGGCTGTTCCAGCGCACGGCCGATGTCCCTGCACCGTTCCTGGAGGACAAGGAGCAGCTGCTGGCCCGGACCATGGGCCTCGTGGAGCTGGCCAGCGAGACGTGGCTGGTGACCGGCCGGCAC
>VXBS01010604.1:1007-11553 GCA_013400255.1 Sitta europaea | reverse complement strand
TGTTACATACCACTTAGGATTCAAGTGCACGATTAAAGGTACCTATTTACAGCCAGCAAAGAAATAGTATAGATTAGGATTCAATGTATTTTACCATCCAATTGCTGATGTGGCACACATTGAAATCCTTTCCCTCAATTTCAGGAAAAGCCATGAAGATGGGTCCAGGTTTCAGGGAGTAGCTGTCTTGTTTCCAGCAAATGTGTAAGAAGCTTCTGCCTCCATGATAATCTGTGACTTTTATAGTCATAAAGAGCAGTGTCTTTGCTCAATTATATTTATTTTTCTTTTATCTCTTCCTACATCTGTTCTCCGTATCAAAGATGTTGATTCTTGGTCAGGCCAGGAGATGATCCCTTGCTGGACCTTTGACCCCCCTGGGTTATCTCCCATCTGCACCAGCCATCTGTGATAGAGTGGAGCTGGGACAAAGTCCTTCCACACCTGGTAGAACAATACCCTGGAAAGAAACTTTAATTCCCTTCCCCCCCGGACAAAGGTGAACAAACCTGACTAAAATTAAAAAATAAAGAAATTTAAACTTGGTATATTTTCCAACACCGTCCCTTCAGGAGGTACACTGATGTTGGAGGTCCATGGCTGGACCTTGTCTATGTTGCCCTGGAATAGCTCATGCTGCAAGGTGTTTTCAAGCAACACAATGAGACAGTTGGCATGAAAAGTGCTTGAAGTGGCAAGAGTAGCTGAATTCAGCCTAATCAAAGTGACCTCTGCTGTGTCTCTCCTTCATGTAATCATAGAATGGGTTGGGTTGAAAGGGATCTTTAAAGGTCATCTAGTTCAATCCCTGTTACAAACTGGTTTAACACAGAAGACCGAAGGAAACTAAGCCTCTGTGAATAAAACAGATTGGACCCAGAAGGGTTCAAAATATACAAAAAAAACCCATGATTAAAATCAAACAAGGTTAGATGTTGGTGCCAAAAAAAACTTGATATATTTTATTTTATAGTAAAAGAGGCAAAGANTCCCATCTGCACCAGCCATCTGTGATAGAGTGGAGCTGGGACAAAGTCCTTCCACACCTGGTAGAACAATACCCTGGAAAGAAACTTTAATTCCCTTCCCCCCCGGACAAAGGTGAACAAACCTGACTAAAATTAAAAAATAAAGAAATTTAAACTTGGTATATTTTCCAACACCGTCCCTTCAGGAGGTACACTGATGTTGGAGGTCCATGGCTGGACCTTGTCTATGTTGCCCTGGAATAGCTCATGCTGCAAGGTGTTTTCAAGCAACACAATGAGACAGTTGGCATGAAAAGTGCTTGAAGTGGCAAGAGTAGCTGAATTCAGCCTAATCAAAGTGACCTCTGCTGTGTCTCTCCTTCATGTAATCATAGAATGGGTTGGGTTGAAAGGGATCTTTAAAGGTCATCTAGTTCAATCCCTGTTACAAACTGGTTTAACACAGAAGACCGAAGGAAACTAAGCCTCTGTGAATAAAACAGATTGGACCCAGAAGGGTTCAAAATATACAAAAAAAACCCATGATTAAAATCAAACAAGGTTAGATGTTGGTGCCAAAAAAAACTTGATATATTTTATTTTATAGTAAAAGAGGCAAAGAGAAAGAAAAGGAAAGAAAGGAAAAGAAAATAAAGGAAAGGAAAAGAGAAAAAAAATAGAAAAAGAGGTGTGCCTGGAGGGTGGGGAGACAGGGGTTAGGTAGAAACATGTCACCCTTCTGGGGGTCCCAATAATGTCTCATTCCCCTCCATCTGGTCTTCTTGGTGATGAAAGTCCCTTGCCTCCCACTGCAACCACAAAGTATAGAATCCCATGGATTAACATACATTTGGGCCAGGTGGGAATGCCCAAGTGCCTCCCCTGGGGAGGGCAAGTTTGACACTGTCCCTTGCAACACTGTGAGTCTGTTGCATCATGCTGCAGTGCTCTGTTGCAGGGTCTGGGGACCTCTCTGGGGTGGGGCCTTTGATGGGCCATGACACCCCCCCTGCTGTCCTTCATGTGGATGTAGCTTTTCTCCCATTAAAGGGGCCCCACAGCTGAGCTGCTCTGCACAGTGGAGGGTAGGTGTTCACTGCCCTGAACCAGAGGCTGTTTCATTACACACCCAAAACCTCTCTTCCTCCCCATCCCACCCTTTGGTGTGAGGGTTTGTGTGAGCCTGGCAGCTGATAGCCCCGGGGCTGTGGTCTGCACCTGTAAGGTGCTAAGCTTGATCCCCCTGTGAATGTATTCTTCTCCCCCCAGTTACTTTATCTTATGTCCAGGGCTCCATTCAGGGTTTTGGGGGTTTTCTCTGCAGCTTTTGTACAATTTTTCTATAATAGGCAAAAGTCCTTCATGAAGATGTTTAAGTGATAAATTATAACATTCAGTTTCCAACAACCCCCCCCCAGTAATGAGCAGGGACATCTTTAACTAGATCAGGTTGCTCAGAGCCCCATCCAACCTGGCCTTGAATGTTTCCAGGGATGGGGCATCCACCACCTCTCTGGGTAACCTGTGCCAGGGTTTTACCATTCTCATCATAAAATGTCTTCCTTATATCTAGTTTGAATCTACCCTCTTTTAGTTTAAAACCATTACCTCTTGTCCTATTGCAACAGGCCTTATTAAAAAGTCTGTCTCCATCTGTCTTATAAGACCCCTTTAAATATTGAAAGGCCACAATAAGGTTTCCCCTGGAGCCTTCTCTTCTCCAGGCTGAACAACTCTAACTCTCCAACAGGTCCATGCCTTCATTTTACTGAGGACTCCAGTGCTAATTAGTCGGTCTAAAGGGGGATGGAAGGTGGAAAATGTTGAGGAGATACAGGCTGAAGAGATGATTCTGATGATGATGGCTAAACTCTGGCAGAGGTTTTCCAAAGAAGTTGAGTAAATTTCATTCTTGGGGAGATGCCAAAACAAAGAGTGCACAGGGCTGTGGAGCATGGGAACTGCAGAACTCTGTTTGGAGTAGGTGTTGAGTGGAGGTCACTTCTCCCCACCCCAAATGCTTGTCCCTGTGCTCCTGAGACAAGAGACACTGACATGCTTTTTTGCAACAGGTCTTTATTTTCTGTCAAATAAATGAATAAATAGTTAAAAACCCCTGTCAAATCAAATAGAATAAATGAGTAGTCAGTGGAGGCTCAGGGTCCATGGCTGTTCTTGTGGTGGATCTTGCCACTGATTGTGGAGGTGGGAGGACAGGGGTAGGGATGGAACAGTGGTCCAGCAGAAGTGATGGTGGCATTGGTGGAGCTTTGCGTGTTGGTCAGGGTAGTTGGGCTAATCACATATGATGTGGGTGTGGTTGTGGAGATGGAAGCAGGTGTGAGCTTCTAGGCAGATGTGGTCCCAGGCATAGGGTCTGTAGTAGTGGGTGCAGAGGAAGTCCTGGATGCACCCAAAATATTTGCTGATGCTGAGCAGCAAGTTGCAGGGCCCTTGGCCTTCAAAGAATATGCCGCTGGCTGACACATACTGCTCAAGCTGCAAGATGTGGTGCAGGACACAATGCCATATCTTGGCATCCCAGTGGTGGTAGGCAGGGGTGTTTGGGCTGCTGAGGGTGGTGAAGAGCTTCTGGAGGATGCAGAGTGTGGTAGCAGTAGCTGCTGTAGGTGTGGAGGAGGGTTTTGGGGAAGAGAAAGTATGCCTGCTGGTGGTGGCAGGGCTGTGGCATGCTAGGAGCCATGGCCTGAAGGAGCTGGAGGCTGTCCTAGGGGAAGGTGGTGTTGCAGAGACGTGAGTGGTGGTGAGGCCTGGCAGGGTACCATACCACAAGCAGGGCTGTAGGTCTGTGAGCACAGCCTAGGTGGGGCTGTGAGTGATGGGTGTGTGAGCCTGGTCAGGCTTGATGGTGGTGTGGGTGGGTGCTATGCTTTGGGTGCTGCCATGTGAGCGGCTTTATGTGGTGTCATGGCTTTCCTTTCCTCACTTTCTGAGTGCAACAGGTTTCCCACTGTGGTTTTCAGTTTTGGCTGGTGGCTGTGGTGGTCTTGAGGAAGTGCATTGGTGGGGTAGCTGTGCTTGGGGAGGGAGGGTAATGTCATGTTGGGAGCAGGTTGGCTGTAGTGGTTCAGTGAGGGATGTGAAAGTGTTGGGATAGCAACACATGGGTCAGTTTTACTGCTGATGGGGTTTTTTTGTGGTTTCTTCTTTCCCTCCTGAGTGTGCTCTGATGCATACTGTGTTCCCCTGATTTTCCCTTCCTGCCCAAGTCTCTTTTCCTTATGTAATATGCCAGTATTGGTTGTGATTTTTTTTTTTTAGTTTTGCTATATTTGTCATCTTTGTTTTTGTGTCAATACATCCTTTTTTTTTTTACATTTTGGGTGATTTGTAAAGTTATGTATTTCTTGGGAATTTCAGGAGCTCTCCAAGTCCAGATATCATTTGAGGGCATAGCTCTGGGTCTAAGCACTTGAGCACTGTCAGGACTTAAAGAATGCAATTTACTTGTCGCAAAATACTGTCAAAGAGGGAAGTTCCCCTAAGATAAGCCATCACAACAGGCACAAATGGCAAACAGGAAGGTGTTAATTCCAGGCCTAAATGGAGGTTTGGAATTAGCACACTAGACAAAATTCCACTCGACTGTGGTAACTCCCCCAGTTTATATACCGGGCATGATGTTCTGTGGTATGAAATATCTCTTTGGCCAGTTTGGGTCTGGGTCACCTGTCCTGGCCATGCCCTCTCACAGCTTTTCATGCACCCACCCACTGGCAGAGCATGAGACACTGAAAAGCCCTTGACTCAGGGTAAGCACCACTTAGCAACAACCAAACCATCAGTGTGTTATCAACACTATTCTTATATTAAATCCAAAGCACAGCACTGTACCAGCTACTAAGAAAAAATTAACTATATCCAAGATGAAACCAGGACAGTATCCACCCCTTACTCCATACCATTTGCATTATGCCAGGTCCCACACGTCCCAATATCCCATCACCTTTCCTATTTCTTGATAGATATACAGACAGATATCATTCCCTTAGTCTATGGAACACTTCTATAAAAGTCTATTGAGTTAATTTAGTCCGTGACTTTGGGGTCCATCTGTCCTAACAGTCTTTCAGGCAGGAAAGATGGTGGATGGTGTTGGATTGTTGCGTGTTGAAGACAGTTCTGATTCCATATCTGCTACACTTGTTCTGGTTTATGGAAGTTCATTCTTCATTAATGTGCCAGTCAGAGGGAAGTCAGGTTCATATTTCCAGAATGGATGTGGTAAAGATGGATGTCACAAGGTGCCCAGTGTGATGATGCATATAGCTGCCACAGAGGTGATAATACACAGTGTTATATAGTTATTAACACCATACAGTTTAATTCATTGGCAATTCTCACCCCAAATCAAATCCCCTTGAGGCACACACGGACTTCCCCATCCTCCCACATTACCCACCAAGTGCACCCAGGTCCTTGAGTGAAAGCAATCCCATGGATGGGTTTGCCTTTACCTGAGGTAGGGATAAGCCAGACTTTTCCTCAGCTTATTTTTAATGTCTGCTACAGAAACTTCATCCCCTTCTACAGTATGTAAAAGTTTTGATTGGGCAGGGCCAGCCCAATTGGCAAATCTTCTGGTGTTGACTAACCAGGTTGGGTTTTGCTAAATGTGTATCCCAATGTTTGAAGATTCCACCACCCATTGCTCTCAGTGTAGTCTTTAACAGTCCATTACACCGTTCAATCTTCCCAGAGGCTGGTACGTGATAGGGAATGTGATACACCCATTCAATGGCATGTTCTTTGGCCCAGGTGTCTATGAAGTTGTTTTGGAAATGAGTTCCACTGTCAGATTCAATTCTTTCTGGAGTAACATGTACCCATTAGATGTGCTTTCCAAGGCCCAGGATAGTGTTCTGAGCAGTGTCATGGGGCACAGGGTATGTTTCCAGCCATCTTGTGGTTGCTTCCACCATTGGAAGCACATGGCACTTGCCTTGGTGGGTTTATGGGAGCATGATAAAGTCAATCTGTCAGGCCACCCCATATTTATATTTCAGCCATCATCCTCCATAGCAAAGAGGCTTTTAACTGCTTGGCCTGATTAATTGCAGCATATTTCACATTCATGGATAACCTTGTGCANATCAAATCCCCTTGAGGCACACACGGACTTCCCCATCCTCCCACATTACCCACCAAGTGCACCCAGGTCCTTGAGTGAAAGCAATCCCATGGATGGGTTTGCCTTTACCTGAGGTAGGGATAAGCCAGACTTTTCCTCAGCTTATTTTTAATGTCTGCTACAGAAACTTCATCCCCTTCTACAGTATGTAAAAGTTTTGATTGGGCAGGGCCAGCCCAATTGGCAAATCTTCTGGTGTTGACTAACCAGGTTGGGTTTTGCTAAATGTGTATCCCAATGTTTGAAGATTCCACCACCCATTGCTCTCAGTGTAGTCTTTAACAGTCCATTACACCGTTCAATCTTCCCAGAGGCTGGTACGTGATAGGGAATGTGATACACCCATTCAATGGCATGTTCTTTGGCCCAGGTGTCTATGAAGTTGTTTTGGAAATGAGTTCCACTGTCAGATTCAATTCTTTCTGGAGTAACATGTACCCATTAGATGTGCTTTCCAAGGCCCAGGATAGTGTTCTGAGCAGTGTCATGGGGCACAGGGTATGTTTCCAGCCATCTTGTGGTTGCTTCCACCATTGGAAGCACATGGCACTTGCCTTGGTGGGTTTATGGGAGCATGATAAAGTCAATCTGTCAGGCCACCCCATATTTATATTTCAGCCATCATCCTCCATAGCAAAGAGGCTTTTAACTGCTTGGCCTGATTAATTGCAGCATATTTCACATTCATGGATAACCTTGTGCAATAGTGTCCACAGTCAAGTCCACCCCTGTCGTAGTTTTAGTTTGAAACTAAGCAGAAATACTAATTATGTATAGGGAATTTAGGTTTGCCAATTTTAGACTCTTCTTGGCTGGCTTGCCAAAATATGTAGCGGGTCTATTCTCTACTGTGAGATGGGATTAGGAGAAAATAACAAAGCAGGCCTAAACTTGAGAGGATACAAAGAACAACTTTATTAACAGGGCAACAAAAAAAGGAATAATCAGAAATTAGAACACTCTTTTTCTTCCCTCCCCCACACTTTTTTCTCTTTTCAACGATATACAGAATAACAACTTAGAAAAATCTTAGTTAGTTATTTACTTTTAAAAATAGTCTTTCTTTAGTTCATTTAGAGAGAAAAGTATTCTTTGCTAATGTATGGAAAACTCTCTACAAGAAAAGAACTCTTGCGGCTTTATTTCTCACAAACTGTAGCTGTCTGAGATTTGCCTTTGTGAAGTTTTTTCTTATCTTTCACAGTTTTTCCTCACAACTGTGCTTTCGGTCTATGTCAGCTTATTGGGGTGCTATTTTAAGGATGAGCTGTTCTAATATCTTTTCACCTATTTCTGAGGACAAAGGTCTTCCCCTTTTATCTCTGGGGCCGAGGTTTTTCATCAAATTTCTAACACTAGTGCGTTTGTTTATAATTGTGGCTAGAAAGCTACCACCCCCCCAAAGCATTTAATGAACTTACTAGAGAAAACCTAAAATTTAATATATTAAGTATATCTTTACCATAGCTTCACAAAAGAATTTTACAGCCTAAGCTTAAGACAAACTTTTCAAAATTTTTTCAATTTAAAATCTAACTCTTTTCTTACCGACTTCAATTTCATGCAGTTGTTTTTACAGTTTCACTTCTTTTTTCCTTCTTAGCTTAAGAAAGAAATAGTGCTTTTCAAGTGCAAAGTCTGGTAACGCTAAAAAAAGGCAATTTAGTCTAAATTTTGTATTAGAAACAAGCTTTCTTTGCTTTTTTTTGCTAGCCACGTGCTCTTTTGCTGGCTCCATGTGAGCTGTGCCAGCTGCTCTCAGTTTAGAACGGAAGTTAAGGCTGCTCGTGACTTCAAGGCCACCTTTAGCATGAACTACGAAGAGGCCACCGGTGCTAGTCCCCGTTGCACAGCTCTTTTAGTGCCGATACAAGTGCTGGTCCCCGCCGCACAGCCGCTCCCGATGCCGACACAGCCTCCGGCTGGCGTGGTTTGGTGATTTGACTAGAACAAAAGATCTTCAAGTTTTGTTGGCTCCTTTACTCTTACTGGGATGGGGCCCGGTAAGCTCTTTAGTGAGAGTCTTGACAGTCCACTCACCACCCTTCTAAGAACGGAGAATCCCAGCCAGGCCGAGCGGGCTCAGCCCGAGCCTAGCCACGTGGGGCTCTTTCTTCAAAAGTCAAAAACCAAAGAGAGCTACTCTCGAGCTTTTTTGTCTTTAAAGGTGTATTTACAAAGACGTATCCACTCTTTTCATTGGTTAAAATTTGTGTCAATATCAGAAACTGGCTCCTTAGAGCCAGTCACATGACAACCCCTCAATCACAAGCCTATCTATATGCTGCATCTCTTCCTTGATAGCCTAAGGTGTCATGGGCACACTGAGCTAGAAATAATTCACCCTTATGTTGCCAATCCAGATCCACCTGAACCACTTCAATCCCAGCAGCCTGATCCACCTGCTGGTTGTTCCGATGTTCTTCAGTGGCCCAACTCTTGGGTACCTGAGCATCTACGTGATATACCTTCACAACCAGGTTCTCCACCTGGGCAGCAATATCTTTCCATAATGCAGCAGCCCAGATGGGTTTGCCCCTGTGCTGCCAGTTATTCTGCTTCCATTGCTGCAACCACCCCTACAGGGCATGTGCCACCATCCATGAATCAGTATAGAGACAAAGTATTGGCCATTTCTCTTGTTCAGAAATGTCTAAGGCCAACTGGATGGCTTTCACCTCTGCAAACTGATGGCAGGATCCATCAATAAAGAAGGCATATTGCTTCTCACTTTCTTGTAATTTATTATATATTGGGGCCTCTTCAGTACATGTAATCTCCTCCACTGGTGACATTCTGAAACCTTTGCCTTCTGGCCAGTTCATGATCACTTCCAAGATTCCTGGATGACTGGGATTCCCCATTGGACCTTGTTGCATGATCAGTGCAACGCACTTACTCCATGTAGCATCAGTTGCATGATGTGCAGAGGAGACCCCCCCCTTTGAACATCCAGCTCAGTACTGGCAGTCGGGGTGCCAGGAGGAGCTGTGCTTCAGTGCCAGCCACTTCCAAAGTGGCTCGGATCTCTTGATAAGCTGCCACTATCTCCTTTTCAGTTGGAGTATAGTGGACTTCAGATCCCCAATTCCCAAACCCCAGGGGTCAACCTTGAGTCTCCCCAGGTGCTTTCTGCCAGAGGCTCCAGGAAGGATCATTCTCCCCAGCTGCGGTGTAAAGCACATTTTTTACATTTTCCCCTGTCCTGACTGGCCTGAGGGGCTACAGCATGAACTGTCTCCTCTTTGATTTGCTCAAAGGCTTTTCATTGCTCAGGGCCCCATTTGAAAATTCTTCTTCTGGGTCACTTGGTAGAGAAAGCTTATTATATTTTGGAATGTACATTCTCCAAAAGCCTACAGTGCCTAAAAAAGCTTGCATTTCTTGTGACTTGGTGGAGACATTGCTGTTTTGTTGATCACATCCATTGCTATTGGCAATGTCCATCTTGCCATTTTATTCCTAAAACCTGGATCTCTTGGGCAGGTCCCTTGACCTTACTTTGCTGTATTGCCCCACACAATGATATCATCAATGTATTACAGGTGTTCCAGAGCAGTCTGGATCAGTCCATGGCAGATGGTAGGGCTGTGTCCACCCCTGGGGCAGTCAGTTTCAGGTGTACTGGATGTCACTCCAGGTGAAAGCAAACTGTGGCCTGCACTATGCTGCCAGAGGGATTGAGAAAAATGCATTAGCCATATCAGTTGTGGCACCACTTGGCTGCCTTGGACTCCAGTTCATATTGCTCCATCATGTCCGGCACAGCAGCACTCAGTGGTGTGACTTCATTCAGGCCACAATAATCCACTGTCAGTCTCCATTCTCCATTAGACTTTCACAGTGGCCATATGGGGCTGTTAAAGGGTGAGTGGGTCCTGCCGATCATTCCTTGGCTCTCCAGTTGATGAGTCAGCTTATGGATGGGAATCAGAGAGTCTCAGTTGGTGTGATATTGCTGTTGGTTCACTCTTGGCACCTGCTGTTCTTCAACCTTCAGCAACCCCACAACTAAAGAGTCCTCCAAGAGACTGGGCAAGGCAGGCAGCTGATAACTTTCTTCTGTCTCTAGGGCAGCTATACAAAAAGCCAACCAATGCCCTTCTGAGTCCTTGAAATACCCTCTTCTGAGATAGCCTATGCCAAGGATACATGGGGCTTCTGGGCCAGTCACAGTGGGGTACTTTTGCCATTCATTCCCAGTCAGGCTGATTTCAGCCTCCATTAGTTAGCTCTTGGGATCCCCCTTTCACTCCAGAAATACAAATGGATTCTGCCCCTTTATAGAATCATAGAATATCCCAAGTTGGAAGGGATCCACAAGGATCATCAAACTCCAACTCCTGGCCCTGCATAGGACACCCCCAAGAGTCACACCATGTGCCTGAGAGCACTGTCCAAACATTTCTTGAACTCTGTCAGGCTT
>VXBS01010602.1:204-11419 GCA_013400255.1 Sitta europaea | reverse complement strand
TAAAAATTTATCAATAATTTTTACTATTCCTTGCCGTGCTTCCAGTTTAATGAGATACTGTTTAACCTGCACTTCTTTTGCACCTTCTTTTAATTCCACGTGTACTGGTTGTGCTAATTTAGATTTTCCTGGTATGTCTGTTTCCCATACTGTTGGGGCTTTTAACTTAGCAACTCCGTATGAAAAGCTATAAAACAGGCTGTAAGATAAGGTCACTGTGACCCTGGAAAAGAACCAAAGAAAGTAAAAATGCTTGCATAAACAGTTGTAGTTAGAAGCAGAATGTAAACCAGGATATTTTGCAGCTGGAAGTAACCAATTAGCTTGAATATAAGAGCGCATGTTTAGCATATGTTAACCAATAATAATCAGAAAAGCAGGCGAATGTTGCATGTACGGAAGAGTAACTGTATAAATTGCAGCTGTTCGAGCAATAAAATTCGGAGATTATCCCCACATCACATCAGTGTATTTTCTCCCCGCCACGGCATTCTGGTGACCCCGACATGATCCGACTTGGTGCTGGAATAGTGGATGCTGCGGATGAGAGAAGGAGCGCTTAAACCCGTGAGGTTGAGACCGGCTGTCCGAGAGTGACAGGAGTAGTCATGAGCTGACCGGTGAGTCAGGCAGACTGTGAGTCTGGATTGTCGGGATGGGGAATGCTGTATCTGGTTGAAAAGGCTGCCTTAGAAGCCTTGCTGAAATTGTCCAGAAAGGCTGGCCAGACATTGGACAAAAAGGAACTGACGGACTTGTTGTTATGGTGCTGGCGTAGAGGACTTTTGGTAGAGCCTAGTCAGGTTTTTAATATCGATGCTTGGAAACGAATTGGGGAAGAACTGTGGGAGAGTGTGCAGCAAGGCACAAAAGGGGCAAAGGCGATGGCTAAAACATATTGCGAGGTTCGGCTGCTTTTGGAACAGCTTGATGCAGAAGCAGAGGTTGCAGCAGCTTTTAAAGAAGTTATACAACGTCCTCTATAAGATCTTCCAAAGGAGAAAGAGGAGGTGGAGACTTGTCTTGGTTGTACTGACTGTGAGCATAGTAAACAAGAGTCGGGTGCTCGGATGCCTGTACATAAGCCTCTTGTTGCGCCTGTGGAAAAGGGACTTTGTGATTATAATGATCTGCTTCCCCCACTGCCGGAGGCTGCAGAAACCCTGGCCGCCCCGTCTGCTCCACCCATGGAGATAGATCTGGCATCTGTTCCATTGCTGGGGGAAGAGAATGGGGAACTATCGGGGCTGTTGCAAGGGCAAATTGGAGTGATGACTGAATTATTGGAGGAAATGTGAAGGTTGGATCCCAAAGCTGATCAGAAACGCATCGCTAAAGAGTATCAGAAAGCGCATGATGCTATCGTGCAGGGCTTGAATAACATTGATCGTCAACTGCAGCAACCAGATTCAAAGTCGGAATTAAAGTGATCCAGTCTGTCCTTAACCAGCAAAAGACGCAAGTGGATTCTCAACATGGTGGCCGATGGCTAATGGGAAATGGAGGAAGCTGATAATTATTTAATGAGCAAGTGGGGTCCAGGTAATGGCATTACTCGTGCTGAACGTCATGAAATTTTGGCTATGCAAGACGCATTGGGTACTAATAAAGACCATAGTAAGAAGGACAATAAAGGGACTGGAAAGAGCTTTAGCTCGTGATTTACGCAATGGCTGCAAGGAGAAGATTCTCCCAATAAGGACCGAGTTCGGTCCCCATCCCCTCCGAGAGACCCTTCTTTTGACATGGTCCGTAGATGGAAAGGCATGGCTACCAATGCACAATTGACTGGTGACTTTGAGTTCACGCCTTTGGCTGCTCCTGTGATACAGATGGTTAATGGATCTGACTGTTCTCCACTGGATTGGAATATGATATCAAAATTACAACAGTCAGTGTTATCTTATGGCCATGATAATTGACTTGTGAGACGACAAGTAGAGGCCGTAATGAAGTACCAGAACCTAGTACCTGCTGATATTCGAGCTATTATGGAACTTATACTTGGACCCACCAGTTATATGTTGTTTTTGACAAAATGGCAAGAGCGACTGGAAGAAAAACAATTGGAAAACATTAACCTTCCTGGCCATGACCCATTACGGGTAGCAATGTTGGATCAATTAATGGGATCAGGTCGATTCCGGGACCCGCAGCGGCAGGCGGCACTAGATCAAAGAATTCTAGCACAATCAAAAATCGCTGCTCTGGAAGCCTTTTCTCTTTTACCTCAAGTCGGTCATGTTAATCTGCCCTATTTAAAGATAACACAGAAAGATGAAGAACCATTCTTAGGATTTGTGGATCGTATACGAGAAGCACTCGATCAAGCACCTAATATTATGGCAGATATGAAAACAACTTTACTGAAGGAAATAGCCACTCAGAATGCTAATGTCTCCTGCAAAAGAATCACAGCCACGCTCCCGGCTGGGGCAACGTTTATTCAAATGATTGAACAATGTTCACAAGCACCCATAGAGGAAGAAAAGGAGAAAGCTAAAATCCATGCCACAGCTCTTGCAGTAGCCCTAAAGCAAAATAACATCCAAGGGAAGGGTGACCGAGGCCCAAATTGTTTCCTCTGTGGCCAACCTGGACATTTTAAGAAAAATTGTCCAAAAAAGAGTGCTGGTCCCTCACCTTCGACCGCCATCAAGGGAACCTGCAACAGATGTGAGAAGTTTGGCCATAAGGCAAATGAATGCCATTCTCGTTTTAAGAAGGACAGAACCCCATTGGGTCCCATGCAGTCGGGAAACTTCAAGAGCCGCAATTGGGATGCAGCCAACAAATATCCCAACCTGAGCATGGCTGTCTCAATGAGCTCGCCGCCACCACACAAGGGAGCGCAGGAGTCAATCTGGCCTTGGCAGGAACAGTAACCATTACAGATAAACAAGTACACGTGTTGGACACAGCTGTTTCAGGACCATTGGGAAATGGCCTCTCAGCTTTATTAATTGGTCATTCCTCCACTTCACAGCAAGGAATTTTTTTACTCCCTGGAGTAATAGATTCTGATTTTACAGGCATAATTAAGTGCATGGTGAAAGTTTTTTGCCCCCCCAGTTACTATTCCACAGGGCAATAAGATTGCTCAATTGGTACCTTTTTGTTCTGCTGTTCCAGTGGCATATAATAAGGAACGAGGAACGAGTGGTTTTGGAAGCACCGGGAAAAATTTGGTCCTCTTTACAGAAGTCATAACAGAAAAACGACCAACCAGAGCTGTTACAGGCCCGAACAATGAGGACTTACAAAGCCTTATGAATCTGAAGGAGGAATTGATTATGTTGTTGGACACAGGGTCTAATGTCATCATTATCCCCTGGGCAGCATGACCAAAGACCTGGCCATTGCAAAATGTGATGGGAACAGTGACAGGCATTGGTGGTTCATCTCAGACGCATTAGAGCCGCATGCCAGTACTCATTGTGGACAAAGAAGGAAATGTTGCTGTAGCAGTGTCACCGTAAAAGGGCCCCGGCTGGCTCAGACACCACCACAGCAAGGGGGCAGGCTCGGAAGCGATCCAATCCTTACCGTCCCTGTGGGTTCCTTGGCTAGCTCCTCCAGCAGCAAGCGGCTAGCAGCGAGAGTAGAAGAAGGAGGGAGACTACGATGGGTTTAGGACAGAGGACTTTTTATTCGTTTCCCANAAACCCAAAAACACATCACCACATGTCGCCAAGGTCTGCCCGTTTGTAATGCACACTCCGTTGTGGATTTTGGGGCGTGATGCTTTGTCACAATGGGGAGTCACTTTGCAAGTTGGCCCTTTTCGTTAGTGGCCATTGAGAATACTGCCCCTCCTACCTTGAAGTTGTCCTGGAAAACAGACCAACCTGTGTGGGTCCCTCAATGGCCGCTGACAGCAGAAAAATTGGGGCACCTGAACAAATTAGTTGAAGAACAATTACAGCTGGGTCACATACGCCCTACAACTAGTCCCTGGAATACTCCTGTATTTACCATTCAAAAGAAATCAGGGAAATGACGCCTTTTACATGATCTCCATGCTATCAATGCACGTATGGAATACATGGGAGCGTTACAACCTGGCCTCCCTTCCCCTAGTGCTATACCTGCCAATTGGAATTTGCTTATTATTGACATTAAAGACTGTTTTTTTAGCATACCGCTACATCCAGATGATATGAGTAAATTTGCGTTCAGTGTTCCAACAGTTAATAATGAAGGTCCACCTCAGAGATTTGAATGGACGGTCTTACCGGAAGGCATGAAGAATTCACCAACAATATGTCAATGGTTTGTTGGAATGGCCTTGGAACCTTGGAGAAAATCACATGAGGAGGTTATTGTGTACCGTTACATGGATGACATCTTGATAGCCTCCCAACAATCTATTAAGGAATCACTTGTTGAAGTCCTAAGAGAACATTTGGCCACCTGGGGATTGACTGTGGCTCCTGAAAAATTCAACGACAGGCCCCATGGACATATTTGGGCATGGTATTGACAGATTTGCGATTGCGCCCTCAGAAGATGTCAATTCCAGCAACAGTAGAAACTGTTAATGATGTTCAGAAGCTCGTTGGAGACATTCAATGGATCCGCACTTGGTGTGGAATTACTAATGAAGATTTGGAACCGCTATTCGCACTATTACGGGGCAGTCGACACCCAGCAGAACCTATGACCCTATCTGAATCAGCAAAGACAGCCTTGCAACAAATAGAAGGAAAGGTGGCTGTAACTCAAGCATTTAGGTACCAACCTTCGCTGCAAATAGTTTTATTTTTATATCATCGCCAAAAGGAAGTGGCAGTGATAATAGGACAGGTGTCTCGAACAAAGCACTTGTGCATTCTAGAATGGGTTTTTAGCCCTGCTGTACCAAAAAAGACAGTGCTAAGCTGAGCAGATGCCATTAGAGAAATTTTACTCAAGGCTTGAAAATGTACCAGGACTGTATTTGGTAAGGAGCCTGACAGTATAGTGATTCCTTGGAAAATACAAGACCTCCTGTCAGAATGGTCTGAATCCAGCATTGCCTTTGCTTTGGCAGTTATTGGTATTCCTGTTGATAATCATTATCCATCCCATCCGATTTTTAATACTACTTTGCCATTGACAAGTCGTCGTGTAATAATGGATAAACCAATTCCCTCAGCCACGACGATATTCACAGATGCCAGTGGAAAAACCTCTAAGTATGGCTATGCATATTTTTGGGATGGAAATCGGCAGATCCATACTGAAACCTTTCCCGACGTTTCCGTACAACTGCTGGAATTGAAAGCTGTATTGTTAGGACTAACACACAATAGAAATGTTGCAATTAATATTATAGTGGATTCCTTATATGTAGCAGCTTTAGTTAACCGAATGGAAGACACATTGCTAGGCTTACCTACCAATGTCAACATTCAAGCATTGCTTATCCAGTTGTGGAATGAGATTAACCACCGGAGCCTTCCCTTATGGTGTTCTCACATTCGCAGTCACTTCAACCTTCCTGGGGCAATAACTCAAGGAAACGCTATTACTGATCAGGCTGTATCTGCTGCTGGAACTGTTACTCCTGTCAGAGCTGCACAACAAAGTCATGAATTTTTTCACCAATCGGCACAGGCACTGCAGAGGGAATTTAATCTATCCCGAGATCAATTTCGAGCCATAATAGCTGCGTGTCCAGACTGTGCCTGGATTGTACCATTACAAGCTGGAAGCGCCAATCCCCGAGGGTTACAATCTCGGCAGATATGGCAAACTGATGTAACAGAATTTTCACCTTTTGGTCGGTTGAGATACATTCATGTATCCATTGATACATGCAGTAAAGCAATCTGGGCGACAGCAGCACCATCGACTGCTTTTACGGCAGTTCGACAACACTGGTGCACTGCATTTGCAGCATTGGGAATCCCAACAAAGATAAAAACGGACAACGGTTCTAGTTATAGAAGCCATGCATGCTCTGCTTTTCTTGAGGTTTGTGGGATGCAACATGTGTTAGGGGTGCCATACAATAGCACTGGACAGGCAATCATAGAGTGATGCCATCAAGACTTGAAATGACTTTTAACTTCTTTAAAGAGAAAGGGGGAGCTGGGGTCCCCCCATGCAATGGTAGCAATGGCCTGTCATGTTCTTAATTGGCGAAATCCTGTACATGAAAACAACACCACCCCAATAGAAGTGCATTTTTCCAGAAATCCACATGATTTTTTGATGCATGATGTGGAAGTTGCAATATGGGACCTGAAATTAACCAAATGGACGGGGCCCGTAAAATTGTTAACATGGGGAAGGGGATATGCTTGTGTCGTTACAGGTGACAGAAAAACTTGGATCCCGGCAAAGTGGGTGAAACCGTGGTTGGCAGAACGGCGGAAGGAGGATGAGGATGACGAGAGCCCATTAATCCCACAGAAGATGAGGAACAAAAATGGAGATGGTGAAGACAATTGAAGCTTGAGGACTTGTGTGCTCAATTGGAGTCAGAATTGGGGTATTTTGTCCTGTGGGCAAACCCCCATTTCTCTGATTTTGGACCATTGTTGAGTGCTTAAGAGCGAAAGTGGGAAGATAAAAGAGATCAGGTGTCAAAAATTCGGTGTGGATGTGACAGGTCACGTTGTATTTCACTAGTGATACAGTGTGGGGGATGTGGAAGAATGATAAAAAGTAAGGGTGATTTTAACCTATTGCAGGGTTGTAATATTTGTTTGGGAAGGATGCATCAAGTAAGTGCAGAACGGGCATTGAAGGATTGGCTTGGATTAACTCACACTTCTCAATGAGAGCTCTGGCTTATGTTTGAAAACAAAGAAGAGCGCAGAATTGCTTATACTGCATTTCGCCTTCAAAAATATTTGCGCTTAGCATTGCTACAAAAAAATACTATAGTCATTGCTGCTAGTTATAAGAATCTTTGCCAAAACCATAGTTTAGAAGGAGGAGTTTATTTTTAATATGGTGATAGGGATTTATTTGTTTGTTGTGGGAATTATACCACTAGGAGATTGTAATATATTAACACAACCTAGGGATAATGTATGGGTAACTATTGCAAACAAAACCAGTCAATCATCAATGTGCCTTGCCCTTGGGAATGTTACTAGCCCATTTCGAACATGTTTATTCGGAATACCCACTTGGCAACCATCAGAATTTTGTCCCTTTGTAAGCAATCAAGCGTTATGTGGAAGTCAATTCTGGGGTAATCAATCAGCAGTTAATATGGCATTTTCGACTCCAGGGTTTTCTCAGGAACAAAAGGATGGAGGTTGCCAATGTGCACTTATCCAAGCTCTTAATACTACCCTGAAATCAGACCCTGAGGAAATTGATCTTTTTGCAAGTGCTAATGCCACTATCAATGGTACACATGTCGGATGGTTAGCATTTGAACCTATACTACAACAGAATTTAAACAAAAACTGTAAAACATGGGCCACTTTAGACTGATTTGCCACCAGATTTGGTTTTCAATTCGCTTTACAGTCAATGTAACAGTTCAAACATAACTCAATCAATGGATCTTCCACCAAGCATTTTTCTTGTCTGTGGTGATCGAGCCTTGAATGGCATTCCCTCCCAGCCTCAGGGTGGTCCCTGTTATCTTGGGAAATTGACCTTGTTCCATCCTAATCTTACCAACATAATGAAGTGGAGCTCCAGCAATAGAGCTAAGCGTAGTATTCATGAGTTGTCATGTAATGATGTAGGTGATCCTGTATTTTGGAGTACACTACGACAGGTAATCACGGCCACTCTACTGCCTGGTTTGGCAGCCAGAAAAGCATTAGTACTGGCTGAACAATTAGGATGTTGGGCGAAGAACGAGCTCAATTTGACATCACAGATATTAGCTGAATTGTCTCAGGATGTACAAAGTATAAATCATGCTGTGCTACAAAATCGAGCCGTGATTGATTTTCTTCTTTTAGCTCACGCACATGGATGCGAAGAATTTGAGGGAATGTGTTGCATGAACCTGTAGACCACGGGCAATCTATACATACTAAAATACAGGAACTTAAGAATGGGCTACACGTTTTAAGACAACAAGACAGTGTTGGCTTTGATAAATGGCTTCGCAGTTGGGGAATAGGTCCCTGGCTTCGCGGTATTATCCAACATGGAATAACGATTTTATTGGTGATTTTGCTGTTGTTAATATTTGGCCCTTGTTTATTGCAATGCTTTATACAACGAGTAGAAACTATAGCTAATAGTGTTTTTGAAAAAAGAGGGGGAGATGTTGGGGCTTTTAACTTAGCAACTCCGTATGAAAAGCTATAAAACAGCAACTCTGTATGAAAAGCTATAAAACAGGCTGTAAGATAAGGTCACTGTGACCCTGGAAAAGAACCAGAGAAAGTAAAAATGCTTGCATAAACAGTTGTGGTTAGAAGCAGAATGTAAACCAGGATATTTTGCAGCTGGAAGTAACCAATTAGCTTGAATATAAGAGCGCATGTTTAGCATATGTTAACCAATAATAATCGGAATAGCAGGTGAATGTCGCGTGTACGGAAGAGTAACTGTATAAATCGCAGCTGTTCAAGCAATAAAATTCGGAGATTATTCCCACATCGCATGGGTGTATTTTCTCCCCGCTCCCCGCCGCAGCACCATACAAAGGGAATGACTGCATTTTCTACTTCTCTAGGGATAGTAGGAATCAGTTTTTCTTTTATCATTAAAATTTGTCCTGTCTTTGACTCAGGAATTTTCATTAAAAGCTCTCCATTCTCAAAGGTTGCTACTGCATCAAGTTTTGCTAATAAATCTCGCCCTAAAAGCAGAACGGGGCACTCAGGTACATACAAGAATTCATGTGTTAAAACCTTGTTACCAAAACACAAATCCAGGGGCTGCAGAAATGGCTGATTCTCCTCCTTCCCTGTGTCTCAGACTATTGTTGTTGACTTGTTCCAAATTTGTCCCTCCAAATTATTTAATACAGAATATGTGGCCCCCGTATCCACCAAAAATTTTACCTCTTTATCCCCCAACTGTATGGTTACCAGGGGTTCCTGTGTTGATTTCTCTGTCCCTATTCTAGTCAGCTAGTGTATTCCCCTAACACCATTACCTTTGAAACATCCTGATCCTGGATGAACTGATTAAACCGGTTTGGTCACTCCTTTTTCCAATGCCCTCCTTGTTTGCAATAGGCACATTAATTTATACCTAATCCTGGCATGACTATTCCCCCATGTCCTCTGCCAAGCCCTCCCCTCTCCATTCTTCTACTGCCTTTGCTACCTCTACCATGTCCTCTGAAACCTGAGTTCCCTTGGAGTACTGCCAAAATACTTTGCTCCTGCCTTTTACTAGACTCCTTTTGTCTGCTATTATACACCTTCCAGGCCACCTCACACAGTTTGTCCAGATTCCTTAATTCTCCCCCTTCCAACTTTTGCAATTTTTTCCTAATGTCGTCTTGTGACTGCCCAAGGAAAATGAGAGCAAGCTGAACTTTTGCTTGCTCTGTATCTCTTTGGAGATCTGTATATTTTCTTTCTGCTTCCTTGAGCCTTTCCAAGAATGCTGTGGGGGATTCTTTCTTTTCCTGTCTGACCTCATACAACTTAGACCAATTCATAGTTTTAGGCATTGCATTCTGAACTCCTATCTGGACCCACTCTTGATATTTCTTCAGCCTCCGCATACCCTCGTATGTATTAGGATCCCATAATGGGTCCTCGGTCGGAAAGTTCTGATCCAAATTTCCTGTTACCAGTCCATTCCTGATATCTTCTCTTGCTCTTTCTCTACCTGCCTTGAGTACCATCTCCTTTTCAGTAGAATCCATTAAAGTATCTAATATCACTTGTATATCATCTCAGTCTGCGTTCTGAGTTTTCATAACCATTTTCACTACCCTTGACACTTTAGCAGGGTTCTCTCTATGTTAGTATAGGGTTAAAATGTTTCTAAAATCATGGGAAAGGAATTCTGTGCTTTGTGTTTAGTGGACCATGCAAAACTTCACTTACGTAGATTATAATTAAGCATATTGATAAGAAACACAAACGATGTAATTATTTGGGAGTGAAATATTTGTTGATTTGGGGATCACAAGAATCAATGTTTAGAGTTTCCAGGGTACCTGTAGATGAGATCGTGTTTGCACAATGGGACAATATAAGTACAGTTATTGCAATAATTGTTTTGCTTAAACAAATATGTAGTTATATAATCATAACTAAAATGGTATAAATATGTGCATTCTGAACAAATGGACGGACCTAGATTTGGGTAGCTCTACCCCTAGTTCCAGAGCGCTCTTAATAAGGCACCTGCATATAATCAACCTGTGATTATGTTTTTCTGAACGCTAACATTTTTGGAGACCCAGGATGGGGCACTGTGAGTGCTGCTGAGGAGTTCGCGAACAGATCACGCTCCAGCCGGCACCGAGGGATTCTTGGGGAGCCCATCCGGCTATGACTGACCCTGCCTCTCACAACGTCTCCCTGCAGAGGTAAGGTGCTTCTCAGTCTGGTCTGGTGCCTGCCAATAAGATGCAGCGAAAGCTACACATGGTTGGGATAAAGGAATTCCTGGTATTGCCTAGGTGCAGTCCATAAGACAACTGCGAAAGCATGGGTCAGACCCTCTGAGATATAAGATCTGCCCTACATCACCGCCCCAGTGACCTTTTGTCCCTCCTCCACCAAGCTGTCACACCAGCTGGCTGTACCATCAGCCTGACCAGTGCTGGATCCCCAGGGACAGCACCCACTGCTGTCATGCTTTGACACTGGCCAAATGCTAGGCACCCATGAAAGCCACTCACTCACCCTCTCCTGCCACAGCTGGTCAGAGGAGAGAAAATTTAATGAAGGTTTCATGAGTTGAGATAAGGATTGGGAGAAAACACTCCAAGGGCAAAACAGGCTAAACTTAGAGGTACAAAGTGCACTTATTACTAACAAGATTAGAGCAGGAAAATCAGAAGTAAAATAAACCCTTAAAAACACCTTTTCCTCCCTCAACCCCTCCCTCCTTGCCATCAGCAGTGCAGGGGGAGAGTGGGGGTAGGGGTTTCAGTCAGTTCATCACCCAAAGTTTTCTTCCAGTGCTCAGGGAGTGGAGTCCTTCCCCTGTGAGACCGTGGGGTCCCTTCCCAAGGGAGACAGTTCTCTGTGAACTTCTACAGTGTGGTTCCAATCTCATGAGCAGCAGTCCTCCCAAAACTGCTGCCATGTGGGTCTCTCCACAGGGTGCAGTC
>VXBS01010599.1:0-10543 GCA_013400255.1 Sitta europaea | reverse complement strand
GGGCTGGTCAAACTAGGACAGAGCATAAGGAAGCAGGAAAGATAAAATAGGAAGAATCAATCTAAACTAAATATAAGATGTTTATGACACTATTGATAATAAATCTGCACAGACAACATGGATAACAGGACAATGACAGTTAAAATAGATGTCAAAAAATAAACAGACAAGTTTTCCACAGAAAGGTGTAAATCCTTTTCATGTTAGAGGAAGAAACACAATGAGAGAAAATACTTCTTGAGAAAGCAGGGAAACTATAGTATTAATATAATTTATAAAACTACTAATAAAAGGGAAGTAGGAAACACCATATATATATATGAAGAGTGTCCTGTAAAAGAGCCAAATCCTTGATAATGGTGGAAAATTATAACTAGGGTTTTAAGGGTTTGGGGGCAGGTATTATGGACTGAAGAGACAAGTTCTAAGAGGTTCCCTTTTCCAAATAGCATTAATTTTCCTGGGTTCAGCTTTAGCCAGCTGCTTTTCATCCAGGTGCTGATTTTGGCTGGAGTATTGGGAGGATAAATGCTATATCCTGTAAAGCATGAAGTAGAATATTTGCATATTCTTTCATATTTCCCAGAGAATACAAAATATATGGTGGAAAATAATGATAGTGTCATACCAATCAACACACTAAGTATCAGAAAATCTGCAGCATCATTGACTTTCTTTGTCAAGAGAAGAACTCTTAATTATATGATCCAGTTGGTTCTCTGTTTGAATTATTTAGAAATGTCATTTTGTATCTAAATACCAACTGTAATGAACCTCACTAGACTTCCTGATCAGATCTAGATTGTGGTTTTCCCAAAGAGCCTATGAAAAATTAAATACTACCTGAGGATCAGCATCTGACACGCCAGAAAAAGGGTCAGTCATTAAAATAAATTTTCAGGAGAAATTCATTGATGCAGTTTAAAGCTCAGCCAGTTCTCTGTTCCTCACTTCTGCATTCTTTATTGAATTATATTATTTTCTAAAATATATACAAAATCTCTTATCAAAAGTTAATTATCTGATTCTCAGTGAATCCATATTTGAGCTTAAGACTATGTGTTTTCCCATAGGAAAAGTTGCTGATATAGCTGTTTACAAGACTTTTTCCTGGGGAATGCATCTGTGCTACAAAGTAGAAATAACTGACTCTGAATCTTTTAATGAATACCCATTTGTGCTGTAACAGATCCATTTTAAGAACCTGACATAAGTCTACCAAGAGAACAGAGTAGCGTGTAAAACACACAGAGGGTAAATAAACTGGTACATTCCTATTAATAATTGAGACAGTGGTATATCAGTTTGGACATACACTTATCCTATAATGACACAGTTTTAGTTAAGAAAAATAAAACTTTCTATGACAGTTGTCATCAGGATATTTTTATTTTTTTAAAGATCTCTATATTTTCTATGACTCTGTCTTTATCCTGCTAAGGGTACTGGGGTTCTGTGACTGTGTTTCCACACTTTCTTGTAATGTTTCTATTTTATTTGTAAAAAACATTTTCTTAGAATCAAAAAGTTCCCTAAAAAACACAGTACTTGCCAAAAATTTCTTCTGATAATCTGCAGGTTTGAAGGTAATGATGGTAAAGTAATAAAATTTCTGTAAATCTTCTAGTGAAGTTGTGTGTTATCTTTACACTTAATAACATATCTGTCAATCTCTGTTACAAACTCCAATGTTCAAAAACAGTTTTATTCTGAGCTGTAGAGGGATTATTCATTTGAAATTGAGAAATCAGTCTGCAGACTCAAAGTAAATAATTTTCCTTGCTAAGAACAAGGAAAATCGTGTGAGCATGTAATTGAGTAGTCATGATGCAATAAGAACTCCTAAGAAGGGAGACTTGATGTCTGCAGAGAACCAGCAGGTTCTCTGCTCACAATCCAATGTCATAGGAGCAGTATTTTGGAGAAGATATGTACAGTTGCCACATATATTGATTATCCTGATATCCTTTACATGGTAATCTCCAGACACTGCTGCTACGTGAAAAAGAAATTATTAATAAAACACTCTGGATTTCCTTAAGTCAGTAATACCCTTTAAAGATATTAATTATTACCTAGGGGCAACATGGAGTACTAGATTTCTACTGACAAGCAGATACAATTTTGGGTACAAAATTCAATACAAGCTTCTGAGTGCAGTACAGCTGAAATCAGTAACAGCAATGTTGCCACTAATAATCATGAATTCAGCCCTAGAATTTTATAAAACTTTTTTTTTTGCCAAATGAAAGTAAGAAAGATTCTACAAGTTTATCTATTCACTCATAAAATAATTTTATATAAAATTTCTCACATGCTCCCTACAGTAAATCCAGCTGACTCATTTGTTCATTTTTCACTTCAGTTGTGATCTATTTACATGTCTATATAGACTCGTCTTCCAGTAGCCATTTTTAGCAATATCTACACAGTTTCTGCTGTGGAGAAGTCAAATAAATCAAATAAATAAGGGTATAAAATGTACAGGAAAAGAGCACAAAACCCCCACAAGTATTAAACCGTATTTCTAAAGGTAAGAAAGTAGCAAGGTGAGGGCCTAACGTGTAAAAGTGAAATTATATCTGGCTAATGAGTCAAAATCAAATATATTAAAGAGAAAGCATAAAGACTACCAAAGGATTTAACACAGATTGTGAAAAAATAATTATAATAAATCTCTTTGTCTACAACTGAACAATGGGTGGGTAAAAGCAGTTCTGGGAGGTGTCACCAACAGAGGATTCAGGACAGATCAGTAACAGCTATGTGCAAAACACTGGGGGTTTAGCATCTTTCCACCTTACCTTAAAGATGCTGCTTTAGGGGACAATTGAATTGATTTCTTTCTTTAAGAATATTGTGATGTGTTCCTGAAAGGTTTATCATGAGAAACATGTTCTTTTCAATGAAGATAAAATTCTGACATGATAATATGGAGGGAGAGAGAAATTAAGGCATTTTTAGGTGAGAAAAAACTGGTATCCAGTTTTTTTAATAGTAGAGGTGGATAAAGAAGACCCAGGATAATGCATCAGGAAATTCATGGTAAATGAATTTTTTTGGAATTCAGGGAGAATTTTTGAATAATGCCAGAGTTGCAATATATGAAGTGAGTTGCCAAATTGTATCATCACAGCAAGTATTATAAATAAATGCAAGAGGCATCTTGACCTTTTTATGAAAAGGGGGAACACTGAAGAGTGTAGTGACAATGCATCAAACAGGCTTTTTGAGCAAGCAGTTTGTTCCTGCCCAGCAGATCTGTATGTCCTTTAGCACTCATTTTAACTACATTTTGGAGGCATTACTACCTTTATTTTTCAGTTTTTTAAAGATAGCTGAATTTTGCTTCGTTGTGTTACTTATATACAGTGTCTTTGAGTGTAATTATTAATATCTACATAAAAGCACTATAAACCACTGCTGAGGGCCAAAATTTTAGATCTTCTTAGAGAAAATAAGTCTTAAATTGTGACCCTGGAATTGCAGCCTCTTGTACCAAAGCCCTTGATAAACTGTCACATTTTAAAAGGTGCATATTTTTATTTATTTTAGTCTTAATTTTGTTTTGTTTGTTTGCGTGTTTGTACAAAGTAAGTATCTTGGCATGTTTTCAGTAGATGTTGCTGACCTTCTATCGGATCAGAAACTTCTGGTGACAAATCCTGCTCCTGTAGTCTCCTCAGTTTTATTATAGAAAAAGGGGAGATCACAGTAGGTTTTTCAAATATTGATTTCAGTGTGACTTGGGGATATTCATAAGTGCTTTTAGACCTCACAACTTTCCCTATCAACATGCAATGTTTTCACATAAAGGGATGTATTTTCTCTCTCTTTGTTGATCATGACAGAAATGTGTCTCAAACACATTCAGTATTTAAAATCAGAAAATGTGGAGTTTTAGCAACATTACCACAACTACTGTGAGAAGGGCTTCTGATAGGCCAGGCAGTTTTAAGGTGGTTTGCAATTTAATTTGCTACCTCTGCTTTTACCAGGCTGTACTTATAAAAAATGAATGTAGAAGAAACAACTAGTTTCATAATTTTATGGATTTCCAACATAATGTAGGCATTTGGAAAGAAATAGTTCCTTCTAAGTAATGTATATAACTTACTAGATTATGTAAAGCTTCCTGCTTTTGTGGAAGATTTTATATTAACATCTAGTCTATTAACATCTAATTGTGGGAGGTTAAAGAATTCAATAGGAAATCACTTCCAAAAAGTTGGGTTTTTTTTCTTAGTGATACCATTTCTTACATCCATTGATATAAATTTTTGAGTAATAGACAATGATGTGGTTGGTCATATTAGTAAAGGAAGATTTCTGATAGGCTCCAGAGATATTATAGGTACATCAATGCATCTAACATAGTCTAATGAAAAATATCTCTCCTCTCACCTAAAACTGTGAGCAAGTACAATAAAAATTACTATTCATGTCATATTACCAACTTTGTGTTCTTCATATTAGGACCTTGTGTAAATCATGAGGAAAGATGACAGATTTCACACATTAGTCATGGCAAAATGGTAAATTTCACAATTAGTCATAGGCTATTAGAAAATGATCTAGAAATCTAGTTAAAGTAATTTTAACAGTAAGCAGTTATTTAATATTTTCTTCATAGCAAACTTGAATGTAGGCATGGAATTTCACCTTATAATCAACTCTTGAATTTCTAGTTTCAATATCAAACATAAAGTAAATTATGCTTTAAAAAGTAAACACTTCAGGTATATATTTCTGAAAACAAATTCTTTTTGCATATGCATGCCAGTTTGCAGAAGTGCAAGAAGTCAATTTTCTGTAAAAAATCTGGGCATTTTCCTCTTGTGACAAATTATATAATATCCAATTTGGATACTTTCTGAAGTTTTGTTACTTAACTTTAAAAAGTCATGAATTTTGCACTTATAACTGGTTTTGAAGTGCTCCCAGAAATTTTTATTTATTAAATGGGTCTACAGAAACAGTGTTTTCCTACAGTTTGTATTACTAGATCATCTATTGTCCAACCTGTAATTTAGAAGTATGAAGATCTACTGACCTTCAGCATCTTCTCCTAATGCATCGTCTATGTAAATAGCATACACTGAAAGTTGTAACAAGATCTTCAGCCCCTTCTTTACCTTTGATCATGATGCTAATTTTTTCAGCGCATCCTTCATAACAGTTTGGGTCAATGCCATCCATTTATGACAGCCTTGGTAAGTATCATTATGTGTATTTACACATAATTTTAAGAAACATAATGCAATTTTGGTTCGTTCATTTTTCAGACACTGAAGACCTACAAGGTCCCAAAGAGTAATCAGACTATTTCCTTCCAGTTGCACAGAGCTTCTTATGTTGCTATAAAGAGGAGAGTAAAGCAAGTGTGGGTTACTTAGATTACCCTACTGTGAATAATCTAAGACAACTCATTATCAGCTATTTCTTTCTAGTATGCTTCTAAATACTTACAGTAGCCACACACTGTCTTGAGCTGTTGTATTTCCCAAGTGTTTATCTTTTTTTAAATTAGCCTTAGTTTAGTTCTAATTTTAGATAGTATGATATCTAAACAATACCAGAATTGGCTGGATAGGAAGTTTTTAACATGGTTTTGATTATTAGAAAGCAGACATTCTTTACTACAGTGCACTGGTAACCCAGAGGATCCTTCCTCTAACTGAGTGCCCCAAGCATTGGGTAGAGTTTTTATGACACAGATTGCTGATATTCGTGCTGACCAGCTATGCCTGGTTACTCGATGTATACTTACTGTATTTTACATAGTCACACCCCTTGTCAAAGTCCTTACATGGTCCTTCTCAGGTCTTCTTTGATGGTCTTCAATGTCCAGTGTCCTTTTTAGGCAGCTTTTTCTCAGTCCCAGCTTTTGAGTTAGCACAGCATTGTTCTGTGTAACTTCTGCTGTGTCAGTTCTGCAGAGATGAACTGGCATCCTGCTTTTTGCACAGCTCCTCTTTGCCTAAGTTTCATCTATTTCTCCAAGGCTGTGCTGTTCTTTTAGACTGTCTTTATGAGAGTAAAATGCTGTTCTGTTCTACTGTTCCTATCATGACTCCCTTTCCTTGAGACTAAGTTTCTTAAGGGAACTGGTCTATTAATATATGTATTTTTTTTTATCATGTAAGAAATTACAACAGCTGAATCATGATGCAAGCTAAAACACACAGAGCAATTATTATGGTGACAACCACAAACATGTTTTAACCAAGTCCAGCTGGGTAACTGTGAAGTAAGTTTAATCCAGATTTCTTCAGATCCCCAGGAGGTGTCATCTTGAGCTGTGCATTGTCAAATTTGTGTCTGTTTCCAGATTTCCTGAACATCTGCAGACATTCCATCACTTTGATAGAAAAAACAAGACTTAAGAATCTTGATTTTTTTCCCAGACAACAGTTGGATTACTGGAGTGGCTTCAGCCCTTTTAATTCTGGAATAATGTATCCACAATTTTACTCCATCCAGTTTCAATAGTTCTTGGTACAGTACAAATACACTTTGGCTGAAGCAAAGCCATACCCCAGATTTTCAAGTAGACCCAGTCTCCTGGTAAAAACTCATGCAGTGATATGTCCAGTCACATAAGTGTGGAGACTGCTCATTGAGCACCACTGCTCACAGCAAATCCTGTAAAGTTTTGCTAAGAGAAATGGGGTAACTATTCAAATAGACCCCTTCTTTTACATGTGTGTTTCTTGGAATAAGTAGAGCAACAGACAAGGCTTGGACCCAAGTCAAGGAGGTTTCCTGATGTATTTTATGCAATTGCAATTTGATTATGTAATTCGCCTCTCTAATTTGCCACTAGCTTAGTGCCTATGAGTATGAAGATCCCAAGCTATTTACAATGCTTTCCTAACCTGTAGTACCAATTCTGCAATAAAGTGGGAGTCTCTGTCTGACGACATCCCAAAGGTACCCTGAATCTAGGAATTATTTAAGTATTTTAGTCACTTCCCTAGCCTGTTTGGTGCAACAAAGGAAGGCTAGGTCACACAAAAAAGGTATCCACCAGAACTAGAAGTTAATTATATCTCCCTCTCCCCCTTTTTAGTACAACTCAGTAAAATCAATCTGCCTGTATTCATTTGAACATTTTCAGATTTTATGACTCCTAGAACTACTCTGCTGGCCATGTTAGGGTTGTTTCTTTCAAATTATACATTTTTTTTGGATTCTTGATTGTACAATCTGAGTAATATTAGATACAATTAAAGATTTTTGCAAATGTTTCAAAAGTTTTTCAGTACTTCAGTAAGAGGTTTTGAGTTTGCAATCCACTTTCATGAGCAATCTGTCCAGGGACTACTACTTGCCCAGTTGTGGTAACTGCCCAGCCTTGCAGATTAAATTTTGCTTCTAAAGTTGACAGTCTCTAGTGCTCTACTTTGAGTTTTCTATCGGGAGAGGTGTCTCCAGCAAAGGCATTAAAGATAAAATGTTGGTTTTTAATGTGCCTTTTTCTTCAGCCTCCTTGGCAGCCTTATCAGCTAAATGATTCCCCAATTCCAGTTTGGTCTTTCCTGTTTCAACTGTTCTGCAATGCATGACAGTAACTTCTGCTGGTTTCTGGATACTTTCAAGTAAATCCAAGGACTGTTTTCCATTTTTGACCAATATACCTTGAGATGTCAAAAGGACTCTTTCTTTCTAGATGGCTTCATGTGTACGTACCATTCAAAAAGAGTATTTTGAATCTGTCCAAATGTTACTTTGCTTTCCTTTTCTCAATTCCAAAGCTTGAGTGAGGGCAATTAGTTCTGCTTTCTGGGCTGAAACATCAGAGGGGCATGCACCTGACTCGTCTATCTAAGTGTAGCCACTTCATATCCAGATTTTTGTTTCCCATCTCGTACAAAGCTCCCATCAGTAAACAATTTCCAGTCAGGTCTTTCCAAGGGGCTGTCTCCCAAGTTAGGTCTGCTGGAATACACTTCTTTTATAATCTGTGGGCAATCACGCTCTGTGGTTCCTTCTACTTGTTGGGCAGACAAGAACAGAGCACAGTTAAAGATAGAAGTCGTTTTGAGTGTTGCATCATCTCGCTCCAGTAAGGCTACCTGGTATTTTAGCATCTGTCTAGGAGATAGTGGCACCCTTTTTGCTCAAGTGCCTGTACATAAACAAGTACTAGAAAGTATCACAAAAATTTTCACAGACCCTAAAAAGTGGCAATATTGGAAGCCCATCTCAGTTTTGACTGAAGCTTATTTTGAAGCGTATACATTTATAACTGCCAGTAAAAGTAATGTCTCATATGAATAGGTTAGGAAGGAGCACAGAGACAGTAAGAGAACTATTGATGAAGTAAAGGTCATTACAGATGGCTCAGATGAATCTCACTGGTAAGAATTTCTACAGATATCTGAAGATTCCACTGTATTTGTGCAGGATACATGTACCTTATGAAGTGTTGTCACTTTAAGACTTTCAGGAGACACTGGATATATTTACAAAGACAAAGCTTCCACTGCAGTGAACCATGATCATATGTACCATCCATGCAGTGCTTGCAGCATCAAAGTTCAGTGCTCCCTGGGCAAAAGTAAAGTGGCTGTGCAAGTGCTGAGCATTCCACCTGAGCACATACTGCCAAAACGTCTTCCATACGTCTGACAGCCTGTAACTACAAGATATCATGTGTCTGGAAATCCACAATATATTCAGACAGGTTTCAGCTTTTCCAAATTTTACAAATAGAAAAATTTGCACTAAAAAATGTTTTTTCCTGAGGAACCCCTAGTATCAGTTACACATAAGCAATTAAAAAAAAAATCTGAGGTGACTCAGTTTGTGACACTTTCTGATTTAAGAATCTAAATTGTGACATAAAATATCCTTCATTCACCTGTTAATGTTTTCAGTGATAAAATTTTCAGTGATTCCAGCATATTTTCCATAGACTCAAGGATCTCCATTTCGATCTTCAAACTGTTTTTCTAGTATTAAAAGTTCGTCCATAGGAGGGGGGGAGCCCAGAGAAGTAATCCTAACTTGCATATAGCAATCCACACAAGTATTGAAGAAATGTTTTACAGATATTGATTTTAGTGCATTTTTCTTTGTATTGGTCTTAGGTTAGAGGGAGAGAAACATGACCCTTAGCTGCTAGTAGTCAATAATATACTATGATGCTGTTTTAGGAATGGTATTCTCCCATTCAGTGCCCCCACTGAGACTCTCTAAACCATACACCACTCTCCCTCTCTCACCCCCTTCTTGTCCCTTTCTTTTTCCTGCAGTAAGCTACAGAAAATTGGAGGCACAAAAGGCAAACATCATGGGTTGAGATAAAAGTAATTTACTGCAAACAGCAATGTGAGAAGAAAATTAATAGTAAATGCAACAAGAGTAAAGACAGAGGGTACAAGAAAATAAATTATTCACTCAGATAATCCCCAGCCATACCAGATGACTCTCCACCACATTTTCTTGACCAGAAGAAACCCCTTCTCCACAGAAAAGAGTCCCTTTTCCCTGCTCTCAGCAATGATGGGAGGTGCTATATAATAACCTCTGGGTCCCAGCAATGGCAGCTTCTGGAAAAACTAACCCTGTCCTGGCCAGAACAGGACAATTCTATACTCTTCTATAAACCTAGATTAAATGTTAAGTACAAGTGCAGGTTTTCATTAGGGTTCAAAGCAATAACTCACTAGAGTTGTTCACCTTCAAGTCATTGAACTTGTAAACAAGAAAATATTTCACATTATGTTCACGGTACAGTTTTCCTTTTTTATCCAGAGCCTCACAATTTTCTCACTTAGAGACTCTAATTGATGCTGCAATAAGAACTTCTGGTGTAGAGTGAGTTAGGATAATGTGAGAATGATACCGTGGCTTAAATTATTTTTAAAGTTGCCTAAGAACCTGGATAAANTTTTTAAAGTTGCCTAAAAACCTGGATAAAATAATATTTTCTACAGGGTGTAAAAAAAAAAAAAAAAAAAGGCAATTGATTGAATGTAAATGGAATGTAACGTGATGTGAAGCACTATAATTCCTGGACACCACTTTTCCCATTAAATAGAATTAATAGAATTTAATTTTTTACATCTGTATATCCAGTGTAGTGGCATTCTCTGACTGTTGCAGATGACAAATCTGCAATTTGAAAAATACAAAAAACCCAAACAATGAAAGATTTCTTTGTGCTTTAAGAATGAAATTATCATGAATGTGACTGATAGAGATTTAGAGTACAGTAGTCTTTGCATCAGTAAAAGCTTTCTTTTATAATCAAGGGTCATTACTATACCATCCTTTTTAATATATATGTCATCTCTAGTGCCACCTTTCAAGATTCTCCTTTTTTCATGTGACTTAAATACACTTACCCATTTAATACGCACATTTTATGTTGTCGCTTGTTCAAGAGCTTCTTGGGTATTAAGCTTTCACAGCAGAAAAAAACTCAAGTATATAATTTGGGAAATGGATTTAAGTTTTTGTGTAGCAATTCAATTTCCTATCCAAACATTTTTACTTTTCCTGGTTTACTATATACTACTTTTTATAGTATGTA
>VXBS01010595.1:404982-438278 GCA_013400255.1 Sitta europaea | reverse complement strand
GAACACCAAGGCAGCCTTTTCCAGTAGATTCTCAAAGGAAGACCCAGCCCATCTGTCTCCACTAAACTTTCAGAGGAAAACTACACCCTTCTTCAAGATTCATCAAGCTTCATCAGAACTACATCTATCACTCCAGGAGGGCTGCAGCCACCATTTAATCGGACTGTTACCAACACCCTGACCCACAGGGTCAGGTCATATTCTGACTTTGTCAGTAGTAGTTTGGGGTTTTTTCTATTACTGCACTTTCATCTTAATTTTCCTAATAAAGAACTTTTATTCCTATCCCCATATCTTTGCCTGAGAGCCCCTTAATTTCAAAATTCTAATAATTCAGAGGGACGGAGTTTACATTTTTCCATTTCAAGGGAGGCTCCTGCCTTCCTTAGCAGGCATCTTTTCAAACTGAAACACTTGTTTAAATGCTGGAGCCCACCAGAGCATCCCTCCAGGACATATCTTTCTCCCCTCCCCACATCTCCCTCCATGACTGTTAAACTGCACCTTTGACAATTCTTTTCTCCAGAAGCTGAACGGCACCATTTTATCTGGAGGAGAATAAAAAAGTCAATTTTCTATGATAGCAGCAGCATGACAATGAGCTGCAAATTAGTTAAATGACATCAACAACTCAGATTGTGGAGTTATTTCTCAGAGTGCAACACTGGATTTATTAGCCCTTGAAACTGCAGATGTGCTACAACCTTTAAAATCAGTTTGATGCGGATGCAATTTTGGAGTCAAGCACAGCAAAAATCAAAAATAGGTGCCTGGATCATTCTCCTTCATGTGCAAATATTGACAGTGTTACAGATATTATTGGAGACTCAGGGCAGGACAGGTGCACACTGCCCTTACAGACCCTGCCCCTTCACAGCATCCTGCTCCCAGAAAGCAGCCCCAGCACTGTGCTGCTCTTCCAGAAACACAAAAACAAGCAATGCAGTTTGCCATCAAAGGAGAAACAGAGGTCAGCTTTTCAGTGTTCCATTCCCCTGCCTTATTAATCCTTACATATTACTTTTTATTAAAAACCCCACCAAGTTTTACGTATTTATTTACTTGGATGTAAAAGAAGAAAACTCAGTGTGATCCCTGGGATGGGAAAGAGAAAAGCAGCGATGTGGTCCCTGGAAAGAATAAACAAAATGCTTCTGCTGATGCAGTTGGGAGGTGAGGGGACTGTGAGGTTCAAACTTCCTCTCAGAGTTTCATGTCCTTTATTCAGACAGACTATTTCTTTAATAAAACCAAACCCTCGTCCCCTGATAAAAACCTGGTTTCAGTTGTGACCAAAGTAAATGCAGACATGGACCAGAAAACAGTGTTGGAGTTGGTCGCAGCTGCATGGCCAAATCACCTGAAATCACCGTTACTATAGGCACTTGGAAATGTGTCTGTTAACTTAGAAATGAATAATGAAAAATGTCTCTTTTCCTGAAAGGACAGTTATATTGTTGTGTAATAAAGAGCAGATGCCAAAAAGGTTTTCAAAGACTTGGTAAAAAAATTAGGAAAACTGCACTGCTCTCCCTGACTACCAGAGCTGCTCCAGCCCCTCAACAAACATGATATACATGTGTTGTCACTTTGCTTTAATTTGGAAGCAGAGTCCCTGGCATGTCCTGAGCAGGGAATCTCTTCCCAGCAGCAGGGAATTTCCTGTAGTGCAACTGGCAGTAAAGGGCCAGCTCTTCTGAGGGGGAATGGCAGGCCAGATGTGAAGGGAAACTCATCCCAAGAAATAAGTGTGAGGCACAGCCAAGAGCAAAGGACAGCGCCGGACATGCGCAGGCTCTGGGCAGCCCCAGCTCTGCTCATCCTCATCCTGCAGGGACACTGGGGGCTGGGGCAGGAGCCAGGACACCCTCACAGAGAGCCAAGGCTGGGATGCTCAGGAGACGTGGTACAGCAGCCTTGCTTGGGCTTCAAGGAGTGTCCAGTTTACACTGCTGAGCAACCAGCTCATTTCTTAAAGTGTTTAAACTACAACACTGAGTTCAAGGTTCATGTGCAATTTTATTAGAGTACAGACTTGCAGCCAACTGTTTATCTGGTGTCTGGCCTAAGTGCTGATAAAGACTTGGCTGAAGTTCATATAATCTGCTATTAATAAATGCAATTTATGACAGTCTCAGACAAAGGCACAACCACTGCTGGCTCCGTTAACCCAGCACAGGCCAGGAATTTGGTCTGAACAGAGACAAGACTGAATTAATTTCTTGTCCCTAAATGCCTGGGATTTAGGTCAGGCCCAAGGCAAAAGATGGTGTGAATCTAAGGCTCCATGTCAGAACAGCAAGGCTTTGTTAATACGAGCACAGTTACTTTAATACAACCCAATACTGCACTTTATACTCCCAGCACCGAGACTAAAGCAAACTCTGGCTGCAGTAACCATACTCCAGCCCAGGGACCAACTCTGAACATGACAAGATGCAAGTCTGAGCTTCGCTCTGCTCACCAGGAGTAGCTCTGAGGTGCAGCAGGACAGAGCGCAGCGCTTAAACACCTTCTCAGGACTGGAGGCACCGAGCTCAGACACAGACAAAACCTCTCACACTGGGCAGTCCAGGACCCTTGTCTGCTCCCCTCTCACCCTTGTCCTTGTGCTTCTCCTTTGCCCAAATCACAGGGCCAGCCCAACCCGAGATGGGGGGGGTCTGTGGTGAGCACCCCGCTGCAAACTCTGCGAGGACAAACATCTGCCAGCTACAAAACATAAATATACAGGAATAACTTTGGTTTCCATTCATGCCTGATCTGAACAGAATTAATTCAAGGAAATCAGTTTATTTGACAAATTCTGGCATATTTAAAACCAGCATAATATAAAGGCGAGGCCCTTCCTTATGGAAGCTCTGCATATTTAAAAGAACCTATATTTATATGTACATACACTTATAGTTCTAATTCATCCTTTGAAAAATTCAATTGCCCTGTCTGAAAGCCAAGGGATATTTCTCTTCAAGATCTGTGATAAATGAGATCTAGACCTGGGACTGTTTCCTAAAATATCATCCATGCCAAAATCCTCATCCAAAGAAGAATTCCAAGAAAAATTATGAGGATTCTAACTATTAAATATCTAGTTCTGCTTTATTTAAAGCAAAATAGAAATTTATAAATGTATGGATAAATCACTTAAAAAGAATATGCCAAAAGATATTAAAAGGCAGACACCTAAAATAATTTCTAAAATATTACTAAATGAGTGATTTTTGGTTTTCAGTGTCTAAATACCACTGTGATTTAGTGCTAAAGGATGTCAATGCATTTACTCACCTTAACTTGGAGTTTAATCATCAGAGTTTAAATCCTCTAGAAGCTGACCTCCACGTCCAGCTCCAGCCCTTCCAGGGAACAGAGATCAGGGCTGCCCCTCGGGAGGAGCTGCAGCCCCTAGGGAGCTCTGACCTCAATCTTCCCTTCTCCAGCTGAGGAAACCAAGTGCCCTCAGCTGTTCCTTGTGTGGTTTCCATCCAGACCCTCCACCAGCCAAAGCTCAGCTCTGAATTTTGCAGGGTCTTCCAGGGCTGCTCTGCTGCCCTCAAGGCACTGTGCAAGGAGCTCAGGTGTTCACTGTCACCTGGGGCAGGGCAGCACAGCTGCCTTTGGGCACCAGTTTAGCTCAAAGCAGAACCTGAACATATGGCACCACTGTCACAGTGACACTGCAAAATACAAAAATCCATTTTATCCAAGATGAAGTTAAGGCAACCCCCATCATTTGCATTTTACCCAGCAATAACGAGGCAGTGTCCTCCAGTGGTTACAGCTCAGAGCATAGAGTGAGAAGCCACCCAGACATCTCCTGCACAGCCCTTGGCCACTCAGGGCAGGTGTGCTTCAGAGAGCCACCAAGGTGCTTAACATGCACTAAAATAAGCCTAGATATTTTAGAAAATTTTCAGAAATATTTTCAGAAATTTGGGTCCCAGCCAACATGTTCTGATGCCCCACTTGCAAGGTTAGTATTTTTTCTTTCTTTAAGAAGCCACAAGGACAGAGACATCTCCCAGTGTGAGCACTGCACTGCTGCAGGAACAAGACAGGCATGGACAAGTCTTAACCATATGGAGAAGCTGCTGGGAGGCCCAGAATATGGAATGTTCTAACTCTGCTTCCCAAGAGTCTCTTGAAATAAAAGAACATCAAGCCACTCACTGCGAAGACTACAGAAATCAGCTCAAAATGAGCACATCTAGAATAAGTGGGGTCTAGGGGGTCCAGCACATCCTAGAGTCAAAAATATGCTGAGACTCCATGGAATGTTTGACTACAAAACTACTGTATTATCGACAACATTGGGCAGTGTCGCGTCTGGCTCTAAGGAGCCAGTTTCTGATACTGACACAAAATTTAACCAATGAAAAGGGTGGATACGCCTTTGCGAATACACCTTTAAGGACAGGGAGGGTTGGCAGCAGCTCTCTGTGTCTTCTGGCGTTTGGGGAAGGCGGCGGCGGCGGCGGGCACGGCCGGGATTCTCCGCTCCTGGAGGGCTGGGAGCGGCTGCCGAGGAGCCCACCGGGCCACCGGCAGGGGCAAAGGAGCCGCCAGAACCTGCAGAGCTTTTGCTCCAGGCGAACCATCAAACCACGCTGGCCTGAGGCTGTGTCGGCATCGGGAGCAGCTGAGCATGGGGACAGAGCCTGTATGGGCACCAAAGGAGCTGTACAGCAAAACCAGCACCTGTATGGGCACCAAAGGAGCTGAGCATGGAAACCAGCTCCTGTATGGGCACCAAAGGAGCTGTGCATGGGGACAGCACCTGTATGGGCACCAGAGGAGCTGTGCAACAGAACCAGCACCAGTGGCCCCCGTGGTTCGTGCTCAAGGCGGCCCCGAAGCCAGGAGCAGCCCTGAGCCCCGTTCCACACTGAGAGCAGCTGGCACAGCTCGCATGGAGTCGGCAAAAGAGCACATGGCCAGCAAAATAAAGCAGAGAGAGAGCATGTTTCTAATACAGAACTTAGACGAAATTGACTTTTTCACATGACTTTCTACTTGAAGAATATTAATTCTCTCTTGAACTAAGAAGGAAAAAAAGAGGAGGTAAAACTTTGTAAGAACAACCACATGAAACTGAAGTTGGTAAGAAAAGTTAGATTTTAGATTGAAGGGATTTTGAAAAGTTTATCTTAAGCTTAGGCTGTAAAATTCTTTTGTGAAGCTATAGTACAGATATACTTGATATATCAGAGTTTGGGTTTTTCCCCAGTAAATTCATGGAATGCTTTGGGGGGGTTGGTAGCATTCTTGCCACAATCATGAGCAGAGGCACCAGTGTTAGAAGTTTGATGAGAAACCTTGGCCCTGGGGATAGAAGGGGAAGAACTCTGTTCCAGAGATGGGTGAAAAGATGCTAAAACGGCTCATTCCTTAAAATAGCACCCCAATAAGCTGACATGAACTGAAAGCACAGTTGTGAGGAAAAACTGTGAAAGATGGGAAAGACTTCACAAAGGCAAATCTCGAGCACCTCTGGTTTGAGAGAAAATGAAGCCACAAGAGTTCTTTTCTTGTGGGGAGCTTTCCATAGCATTAGCAAAGAGTACTTTTCTCTCTAAATGAACTAAAGAAAGACTATTTGTAGAGGTGAAGAACTGACTAAGATTTTTCTGAGTTGTTGTTCTGTACATTGTTAGAAAAAAGTGTGGGGGAGGGAAGAAAAAGGGTGTTCTAATTTCTGATTATTCCTTTTGTTTTTTGATGTCCTATTAATAATGTTATTTTTTGTGTCCTCTCAAGTTTAGGCCAGCTTTGTTATTTTCTCCTGATCCTATCTCACAGTAGAGAAAAGACCCACTACATATTTTGGCGAGCCAGGTAGGAGGAGTCTAAAATTGGCAAACCTAAATTCCCTATACATAATTGGTATTTCTGCTTAGTTTCAAACTGGAACTACGACAGGCAGATAGACATAGGAAGAATTTTTTGGTTCCACATCCAAATCACACTATTCCTTCAGCTGAAAATGATTCATTAAACAATTTTTGGACTATCTCTGAACAACTTAATCAAAAGCGCCAAAGCCAAGAAGAGACTTCAGCCATGCTGTCAGCCAGTTTCAGACTAGAGCACAAGGGCACTGCAGGGCTTACTTTGGGTAAAGTGAACCTTTCTGTATTTTCCCCAGGAAAGTGACAGTCCATAATAAGACTAGATGGACACTGTTCTCCCAAAGATTTGCTGTGCTGAAGTGAGACATTACTGAGTCCCAGTCAGCATGGTCACCACAAAATGACTGGCTCAGGGATTTTTAGGATCTCCTGTCCTGCCCACAATGTTTTAATTTATGGCAAGTACACTTCTGAAAGTACAGCTCATTTCTGCTTCAGCCCAGATTTAAGTCACTGGATCCTGGACATATTATCACAGGTTGATTAAAAATACTGTAATTAATAGACTTAGACTTAGATAAATATTAAGTGTAACTAAATTAATCTCACCCAAAGCATGTAACACACAGTAAAACAACAGCATGGAACACAAATGCTGTCTGAAACCAGAAGGGATGGACATTGTTTTAATGAGACCTCTCTACATAGAGAATGTTGTTCAGCACGTATTACAAAAACTCTCAGCTCATTGCAAAGTTGGTGGCTTTCCAAGCAATAAGGAAAATACATGGAGACATGTTACTAGGAAACTTGATGAAATGCTAGAGTTGTGAGAAAAGTTTTTGACCTAGTGGGAGTCCTGGAATTTCTCAGAGCATTGCATATTTCAAGTTCTGTTTCAGCCAAAAGCAGCAGGCCAGTCTTCAACATTAAACAGTTCTCCAGAGCACTTTCTGCCTCTACAGTGGAGACAGAAAACCTAATCACATTTTAATTGAGCCACATCAGACTTCAAAATTCAACATGCATTCAAAAGATATTTACTCCAATTACAAGGGCCTCTGCTAGGCCCTTCTGCATAAGCAAGGAACTCGACAAGGACAGACTGGAGGGTTTAGATGTGACCATGCACACAATGCCAACACTTCATCTGACAGCATCCCCGTGGAGAGACTCACTGGCATCACCTTCTCAGGGCACTGCATCTCCCACTCCAAGGTTATGCAACCCCACCAAAGCAGCTGGGGTTCCCATCAGCTGTTTGTAAACACTGGTCATATTTCCCACTACCATGTTTTTTTTCACTCTTCCCTGCAGGGAGAGCCTGATGATGTGAGATTGCCACAGGGCCAGAGAGGAGATTTCCTGGAAACAAGCCTAGCCACAGAATTATGTTGCATAATGAGATGGACCAAGAAAGGGCTCATGGAAGGATTTCCACAGTAGCTCAGCACTTGTTAAACTGAGCACTTGTGGGTTGTTCATTGCAGAGCACTTAATCTGTTGTAAATGCAATAAAGTCTTAAACAACTTGGTTTTAATACCACATCTCTTACAACATTGCTGTACCTGTTCAATAAACTTGCACTGTGTTGTGAGGTGATGTCAGGACTGCACATTCCTGACAGGATCATCTTTAGAAACTTCTGCCTGCCCCTGCTATAGCCCACAGAAAGATATTTCTGACTCTCAGCACATAGATCACTCGATGGAGCTAGGGAAAAAGGAACACCGGTGGGAGCAGGTTTTAAGTGGGTCACTGGGAATGGAACATCTGCTTCAACATGATGTAACTGAGTCTCCCTAACTCAAAATCAAACTGGACTGAACCATCCCTTGTACAAACTAGGAGGAAACCTGTCTGAAACCAGTCCTGCTGACTCCTGGCAGTCACTGTCAGCAGGACTCTTCCCTGTGGGCTCTGGCTGCATGCAGTGCTGCAGATGACCCTGAGCAGAGCCCCAGGACTGCTCCACAAGCTCCAATACTGAGCAGCTTGCTGGCCACAAATTCCTTTTGCAACCCCCTCACACTTTTAACACTACAAGCAGCGCCCAAAGATCTTTTCTGCCTCAGGCTTAAGAGACGTAAAGGCAGCAGTGTAAGTATTGCTTTAATCTGTATTTATTCCAAGCTCTGATTGCACTCAGGGATGATTCTCCACTATTCTCCTTCTCCTGTCAAATGCTCTTCATGGTTATTTCCATGTTTAGTGCTACACAGAGAGCTCAAGATGCATTTCATGGTAACAGAAGAACCAAAATAGCTTTTCCTGCCACATTTCTTTAACAGGTGAGGTTGGAAAGATGCATTATGTGCTGAACCTCATGCACTTCAAGGCCAGGCTGGAGGGGGCTTGGAGCAGCCTGGCACAGTGGAAGGAGTCTCTGCCCATGATGGTGGGTGGCACTGGATGAGCTTTGAGGTCCTTCCAACCCAAATCAGTCTGAGATTCTGTGATTTCAAAGTGTCAAATACCTCAAAAGTAAACACTGATGATATGGCCCCTCGATTCTCTGTTGAAAGAAAAAGTGTGGGTTTGTCCAAGACTGAGTCATGCTTACAATTGGTCTGACAGTACAGCACCACAAATCCAATTCAAATTCTGATCCTTTTTTTAAATGAATTTGACAAACACTTCTATCTCTTATTCTAAGCCTGTTACAAAAGCCATTAAAAAGAGGAAAAGTACAATCCTTCTCTCAGTGACTAATGGAACCATGTCCTGCAGTGTGAGAGTTTTTCCACTCCCACACATTTCTCCCCAATAGGGGAGGCCTTTTTACCAGAATCCTCATTAGGAAAGAAGGCAACTGGGACTCTTCAGGTTCTTCAACTTCTTCAGGTTGTTTATTGTTTTCTTATCAGCAATCTCAGCACACCAGACTTTACACCAGCTTAGCGTGCAGGAGAAGACGTGCAAAAAAAAGGGCCAAACACACAGAATCAAGGCTCTTTTAAAGATAATTCACCCAATTATCACCTAGAATGTACATTATTTCTATTTTTCTACCAATAATCAACTAAATTTCTATCCACGTAGCTCTAGACTCTGGCAAATTCCAGCCAATCATCCTGAACACTGCAGAACATGGAGTAGATGAAGAAGGAGGAAGAAACCTAAAAAAAGAAGGATCCTCCATCTTGAGTCCATCTACTTACCATACTAACAAACCCAGAAATCTAAATTTCTCACCCTGTGATAAATGACATACTATGCTACTATCTAATTTACATTCTTGAGAATTCCATTTCATCCCATAGCCTAGGAAGCCTTTTCCATGGACAAAGGTTAAAGGCGGTGTTTGTCAGGGGGTTTTGACCTTTCAAAACATGCAGGGAAATATTCTCTGCATTCTGGACTCCAACACTGCAGGTAGCAGGTGGCTTTAAGACACCCAACTTTGCCCTCAGGCTGCTTTGACAGGGGTTGAGAGGGAATTTGTTTCCCTGATCATCATATGACTAAGTTTAAAGGAAAATTATCATTTGGTTCAAGCAGAGCATTGCTATTTCCTTTATGGAAATGGAAACACTAAATCATACATTTTTCTCACATACCATATTTTGAAAGGTCTGCATTTTTTCATGTCTCAGGCTCAAATATTCCCACAGCTAAAGCTCAATATGAAAGTATTCAACTATTGCAGCACCCCCACCTCCAGCAACCCAGAAGACACCCCACTTCTACTTGCAGCCCTGTTCATCTAATATAAATAACTCAGGCTGCCCACTGGAGATTTATTATCTCCAATTATGTGCTCATTTCATTGTTGGCCTTGGCAGAAATGTCCAGGTTTAGAGTGCAGGACCGCAAAACTTGACAAACCTTAAATCCCAGTGTTGCAGAATTCTATTTGATAACAGATGGAAAAGATAATTAGCTGACAACTCAACCATCACATTTCATTAAGAACCTTACTCCTATCAGATACATTCTCTGACAGATTTTATCTTCAGGACAATGAAGGCTATTGTTTGCCTTGAGCTGGCAAAAAGCAAGGCAAGCTCATGAAACAAGGAACAAGCTTGTATTCTTCTCTGAATTCAGTGCTGTACTTGCACATTAGAGACTTCCAGCTGTAAACTGGCCTGGGAATGTTGGGTCCAAGTTATTTGGTGGCAAAAGGCACAAGAAGTTTCCTCACCAGCCTCTCTCTGCTAGGAGAGGGAGTTAATCCAATCCTTGCTGGCAAGATAAACCTGTTAAACCATCACCATGCAGTGCAGAATGAAGAGCTGTACACGGACAGATACCAATAGCAATGGCAGTCTCCTCTTCAACTCCCACATAGTCAAACCCAGAGTTTCACTGCCCCTGCTTGTGTTTGTAAAGACACACTGATTGTGCATCTTGGTCATCTGTGGCACAGCTCTATACTTCATGAGAAAATACTCAAAGCAAATGCAATCAGATGAAATGGCTTTTAACCCTTGTAGTTTCAGTTTGAAACTAAGCAGAAATACCAATTATGCATAGTGATCTAGGTTTGCCAATTTTAGACTCCTCCTGCCTGGCTCACCAAAGGATGGGTCTATTTTCTGCTGTGAAATAGGATTAGGAGAAAAAAACAAAGCAGGCCTTAAGTTGAAAGGATATAAAGAAAAATTTTATTAACAGAACAAAAACAAAAAATAACAAGAAATTAGAACACTTTTTCTTCCCTCCCCACAATTTCTTTCTTTCCAACCAACAATGTACAGAAAACAGCACTCAGAATTCTCTGACAGTTCTTCATGCTAAAATAGTCTTTCTTTAGTTCATTTAGAGAGAAAAGTATTCTTTGCTAATGCTATGGAGAACTCTTTACAAGGAAAGAAGTTCTCTGACTTCAGTCTTCACAAACAAAAACTGCATGAGATTTGTATTTGTGAAGTTCTTCTCATCTTTCACAGTTCTTCTCATAACTGTGTTTTTCCTGTCAACTCATTGAGGTACTATTTTAAGGATGAGCCGTTCTAGCATAAAATAAAAGTTCCTTTCATTCATCTCTGAGAACAGAAGGCTTCCCCTTTTATCCCCGGGGCAAGATTTTCTTACTAAACTTCTAATACTGGTGCCTCTGCTCATAACTGTGGTTAGAACAATACAGGTCCCCAGAGCATTCCGTGAATTTACAGGGGAAAAAACAAAGTCTAATATATTAAGTATATCTTTGCCACAGCTTCACAAAAGAATTTCACAGCCCAGGCTTAGGACAATACTTTTCAATTCCTTCGATCTAAAATTTAACTCTTTCCTTACCAACTTCAATTTCACGTGGTTGTTCCTACAAAGTTTCATATTTTTTTTGTTCTTCTTTGTTCAAGAGAGAATTAGTGTTCATCGAGTACAGCCTCCCGGGCTGTCAGTCGGTTCGGTCCCCGCTCGGCACGGGGCACACGGCTCTGTCTCCTCCGCGCTGTCCGCGCTCCGTGCCNGTACCAGAAATTGGCCACTCAGGGTCAAAATACGACAACTCTAAAATGGCTTGGTGAAACGTGTATCTTTTTTATATAGGTCAAACCACTTTTCCTCCGGAAACTTTGGGCAAAAACCCCCAAATTATTATTATTTTGTAGCAGCTTCCCTCTCCCTCCGTGAGTTATTTATTGGTAGTTCAAACCCTCTCCAGCTGTCAGACTCCAACTTGCCCCTGCCAAGTCTCTCTCTCCTTTATCATTTTTATGACAGTCTACCTGACCAGCCATATTTGCAGTCCATTTATAAACAGCTTGTGATTAATAATTGCATCCTTTGAAAGCACTGTGAACTGATTTATTCATCTAACAGAGATTATTGCAGCAGAGGAACCTAATTAAAGCACAGAATACCAGACACACATATATATATATATATGAACTTTTAAAGAAAATTACACACACGGTATACCTCCTTTTCTGTATTACGGCATCAAATTTTTGAAAATATGAAGGAGTGATGCATTTTCCAATTGTAACTTTACAATAAGCACTGAAATGCAGTCAATGTGTCTGCTGCTTATCAGAAATTTCACAGGTGAGCCTGAGAGCCAGCAAGCTCTGCTGCAAACATTCAGCTCTCTGAAAAAACACTGACTTATAAAAAGCCTCTAAAACTACTGCAGCCTTATCAGAAGCTCAGTTACCAGTTTAACACCTCTAATACTAAAATACTTACATTAGGACTTAACAAGGCAGGTAACAAAATAGAATTTGGGAGTTAGAAAGTGACTTTAACCCCTTACAACGACATCTTAAAAAGTATTTGGACACCAAACTTGCAAGCTCTTTTCAAGGAGTCACCACTGAACTCTCAGAGGAGCTGTTGACAAACCTCGTACTACTCACCCTTGAGACTCGGAGTAGTTTCAGTCACATTTTAAGTATAAAAAATACATCTTCCTGTCTTCTCAAGAAAATATTCCAAACTTTTTGACAACCAAGACCCATGTGAAGTGACAAGAAGCCAGTCGGCATTGTTCAACATCATTTTAATATCCACTGAGGGAAAATTATAAAAACATGTTAACACAAGCAGCAAATGTTTGGGGGAAGACCATATGGTGCCATGATGGGGGTTTAGTTCATAGAAATGTAATCGAGAATTTTATAAAAATTACATGAAAGAATAACATTTTTCTGTAATGTCAGACAGTATAGAAAAAATAAATCTCAACATTAATCGTACTCTGATGGTCCTTCTAGTAAGAAATTTAAAAGTGCTCTTTAATCCCAGCGTAGCAACTTAAGTTTAGTGCAATAGATCTGGTTTAAAGCGGGTATTTATAGCAGTTGTGCAATTCCTACAATGGACAAACCCTGTGATCTAAACATGAACACTAAATGAGGTAAGTATTATAATTAGAATTAAACTTTTGTTAAATAGCTTACACAACAACTCTTCTACAAGGAAAATCCTGGTGCTCCCTCATGGGACGGCTCCAACCCAAACACGATGTAAAACTTTTAGTACAAATTTGTGGAAGTTATAAAAGCTCTTGCAAAATATACAGTTTAGTACATTTACAACCCACTGCTACAAACAGTACCTAATGCAAAATACACCAACTTGAACAAAGCCAAACTTCCCAGGTAGTTCAACTGAATTTGCTTTGAATACACTATTTTGTTCCTAAATCTTCCTATAAACTCCATATAAAGTTAGCACATTATCTTACTGTAGAAATGTCACTGCATTCCTTGATGAACAAGAATAATGAAGGATTTGCTTATCATCCATGACTACAACTAGAAGTACCATTACTGTCTGAGCAAGTGAAAAACACAGCACTACTTGGGGAAAAATGATTCAAATGTACTCCTCACTGTTTTATACATGGCAAGGCTGCCTACATTTCTACATAGCTTTTCTGAAGGGTTGCTGAGAACTGTCAGATCAGCTTTCACTGGACTGTAGTTTCTCTGTCTGTGAGCTGCAGTGCATGGGAACTATTGCCTGTCACATACAGAGCTTGTTTGGAACACCAGACTGGTAATGGTGAGCCCTTATGGTTCCTTTGCATATGGAGCCAAAGGTGGTTCATATTCTACTTCATAAGGTGTTTATGTGCAAGATTTTAGTCACTATCAACAACAAGAATAAATTATGAATTTACAAACATTCCTTCTAACTGTCTGTGGCTTCAAAGCCATAAACAAACTGCCCTGGCTTTTACAGTATTGCACTTCCCTTTAGTGTTAAACTGACAGTAGAATTCTACACAGACCTTGTTTTATAATAGTATTTCAATTTAAAAAGCAATAAATAAAACACAGTATTTAAAAAACCGCACAGAACAATAGCTTTAGCCCATAGTCCTCCCACCTCAGACCATGCTTTACCATCTGAAATAGGTCTGGGACAGTCTTTGGATACCAACTGCATAGCTCTTCCAACATAACAGACCCCCCCATAGCAATCAGAGAAGCAAATTAAACTTTCTACAGCAATATCAGACACAAAAACAGTACCCTTGAGTGCATATCTCAATTAGCTTAAAAGGATGTGTTGCCTTAGCTCAAGATAAATTCAGGAGTTAGACAGGAGTTAGACAATAGTCTGTATTGCCTCTGGGTTATGTGACTAACATCCAGTGACCTGTCACTGCAGTGACAAGTTGCTGAAGTCCTTAGCAGAGTCTCTGACCATCTGATCCAGGCTGGGACTCCCAAGAGCACAGGCTGCCTGCTCCCTGCCCAGCAGCCCCAGGCTGTGCAGGTTGAGGATGGAGTCGGCGATGATCCGAGCCGTCCTCTTCTGGTACCCGCCGGACGTCACCATCAGCACGGGCACCCCGCGGCTCCTGGCAGCCCTGAACACCACCTCATCCCTCTTCACAATGCCCTGCAAGGCCACCAGGGCAAAAAACAAATGACAGCAAAAGGATGCTTCAGTTCTAGCCTGTGGTTTATGGATTTAGAACATTGCATGCTTGCTAAGTGTTTAAGCCTTACAGTTTACAGCAGCAATTAAAAATTCAATTAGAAGTCCTGTTAGCTGGTTTGCATGCCTAATCACTGAAAAAAGAAAAAAACAACCACACCACCCCCCAAAATCTGCAGCAAATCAAATATCCTTGGCTTGTTTTAGAGGACAGAGCAGATAAAAGTCTTTAGTACAAATTCCTACATGAATTCCAGCTCAAAGGCCATAAAGTCTAAACTACAATTTTTACAAGTGTTCATCCTATTTCCCAGGTGAGAACTGTGACTATGAAAGACTCTCCCTGAATTCACAGTGCTTTAGTTTGTGCTCAACTTGCACAGCAACCTCTGTCAAAAGTTTAGGAACTTGATCAAAATTTCACAATCCTACAAAAGAACCCAAAACTCAAACCAAATTTTACACATTCACAATCACTGGCTGAATCTTAAGTCCCAGTTTCTGCAATAAGAGTCTGTGGTTCATGCTAGAAGAATCTATGGCTGAAGGGGAAGTTGCAGAGTGTAAGCGATGGTGAATCCATAAAAAGAAAATAAATTCTAAGTAATTTCTTACTAAGAGAAGGGTATGGAACTGAAAAATAACAATGACTGCTGACCAAGAGGTGCTGTACTGTCACTGAACCCAGGCAAGAGCAGAGTGTGAGTCTTCTGAATTTTCAAATAAGCACATGAGGGTGAAAAATACTTCAGGAATGAGCAAGAACAGAATTAAAATCTACTTTTGTAAAAGCAGAGTTCCAGATACACACAACTCATTAAAACTCCTCGAAATAAAACCCCAAAATGAAACCCAAAAAACTTGCAACACAACTGACAACGGCTTACAATGGACAGCTCAAAACTTAAATAACTGCAAAGCTGGAAAAGGGAGAAAGCATTACAATGCAATCAAATACAAATAAAAAAAAAATCAGGAAGCAGCAGCAAAAGTGTTTCTAAATGAACATGCACTGCTCAGGCTGGTTATTCAGAGTGGAAGTACATCAAGAAATAACACCCTGCCATTAATTAGACCACAAACAGATGGTAAAGGGAAAGAATAAAACACAAATGTAGCAGAAAAAAAGCATCTTGTAAAACCATCCAAGAGTATTGTTCACTGCACAGTCTGACACAGCCCTGTGAAAAGAATCAGGAATAACAAATGAATGGTAAGACAAAGGAAACTGAAGAATTCGATTAGAAACAGATCCTTAAAGGAAGCAACAGAATTACAGAAGGAGCTGTAGTGGATGCATCACTTGTCCCACACCAGAACTGGAAGCAAGCCCTGCTCACAGGAGTCTCACTGCTCCAGTAGCTCCAGGGGGAGCCTGGAGGAACTGAGGGGAAAACATGGGCTTATTCCCACAGTTCTGTGGAAAACAACAGCCTGGCACAGCTCCCACTTCCAAACAATGGAAAGGAGGACTCAGCTGATGCACCACAGGCTTTTCTACAGCCTCAAGAACCAGGAAACCATCACTCAGGGGAGACCCATTCTGAGCACAACTAACACTGCAGCAGGAGCTTAAAATACAAATGACATCTTCAGAAGCAGGACTGAAGCCTGGACTAAGGACCTTTGAAGAGAGGGACAGTGCAGGCACTGCCTTTCCAGCACTGGGATTTCAAGCCTGCACACCTGAGACAAGAACCCTGCCCTCAGGGCAGACACTGAAGGCCTGAGCTCCCTCCAGCTGTGCAGAGAATGCCTTTCGCCTCTCCTCATGGCCAGGGGAGCTGCTTCACCTTTCTCCCCCCATCCTCACACTCTCTGTCTGCACAGAAGCCAGCAAGCTACAGCAACTCCTTTTTCTTGGCAGTTAACACTGCTCCTTCTTCAAGTACAGAAATTTGGGGTTGTATTTTTTTTAAAGGTAAATCTCAAAGTATGACCAAGCTGCCACTTCTCTTGGTGGCCACTGCTTCACCAAATGCCAGCTCACACCTCAGACCATCCTGACTCCAAGGTCCCAACCAAGTCCAAGCCCCTCAGCTCTTCCTTTATGCAAGAGAACTGAACAGAATAAAAACTGAACAAATCAAGTGGTGGCTCAAAGAGGGGAATCTGAGAGCTCACAGATCAAACAAGCACTTTTCTGTATTGATCTGGTGGCCATTAAAGAGATCTAAACGTGAAACAAGAGAGGGATAGCACAGAGGAACTGTTAGAGAAGGAATCACTGAAACCCAGGAAGGAAGTAAGAGGACTGTAATTTTTGTCTATTTTAAGAAAAGCAGAAAGGTGAAGGCTTCTATGAAGTTTCATAGAATAAACAAAATTTGAGTCCGGTACCAAACTGGGGCAAGTAAATGGTATCTAATGAAAATGATCAAGAAAAGGAAAATAACTGTTCATTGGCCAAGAATACACAGCAGGCTGAACAAAATTGTTATAAGCGTGAGGGTAGTTTAAAACAGCTGGGAGTGCTACAGAGGAAATTAAGTGTAAGATACACAGTGGGGACAGTGACAAAGGAAATACACTGCAAAATGGGTCATGTGAGGGGGAAAAAGAAGCAAAGAACAAACCAAGCAGGGAAAATAGAAGTCAGGTGAAGTGTGAAGTGTGAAAATATACGTATCTCTCTGGTTACTGTTTGGGTGCTGGCAATCGGTGTATTTTAGAGAGAAGATGAACAATACTGGAACAGGCACCAGAAGAACAAAAATATTCAGTCAGGGAGAAATCAGAAGGAAGAGAAAGGTGGAAATGCAAGGGAGATGGATCTGTGTGTCTGTGACAGGCAGTGCTGTGCTGAGGGCAGTCCTCCCCTGCACCCCGGGCAGGCTGTGCTGCTCCAGGGTCACACACCTGGGGGGAAATGGCCAGGCCTCCCAGGGGATCCCCATCCAGAATGTCAGTGCCAGCATTGTAAACAACAATGTCAGGCTTGAATTCATTCAGGGCTCCTTCCACGTGGGTGTGCACCTTCTGCAGGTACTCGCTGTCCTCTGTGCCCCACTCCAGCTCCACTTTGCGTTTTATGGCACCTGAAGGACAACAAAGCAAGCACTGGTCAATAAACAAAGCAATGCCTTGAAAGAAAATGCACAATTCAGGTAAGCAAGTGGAAAAAATGACATTTTGGGAAGCTCTCTTAATATACTGCATTTTCACAGAAATATGAATTAAAGAAAATTATTCAACTACTCATTTTCTCAGCAAATGTAAAGCACAGTGACCTTGAAAAAATTCCATTGAAGAGAAAAAATTAGATGCAGGGTAAAAAAAAAAAAATCTGAGATGCAAATGGAAAACGTTATTGAAAAACAGCTGATCTGCAAGTCCAGTTACCAATCAGCAGAGAAATCATAAAGAAAATTATTAACTTAAAAGTAACCTAAATAAAGCCTAAGGCAAAGAAAACACTGAACTACTATTGCAGAGGAAACAGCTGGGGGAAAAACAAGATAAATATCACTGGGAAATTGTGAAGATGTTTTATTTTTATCACAACACTCAGAACTTCACAGCAAGGGATCATGAATTTACGTGAACTGCTTTATGAATGTATAACAAGATTCGGCTTTGCTCCAAGCATTTTCCATTTAATGTTCTACCCTGTAATCCTACCAGAAGAGCAAATATCAATTCTTAATTTAAATCAAATTATTTCTAATGCTTCTAATAAAGCAAGAGAAGTAGAAAATGAAGGCTAAGAAGGTAAAGGAAAAGAAACCCAAGGTTATGCAGCTGAGTTTTGGGTGCTTTTATGGAGGGATGTGTGACTCTATCTCTGAATTAATCAAAGCCATGCCAGAGCTGTTCCAAGGCATGACTTCTGCCTCACACTAAATGATGTGGAGTCTCACATCTCAAATATGGATTCAGTCCCCACCAAGTGTACAAGAATGCACTCAACACGGAATAACACTTAATTACTCTTGTGATTGCTGCCTTTTGTTCTGCTTTCTTCTTTATTCAGCACTAGTGAAGCTTTTCTTTTTCATCCTGTTATTTCATATTGCATCAACATCAGTTTCAAAGAATTTTGTTTCTTTATGGTTTCTCAGAGAGTCAGCCCTTCCTGCTTACCCTTCAGTGAACCAGTCCTATTCCTCATCCCTCCTTCCTCCTCCTAAGCCTGTGTTGTAATTCCACACTGCTTTGCCCAGGGACTCAATATGATTATGGCTTAGCATTGGCCAGGTTACCTGCTCCTTTTTTTCCCTTCCCTAATGAAGTATGTAGGGGAAAAAATGTGTAGAAGAGGTTCCTGCAATAAAACGTGGGAAAAATGAGCAGAAAGTCCAAGGAGACAGTGATCAGTTGGAGTTTACCCTAAGGATTCAAAATCCCATGTTCAAGCCTCTGCCCCTCTTCAAAGAGATTCTCCCTATGATCCCATCTCTGCCTGGTCACCTATTGGAAAGGATTTAAGGGACTCAGCCACAAAAATCCTATTTAGAGGTTCTTATGCAAACAGCAAGGAATGACATAATCACATGGCTCTGGCCCAGCCCTGTGCACATCAACTTTCACCTGCAGAAAGGGAATGCTGGTAGTCAGTGTGGTACTGCAGCTCAGTGGTTCAGACTTGCTAACAAGGACTGACTCTGTTTTGGTCTTAATGCATCTGTTCAAATGCTGCCATGTGATATAGGAATAAAGGGATGCTTTTCTTGGGGGAAAAATCTCCACATTTGCTTGCAATTTGTCTGCCTCCAGACATGGGGTGCTTTAAACGGTCATTTTTCTTAGCTTAAAACCTTGAGATACTACAATTCTTAACATCTTTACTAGTCAAAAGACAGCAGTGCAATGCACTGCACCTAACTCTTGTCAAGAATCCAAATGAAGTAGGTTTTTCAGAACGACAGCATCACTGAAGGAATCCAACTGCAGAACAACTCCCCCAGCAACCCCTGACTCAGCGAACAAATTAGGCCTCTAGTAAATGACAGTGTAACAGAATCAAAGACCAAATACATAAACTTGGGGCTTTTGCATTCCAATTTAACCATTATCAAAGCCCCACTAGTTAAATGTGGCAGGTCACAGATCACAATAGACACATCACAGCAGGGATAGATAAACCACAACCAAACCAAATCAAGCACCAGCTCTTAATGTGGGGATGACAGGGTAGGGGGAAGTCCCCATCCCTGCACAGATTTAACAGATGTGGCATTTGGGGACCCTGGTCACTGCTGGCAGTGCTGGAGGAATGCTTGGACTCAGCCTCAGAGGGACTTTCCAACTTTAAATTCTACGGTTCTTTTCCAGGACTTGCTTTGCTTCCCACCTTGTGTCACATTCAGATGCAGATTGTTTCCTTCATGCTTATCAAACAAATTCTACTGGCAAGGAAACACCTGAAGATGTTACAACTTCCCTCTCAGGAGAACATGAAACCTTCTTACTCGGTATCAGCTAATCCTTGGTGAGTTCTCTCATAAATGTCATGTAAGGGAAAGATGAAGTTCTAACAACTCTCCTCAAATTAAAGGATTATTCAACTTGCTGCTCCAAGCTTTGGAATGGACTGCTAACAACATCCACTGACACCTCCCCCCAGGCTGCACTCCAGAAAGTAATTCCTGAAGTGAGGGAAAACACTGCAGCATGAACACCGTTGTGATCTATCACAGTGAGCAGTGAAAATGATGTGAAATTAAAAATAATAAAAAGACAAAATCTAGGTAATGGTGTTGCAAGGAAGCTTAGTAGTAAATAAAGAAGTCATGTAACAACACACAGGTCTGGTACATTTGGGAAGATGAATTTCAATTATACTCACGTTTAGCAAAACCATCCCCTGGGTAAATATATCTATTGTATGCATCCATAATATAAACCCGAGGATCATCCATGAAGTCCCTCTCATGGCCATTTCCCTGAAGGAAATTTACAGTTAGCTATTCTTAGCATGCCAACACAGAATTAAATATATTGCAAATTCTAGATTAATTAACACTACGAAAGTTCTAATATTCAGAATTCCTGTGTTGTTCTCTTATTTATAGCCCTGGAGGTTATTTTGAAGTATGGAGTTTTGGAGGGCTTGACAGTATCAGTTTGAAGACTGCAGATATTACCACAAACAAATCCTCATCTCTCTAAAGGTAATTTGCATGGATCTCATTATACATATAAGAAAAATAAGCAAAAATCAGAAGCTAATTGTCCTCAAGAGCATCACAAAAGCAACTGTGACCACCTAACAGATCTATCATCTTCCAGCTGTGCAAGAAAAAGTCACTTTCAACTGCTGCAGGAATATTGTGTATTCTTATGTAAGAATTAATGAATAAATAAAGCAGACTACAGCTCTCCTGGTAACTCAAGCCTTGATGAGGTAAGTATTCCCTGGAAAAATTACAAACACTAACAACCCAAAAGTTTAAAATCAGAAATTCCCTTCAAAAAATTGTACTGGGTATAAAGAGGGATGCTCAAGAGAAAACTCAGATTTGGAATAGTACCCCCTCCCCATTTCTGAATTTAAATACTATTCTTTTGGCTCTCACTTATTTCCACTAATATAAAAATCATTTTACCACAGCAATCACTAAGATAATTTTGATTAAACAGTGTATCATACAGGACCACAACCCCTATCCCCAGAATCTCACTTCAGAACTACAGAAACAGACATTTCCATAGATAGACCTGCTGTAATTCAGTTTTTACTGTGACAAATGGCAACTATTTATTTCTTCAGCATCTTTGGTCCACAAATAAATGGTTCATGCACACAAGCCTAGGAATATGAAAGCCTCTGGAGGAACCATTTCCTTATGAGAGGTGAAACTCACCACTGCACTAAGAATTGGAACAGTCACAAAATGAAAATATCTGGATCCTTAAAGAGGATCCACTGAGGTATTTCAGACACCTTTCATCCCCAAAGAAAGGAAACAACAAGTGTTTCAATGTGCACACTGAGACTACCAGCACATCTAAATACCAAAATACATTCCTAGAATTTTTCGAAACCTACCCAGACCATCCTCATGTATCACAAAACAAATCCACAGCCTGACAGAGGCTGAAGAGAACCATGTACACAGAACACCTTTCTACTGCATAATCTGTGTCCTGTTGTCATGGTGATTTGAGGACACATAGGAGAAATGAGGGAAGATTAAAAACTTGCAGCCATTAGGCTTCTTCAGTGCCATGGGACTGTGTAAAAATGGTTTCTTTACACATAATAAATCACCTAAAATGCCTCAGGCTGGACATCACTTTGGTGCATTAACTGCCTTTCTAAAAATACCTTTTCCATCCTTTCAGGATTTATTTTGCAAAACCCACCAAAGCTGAGATTTGATCTCAGTACCCCAGTAAATCACCAGGTGAAGAGGGATGGATTCTTTACTTCATTAGCCTGAAGCTAATCCCTCCCCTGCAGAGGCTGCTGCAGTGACCACACGTTCAGAACTGGCTGGGGTCGTGTCTGGAAAGATCCTCGTTTCTCATCCCTGGAGACCTGGAGTGCAACGCAGCAAGATTTGTACATGCAGCCACACGATGGAGCTGCAACTCAGGTTAATTTTATGAAACTGGCTTAAGAGCCTTTTGGACCATAAAATAATTGAAGAATCAACTCTTCACAGTTTTCATCATCTCTGATTGACTTTGTATTCTGTGATTTTAGGTTTGTATTAAAAAAAAAAATGGTATTTATCACATGCTCGTATTTCAAGCTAAACACCTGCAGCACTGAATACAGGTAAACTACTCACCTGATGGGCATCCAGATCAATAATTGTGGCTCTAGACACTCCTTGTACTCTCTCAAATAAGAACTGGATATATAAGCAAGAAAAAACATGGAGAAATTTATGAAGTTAGGTGACAGACTGAACCAGAGGCTCGAAGATTTCACAATTCATGACTGTTGGAATTTGAATGCAGGGCACATCTATTTTTTTCAGTCACCAAATAAACTGAGACATGATTCTTTTACATTTAATAAAAACTCCTCATTATTTGACATAAAAAGATATTTTTTGTTAAAATAAAAACCCTATATATTTGCACCAGATAAAAGAGAGGCCAGGCTCACCCAGGGATCACAGAGCTGATGGTGGCAGCATCCAACTGCAATGGCCTAAAATTCAGTGTTTAGGAAAAGCTGCTGTAAGGACTGCATGCCTTAGAGCCACTTTTAGTGACAGAATGAATTTCTTATTCTGTCTGTGAAGAAAAAAATGGTTTTTATTTCTTGGAGTCATAACTTTGCTAAGTTACCATCTTTAATATAGACCCAAAGATTTTGTACAAATTGTCACCCACTATAATTTCTCAATGTGTATTTTAAAGGTAAGTGAAAAAGTAACAGTATGGATTACTTTTCTGCAAATTACCATGTACAGAAATTAGGATGTTATGACACATGGTGTGCTGCAATCATTAGAGCTCTTTAATGTTTGATTGTTACTGATACTTTATAAATATTCTAGTATACAAATATACCATAGCTCATTTGATAAAAAGGATCCCTAATTGCAGAAGGCTCTTACTTCAGCCATTCAACAGCTAAATACCAAATGTATTCATTTCTATTTGGTGACTATTTTGGAGTCACTCACACTTCTATTCATTAATCTGAACCGATCTGAGCCCTGTACAGTGCAGCTTGATTCAGAGAGGGGGTTTTTGTCTCTGCATTTGTCTTGACTGTAACCACTGAAATCAATGTGGAATGTCCAGGTTCACCTGCAAGGCCAGGAGAATTATCACTGAGGATATTAGAAATCCATCTGTTTTGATCTGGAGTGGTTTTTGCAAGACAACATTATCAATGCAATTACAGTGATATCTATTTACATTCATAATTTTAGCCCCAGCAACTCTTCCCTTCCACTTGACAACTCTCCATATTCCTATTCCTACCCACCTGGAAATGGCTTCTCCTGCTAGGATGTAAATTAGTTCTTAGGAATTTATGTGGATTTCTCCTCAATTTGCACAAACAGCAGAAAACAGTGGTTTAAGAGCAGTTCTTACCTTGATGGCCAGCGTGATGTCAGCATATGCACAAAATCCTCCCCCTTTGTCACTAGAGCAGTGATGGAAACCACCTCCTGAACAGGAAAATGGTGATGGGGTGAAAACCTACATACTAAACAAAAGCCAGATACTAAAAACATGGATGAGCTTTGCAAAGAGGTGGAAATGAAAATCAGATGCTTTTAACACACTTCTTAGGGTATCACTGAATTTGTACTCACCCACATTGATGGCCCAGCCTCTATCCACAGCAAGCTTTCCTGCCTTAAAAAAAAAATACAGTTGGAATTCTATAAATGAATGAGGCAACACAACATCTGCTTCCACCCCAAATCACTCTTTGCATTCTGACATGCCTCTGGAATTTTCAGATCTTTTGCCACTGAACCAGATCCCTGAGTACAACTCTTAACAAAACTACCCTCAGCATAAAGAGCTGAAAGAGTAGTTGCTGTCATCTGTATCTCCTTCTCTGGCAGCTGGAAAAGGGAAAGTGCAGTGCTGGGAAGAGTGAAAAATGAGGAAGAAGCTCCTGATGCCCTTCCTGTTTATGCACAAACAGAGGAATGTAGGCTCAAAATCCTGTAACACAGACATACAAAACCACAGTTTCAGCTGGGGATGGGACCAGACAAGTGCTCCAGTGTTAAGTGTCCTGGGACTTCTTGTATTTTTTCTATGATAGAACATGCAGGGTACAGAATATTATTGATCTTTTCCCCTCCAGTACAGGGAAACTGTGCCTGTATCACTCCTCTGAACACAAACGACATTCAGGGAAGGGAAAGAATTGGACAGAGAAGAGATATACAAGGCTTAAATGATGGAATTTTAACTGAAAATCCTGATTATTTTGGCCAGGAAGAGTTGAACAAGTGTTTAAGTGCAGCATTCCTTAATTGGTCTGTTAAAGTAATACTACATTAAGATATTACTAGTTACAAATGAAAAAAAAAAAAGGGGGGGAGAGAAAACATTTTAAAATGTGTTCTTTTTTGTCCACAGTCATGGTAAGAAAAAATTACGCATCCTATCCAAAATGAAGTTTGGACAGTAATGAAGTCTTTATAACCAATATTTACATTTGAATGGTTTTAATTCAGTACTAGGACAACTATTGGGATGGTAAACATGATCCTGCTATGATCATGCCAACTTACACAAATTAGATCTTGGGGAAAGATTGCAGTTTCTGAACTATAAAACCCATTAAGTCCCAGGGAGGACACATTATCTGCAATTTATCACACTTCCTAGGGATTCCTCACCAAAACTCAATCTTCCCATATTGACAAAATACCATTAAAAAGTAGAGAAACTCAACAGGAATGTTTGTAATAAACAGGCCCATCATAAATAGCAGAAAATTTAATTTCTGACCTATACCATACAAATTTTATTGTCTGATGAATTGAAATTGTTTTTAAAGTACATACTTCTTCCCCTACAATGAATAAAAGGAAAAAAAAGAAAAGGTAAAACTAACAGCACACAGCCCCAGAGTGCCCAGGTGTGGCATCTGTGTTTCAGGAGCCATGAGAAAAACCAGACCATTGGTGGGTGCCTCCTCTACCTGAGCATATTTCTAACTGGTGAACACACACCCAGGAGTCAAAGATAACACAAGCACAGTGAAAAACATAACCACACTAGAGAGAAGTACTCCAGCCTAGCTGGACCCAGGCTGAAAGAGGCTTCACACACACTGAGCTCCTGTCAAGAAATATCCAAGGCAGAGCATGAGGAAGCTCTAAACTCTTCCCAAGTTCCTCTCTCAGACCATTCCCTTCATTCCTGTGACAATCTTGCAGTGACAGCATGGCTGTAATGAGAAGAAGCTCTGCAGGTCCCTGCTCAGCAGGACTTGCTCTGAGTGACAACCAAATATTTTTAAGCAACTTCAACTATATGAAATCCTTTCTCTCTCCTCCTCCCTGTCTCTGCTTTTGCCAGTTCATGCCCACTAAAGGAGGCAGCACTTTTGTAACCTGGCCTATCACCATAATTCTATACATCTAAAGACTTACCCAGAACCCAGCAGGTTCTTTCAGAATTCAAATCCTTAAACAGTCCTTAAAAAAAGTGGGTTTAACTCTTGTATTTCCCAGCCTAACTCACCTTCAATATCTAGGAGCTGCCATAAACCCTGCTCCTGAATCTGGCATGGCAGCACTGTCCAAGGCTGACAATCTGAGTTACATAAACACCACAACTCCCAGGTTTACAGTGTTCCATGAACAAATTTAAATGTGATAAAAGTGGATCAAGAGCACCTTACCATTATTGTTCCTCCTGTCTGGGTTCGTAGAGGTTTCAGAACTTTTCTCTGAACAACAAAATTGGGAAGAAAGGCAACTGGTGGAATTTCTGTGATTGTAGCCACAACAAATGACCACTGCAACAGGGAAGAAGAGAGTTCCAATTAATGTAGTCTGGTTTAATGATGACACTTAGCTCTCTAATTAGTTGTTATTTACTGAAGAGGTGCTCACAGGTCCTTAGGTAAAGTTTTAATATTTTTAGATGGAAGTGACCACAGCAGTTCTTATTAGTGACCTTTAAATAGTTTCATCTTCAAGTTTTAAACTATGACAATAATAATTTTCCAGATTTTAGTATCAAACTGCCTTATATCAGCAATTTTTCAGGAAGGAAGTATTTCAGAAAATGTAATATCCCTCAGATTGGGAGGAAGAACTGTAAAATGTCCTTCAGCTACACTTGATATATTGTTCAAGCCTAAAACATCTATTCCTGTGTGGAATCAAAAGGATATACCAAGGAGAAAGCAAACACAAGCAAACAGACAACTGAACTAAGAAGTTCAAACACTTAAGTGAACACACAGTGCAAACTTTAGCATAGAGAACTGATTAAAATTTATTTAGCATATTAAACACTTCTGGAAAATGTTTCAAGGAAACATTTTGTTCAAAAGTCTTCAAGGTTAGAACACAAAATATTTGCAATATGCAAATGCTTTTTTTTGCAAACACATTGATTACTTCAAAGAACTTCCAGTAACACTGCTACCAGTGATAACACTGCTGAATGTATTTCAAAGCCTAAGTCACAAACAAGAATATACCTGTCCAACCAGTACTGAAACACTGAGGGACTGAGGATTAAGACTTGCCACCACGTACAGAGAGTCTAAACAGATCCTATTTGCTGCAACATTAGGAACTGTAATGAGACTGAGGGCACTGGCTGCCCCATTCCTGAGCTGTTCACAGCTGGCAGGATGTACAGTGGGCAATTTGAACCAAAGGCAATCACATCCCCATCTCAGGGTCCTCTGAGGCTCAAAATATCTTCCCAGTCAGCAATATTTCAATTACCAGGTACTACTGGGTGAGTTAAAGGGTGGCATTGTTCATGACGTGCCTAAGTCCTAACTAAATTTTGCCAACAATTAATTTCAAAATCTACTTTTATATTTGCAAGACATTATTCTGTTAGCATCTTATCAGCTGTCCATCACAAGGTGCTTTAATTATTTTTGTAGTCAATCTTGATAAAGCCCCTTTGCAAGACATTTTAGCTTTTGACCAAGCACATTATTAACAACTATATCCAATCCTGTTGTTCTAAAATGGAAATGAAAAGGTCACATTTGGATAAAAAATAAATTTTACCTCAAATGTGAGACATAATCACACAGGAAGTTTTAACAGAGTTTAAAGTAAAATTAATGTCATCAGGGAGAAGGAGCAATCAGGACTCAAACCAGCAATTATGTAGCTGCAGGTTTAAGTGGAGGTGAGAAGTCCAGGCAGGGTGGGAGTTTTGGCTGCTGGGTTCCCTGGTCACAGCTGGGGCTGTTCCTCTTGCCACTCACTGCCCACACCTGGGCCTGAACTGGGATTAGTAATTTCAACAGATGGGGAAAGTCACCAACTGGGAGCAAAACAGGTGAAGGAAAATGCTTCTCCACTTAGTAACAGAAAATCTGTGGAATGTTTTATGCATTTATTTTATTGTTTTTGTTGCTGGTTTTGTTTTCCAGCATTTTCCATGATAAATTCCCAGACCAGCTTTATCCTCAGGATTTGCATTTCAGTGTTTGCTCATGTATGTTACCATAGAACTTCTCATAAATAAAAAGGGAAAGGCACAGTCTGAAACTGGCTGTAACCTCATTGCCTACTTTCTTCCAAAAGTTCAGAATGCTGACATGCAAGAAATTCACTATTTTACATAACACTACAAAAAGACAGCAAGCAGAAAAGTACTGCAAGCAAACTACCCAGAGTGCAGTCATTACCTTGGAGATCTAAATTCTTCAGAGGAATAACTGAGGGGGAATCACCTCAGTTCAAAAGGCCAAATTTTTGTTGTGAGGACTGAGCAGGGGAACAGGGAGACCCTTCCTGCCAACACAGACCTCACTTCCAGTAGCAGAAGTACCTTGTGCACACCTTTCTGTTCCTCTTCATCCAACACTCAGCTGGCCTTTCAGCTGCTGCTAAGACACCAATCACCACCCACTCTTGCAAGTGTGAGCAATTTCCTACCAAATTCATGTTCAGATTTTAAATGAACACTCAAGCAATCTATTATTTAAGGAGACCTGGGCATTCTGAGAAAGGCAAGCAACTCTGTAGTCTTCAGAGCTGCTCTAATATAAAACTATACCATTTATATGTATTTGTCTGGACTTAAAGGAAAAAAAGCATAGTAGACATTGGATAAGGTAATAAAGAGTTTTCACAGGGCTTTTTCATGTCTAGGACATTATTTCATTTTTGGAACAAAGCACTTTTGTCCTTGCTGCGTGGCAGGAATCTGCTGGCACGACCATCACAACATCTTCCAGTCCCTACACTTGCAGGAAATATTGTCTCAAGAAAAGGGGGAGAGGAGACACCCAGTTAATCCCATCTGGATACACACAACAGTGCTGGTCTTGACCACAAGACACAAGTTATATAGACAACTCCCTGTGAAGCCATCCCACAGGTACTAAAAATATTCTTATGGCATTCCAATCTGAGCTATGCACATTAAACCCTGCTTCAAAGAAGTGATTCAGTAAAAAGAGGTGGGTGGTTCTATGGAATTAAAAGTTCAATATCAAGAATAGCTGCAATAATATCAAATCTAATGATGCATAAAATTGTATGTAATTTCATAGCACAGAATGAAGCATAAGAGAACTCAGAAAAGCAGCTAAGAGTGAAGAAGTAGGCACAAATAACACATCACTTATACAGAAAAATAAAACATTCCAGAAATAGCAATCCAAGGACTCTTCTACTGTGGAAGGACATGGGTGACTCAAAATAACTTCTTCTGAATTATGAAATGGAAGATTTCTTTTCTCTTACAAATCCATTCTCTGCCCTCCAAGCAGAGTTGTAAAGTAAAAGTAATGTCACCTGCACTCATCTACTACACAATTCCACCCACAGATGACTGGATAGATTCAGAACCAGAAATCTCACATGTTTATGTTTTAGCATTATGCTGAAGTTAAACAAACAGATGTTTCCTTTAGAAATATGCAAGGGATGTTCTTCATCCCCCCCTGCAGTCCTGTGTGAGCTGGCTCTGGAAACCTTCACAGCAGATAATGTGCTCAGTTATGCCCTTACACTGATCTTTCAAATCTCTCCATACTCCACTGATACAGGCAGTGTCTGAGTATGAAGCCAGTACTTCCCCCCCAACAGACTGACCACAGAACCCCTACACAAGACTCTGTCAAGATTACATACCCCCAAACCCCCTAAAGCAATCCCTGCATTAGAAATCATCCAATGAAGCACCCCATGTTAGTGGTTTCTATTGTACTTTCAACTTCAGAACTGTATTTTACCAGAGTACAACAAAACTTACACTGCTCAGTACTAAAACCCTGGCACTAACAAGCATGTTACTCACATCTCAAATGTTCCAATTGTCCCTATGTTTAATTTCCCTGAAACATCCTTTCAGGTCACCAGTTTAACATGGTATACCCTCTTTCCCTCCACCCCTCTGTAGTGTGAACTGACCAATATTTCTGTGGTTTTCTTTCAGTATTCTCAGTAATGATGTTATCAGTGTGATTAACAGATACTATTCTATATCTGTAAGGCTGATTTAAAACAACTGCACAAGACATCCCATGTTGGAAAGGAAGAAACAAGAAAGTCCTATAAATATGACTATTTAGCCAAAGATGCTAAGAATGCAGAAACTAGAAGAGGCATTGAAATGAAAGCAGTGTTTGTTTTAATGTTTATAGAACAGCTTTGGCTGACCAAGGGTCTTTCTCTCTTTGTTAGGAATATAATTTACAAGCAGACATATCAAAGCCAGAACAGACCCTTCTTCCCTGGCCTGGCAGGAAATGCCCCCCGATAAGATTTAGAGATTAGAACGTAGTAAAACATGGTAATGTAGTGATTCCTATAGGATGTGTGTAAATGTAGAAAATTTGTATTTGTTACTAGATTGGTTACTGAGAAAGTAGAATATTCACCATAGAAAGAGATATAAGTCATTGTAAAAGGAGAGCTCGCTCTCTTCTCTCCTCTTATGTCTTGCTCTTCCTCTTTTACTCTCTTATGCTCTTCCTGCTCTTCTCCTCTCTGTCTCTCTTACTTCTCTTCTCACTCTCTTGCTCTCTTTGTTCTCCAGCCTGCTCTGAGCTAACTCTGAGCTGGGCTCTTTCACCCACACCCTATGTAATAAACTTCAGAACTCAACCTCAGAGATCTCGCCTGAGCACTGTCCCGACTGTTCTGGCACAGCACAGCTCCCACAGTCCCACTGCCTGTGACACTTGCTCTGGACAGTTTGCTGGAAAAACACAGGAAGGGAGGGTACAGCACCTTTAATTTATTAAGGTAGCGCCTGGTGTGAACAACCAAGAGATCTTCATCAGTCGCCTCCCGTGCCTGCACAATCAAGTCATCTGCAATTAGTTTTTCTTCTGCAACAGGAGAGAAATAACAATTGGCATTGTACAGCACTGCTTAGTTCCCCATGTCCCCACTCCAAACACTCTGCTCTGGCCTTGGTGTGGTAACTTCCTCTGTCATGTTTATGGCTGGAACGACTTTAGGCTCCTCAGAGTTTGCAAGTTTTCCAAATACATCCCCCTCTGCCTCAGGTAAGCTGTTCAGATAGTGTGTATTGGAGGAACACTGTGTACAGAAAGTTTTCAGAGTGTGGTAAGAACATGGGAAGTTCTCTGAACTGAAAGGACAGACAGGTAATGACAGAGGATGAACACACACTGGAATCACACAGCTCCTCACAGTTCAGGGTTGGCATGCTAGGGAAATGTTGGTGCTTGTACCACCAAATAGACACAATTATTTTAACATGCTTTCAGAAATCCCACAGTTTATACTAGGATTTAATCCCCTAAATCACAAAAGAACAAAGTAATAAACCAAAATTTAAAAAAAAATGGCTTGGATGTTCATGGAAGCAAATAAGCTTAATTAGGATATCTCTATCAGCACCTACCTCAACCTAATTTCAAGAAAAAACAATCAGCAGCTATTAATTCTTTCCCTTAGAGACCAAAAGATTATTTTAAAACTTAGGTCTTATAAGAGCAAGTTACTCCAAGAATTCAGAATGAGTGCATATAATCGCCACAAACAACAATTTTAAGGAATCCCACTGATCTTCCCAACAAATTCTGGTATTTAATTGCTGCACAGCTGTAGCCTTCGAAGCCTGTATCTCTAATTTTATACTTGGAGGAGAAAGAAAACAACTCGGAAATCCGAGAGATTTTGCTCTGAAGCATTATACAAGAACAGCACTTGCAACAACATTTGTTTTGGCAAGCTCCTGTTTCTCCTGACTGAGGCTTGAGGAACAATTCGTTCATGCACTGGTGTCTAACAGAGCCAAAGTGCTGCCAGCCTGCTGCTGCAGGAGGAAGGTGCTCTGGAAAGATGTTCACTGCTGATCTGCTCACTGATAAGGAACAGGGGAGGTCAGCTGTTGCCAGGAATTGCTACAGAGCCAGAGCAAACCAAGTGCTCTGGGGTATCCTGGGGCTTCCCCCTTCCAAAGCAAGGACAGTAAAACAATTGGGAAAACTAGCTTTCTGTGAAAGTTTGAGATGCTTCAGAACAGACGTGTGACACAGAAAAGAGCTGGAGGAAAAGACTTTCCACAGAAGAAGCAGAAAGGCAAAGGTTCTGATTAATTAAGAAAACTGTTATGGAGCTCAAGACTAAATTATTTAAAGCTGTTAGAAGAAAAAGTCAAAACTCAGCTACTAAGTTGTTTAGAGTGTTAAAATTATTTTACCTCAGTTAAAAGAATATAAGTCAGCCTGCAGTGGGAAGGGCAATCCTGAAATGCAAAGCATCATCAGCTGAAGGACTCATTAGGACCACATAAAGAGAAGAGGCCTGGCTTTGGGACTACCAACCTTTGTCCTGGCAAGGAAAAAAGCCCATTTTTTTTTTTTACCCCTGATGAGTAAGTTTGTGCTTTAAATGAAGAGATGCCAAGATTTCACAGGCCCTGATCCTTACACTTGCATCTCCTTTATGCATTTCCACCTGTATCCTCCAAACGCTTTAAACAGCAATAATTAGATGCATCATAAAAAACTCTGCCTATACCAGAGAGGCTTCAAAGCTCTTTCCAAACATCATCAGAGCAATAGGATGAGGTTGTAAAGAATGGGCTAAAGTGCTACAGCCACACTTCTTCCTCAGCCTGAGAAGACCTGTGTGCAGTCCAGGTTGAGGAACTATGTTACACCTGCAGCAAACTATCATTAACACCGGGTGTTTCACCAGCCACAGGAATGCCCCAGTTCCTGCTGCACCAGGTGTAAAGTCAAGGAAGCAACGAGGCTACAGGAAGCCACACACTGCAACTCAGGTCTGGTAAGCCCAACGTAAGTCTGCACTAACCACATAACTTTCTTTAAGCTTTGTGCAAATCTCGGTTTAAGAGGTACATTCTGTTATTTTTACCTTTCAAGAAATTGATGACTTTCCCCCATTTCCCTGCATCAAAGGGGTGCAGCTTCTCAAGTCCCATGAAGGTGATGTTGTAGTCTGGGGAATACACGATGGGCCAGCATCCCAACGGGGGCTCCTCGTACAGCTCCGTCCTGTGAGGCCTTGGCAAGCAAACACACACCAGTCACCACTTTTACACTGAAGGCCCAAATTACAAATTAATCCTTGCCAATACTGACTTTGTAATTCCTAAAGAGGGTATTTCCAACAGAAAATTAGAAACATTTGGTTCTCTCTCCCCTTGTCTTTCCAGGTGTGCCAATCAGCACCTCTACCTTCATAGATGCACCCAGTTTGCAGACAATGTAACCTCCAATATCTGCACGACTACACTCCTATTTTAAACTCTGCACCAAAACACAAACCACGATGCTTCCAGCAACAGAAGCTTGGAAAGATTTCTATGCTACTTTCCTAGGAAGCAACTATTTTGTGACCATCTGAGCAAACGATTTAGCCACAGAACCAGAAGGCATGCTGTTAATTCCTGATGTCACACCCGGAACCCTTAACCTACACTTTCCATAGCTCCCCTCCAAATGATGGTATTTTCCCAACACCAGGAAACACAGCCCAGCCAGCTCACAGCCCTCCTTCTCAAACCGTTCGCAAACCCGGCAAGGCTGTGCTCTGTGTTTACAAATACAAACACCAATTGTTTGTGGACACCTGTGTGCACACGTGGGTAGGTAGGCCCGGCCAAGGCTGGGAGAGGATTCTGTGTTCACACTCAGCCTGCTCCACCAGCTGCGGGTTGCCTTCGTGCCCCAAACTCAATGTCACTGGGTCATGCCGTGACCTCTCCTGCTCCCCGAAATTCAAAGTTTGGAAGAGGCTTTTTAACATACTGTGCAAGGCACAAGGGTGAACAATACAAACAGAAACACCCTTATTTCCAGTCTGAACATGCTCAAAAATACCCTTTCAAAATCCTGTTAGAAGCAAACCAAACAAAACACGAGGACAATGGAGGTTTTTCAGCAGAACGCGCAGCCGGTTCCTACACATCCCCCACACTGCGAGCCGGGGCTCCCCGGCCCTTCCCGCGGCCCTGTCCCGCAAGGCGCTGACACCCCGGCTCCGGCAGCGGGGCCTGCAGCCCCG
>VXBS01010595.1:379307-404751 GCA_013400255.1 Sitta europaea | reverse complement strand
CGCCAAGGGCGGTGTGTGGTGTGTGCTGTGCGGGGTGTGCTGTGCGGTGTGCGGCGATGTGCGGGGTGCGCCAAGGGCGGCGGGGCCCGGCCGCGGCCGCGGGGAGCGTTCGTGCGGGGAGCTGGGAAATCGCAGGGCAGACCGCGGCTCTGATGTTGGGGCAGTTCGGGAAACGCAACGTCAAGGGCCTCAAGGCGATTCCGCACTGATGGTGTCCTTGTGTGTAAGAAGTAAAATTAATAGTTGATACCAGTAGGTCTGCAGCAAAACGAGGAAAGCAAAGGTGAAACAATGATCCTACCTAACAGCAGCGGAACTGTTGGTGATTTTAACAGGTCAGCATTCACCCCAGGGACATCGCTGAATTCAGGCATACAAGAAAAATAAGCTAGTTTAAAGTCAAAAGCCAATTTCCGAGCATAGTTAGCTAATCCTGCTTGAATATATATAACAAGCATTTCTTACACAGTGGTACAGCTAAATCAATAATACTATGAAAAACAGTCCATCAATAGGAGCAGTATCTGAACCCCGGGATAAATGCCCAGAAGCACTCTTTTCTCTGGAGCAGTAGTGTCTCTATGAGAGTCCCTGATAAATGTCTTTTTTCTTAAAATATACTGGCTTTGGCTTGGCATTCAGTTTTGATGGATGCCTGGGCTTCACCTTGGTATTTATTTAGGGTATTTATTTAGCAGCAGGAGACTGTTACACCATGAAAACATTCTACCGCTTTGACATTATCTTTTAATTAACATTTCTTTTGTTCTGGTCCTTTGTGTGCTCACCTCAGTATTCCTCCAGCACATCTACCTTTCCTTACTTGTTCCTGACTACTTGGGACTTAATTAGCGTTTGAGTGTTTGGTTAACGAGCTACAAACATAGTTCGTTAATGTTTTAAGCTCTCTACGGGACTTAATTTCTACATGTTCTTATTTCATTTTCATTTATATTTACTATTACTTACATTAAAAATCAACTGCCAGGCTAGTTTCCATGTTTCTTGGATGTCAGAAATTGTCTTGAAGCACTTCCAGGGATGGGGACTCCACCACTGCCCTGGGCAGCCCAATGCTTGACGAGTCTTTCCATGAAGAAATTCTTAATATCCATCCTGGACTTTACCCTGCACGACCTGAGGCCGTTCCCTCTCCCCCTGTCCCTGTTCCCAGAGCCCGACCCCCCGGCTGTCCCCTCCTGGCAGGGAGTTCTTCAGAGCCAGAAGAGCCCCCCTGAGCCTCCTCTGCTCCAGGCAGAGCCCCTTCCCAGCTCCCTTCCTGTGCTCCAAACCCTTCCCCAGCTCCATTCCATTCTCGGGACACACTCCAGCCCCTCGAGGTCCTTCTTGTCCTGAGGACCCACTGCAGGAAGTTCTGTGATGGTGAAATCACTTAAACATGATGAATGGTGAAACAGGATAAGGGATTTTCCCTATCAAGAAACTGTGGAATTATGGGCTAAAGTCAGTGGTAGCAAATTCATGCCACAAAGAAAGTTGGGACTGTGGCTCACTGGCATAACCTCTGGGTTACCTCCTACAGATGAAGCAGTGTGATACCAAAAACTTGATGCAAACTCCCAGTATTACTTCCTTGAAAATTCCCTCTTAGTGCCTGGAGCTGGGATCCTGCAGGAGCTGGGATAACCCCAGTGGATCTGATCAGGCCTCTCCTCCTCCACTGCATGGAGGCAGCAGCTGAGCTACTTCCAAAATCTCTCTTGTCTCTCGTCATGACAGCCTGTCCTGCACAGAGGAAAAAAAGCAGTGTGTGAATCAGCTCCTTTTGGTTCGGCCCTGAGATGCTGGATATGCATCATTAAAGGGCAAGGCACTTTCAAGACTGGCATAAAAGCCATGGCACTAATAGTTTGCCTTCAAACCTCTTTGAGTTGAGGCTTTTGAAACAGGTAACATCAAGAAATCTGTCTATAAAATCAAGAATTAAACACTTGTAAAGAAACATATCAAAAAGTGATTTTTTTTTTATTTATACTGGGACTTGATTTTCCTATTAAAAATTTGAATAGTGATTCATAACATTAATTTCTACAGTAATATAATTGGTGTTTTCATACAGGAAATAATATTTTGAGGGCCCATGCCACTTTATTCTCTTTGATCCTGGGCCCTTTGATCTGTCATAGGGTCACATGACTGAGACCAGGCATTTTCTTTGGTGATGTGTTGAAAATGTGAAATTACTGATTCCTGTAATCCAGCAGAGCAGAAAAAGATCTGTGCTTTTTATAGCTCAGAACTGATACAGCTTTCTTCCCTTGCTCAGAGCCACTGGAAATGTAAGGCCTGAATATTCCTTAAAGATAAGATTATTTTTCTTACAGTGTTATCTTCACTCTAATTAGCCTAAGGCCATCTCCCTCTCTGAATTACACCTAACTGAAATCCTCACTTCTTAACGATTTGGCATGATCCACAAACCACTGCTTTGTGCCTTCAGTGCAGTGCAATTTTCAAGACAAGAGATGTGTGCTATTGCAACAGAATTCAGATGATACAAACCCCAGCAAGGCTTTCTACAAACTAGTCTTTGAATGTCCACTTCAGATTCATTGGAGGGACTCAGCTCAGTGCCTTGAGCTGATGGCCAGTGGAGGAAGCCATGAGACTTGATTTACACTCATACACTCTAAACATCTGCAAACCAGTATCAAACTGGAGAAAATTGTTTAATACAATGAGGTGCTTTCTGAAGCAAAACAAGTTTTCAAACAAGTGATTCATTTGCAGGTGCCTTCAGAGGTGCAGTCTGCTACTCTCTGGCTGAACATGAGCATGGGGGGAGTCAATTAAGTTTCACCTTCAATTAATAAAAAATTGCTGCATCAGGTTAATCTCCAAATTAATTTGTAACCATTCTCCAAGAGCATACATATAAATGTAGGGATGTATATATAATTTTTTTGCAGTTTCATTGCCAATTACAGATACAACCTGAAGTCTGGTATTGCTATCTATCAAAATAAACAGGATTGTACAGAACATGTACAGTTTTCAGTCCTAAGAACAACTTGATATACAGAAATTGCTTTCATCTAATAATCAGCATGATCAGCTGAGAACATTTAGTTGATATTTGACCTGTTCTGATTTTTAAGTGCTTTGATAATCTGAGTGATATTTAGTCTGTTTATAATATGCAAGTGGTGATGCACAACACACATTTCTGCCCCACCTTTTCCAAGTATATTCAAAACATTCACTCAGCTTATGGGAAAAGTGTAATAAACACTAGGAAAACAGTTAAAAGTACACTATTATACTACTTAGACTACTGGGAAAAGGTTAAATCTCAGATTTGAGGACATTTTTTGTTTATGATGGCCTCCTGCACCTTTCCCATTTACCATTGTTACGTAGGTATTTGACTTGGTCAGAGTGGGACTGGGGAGGGAAATGCAGNTAGCCGACGCACCCCCACAGTTTTACAATCTAAAGGTATCACAGAATCCCAGACTGGTTTGGGTTGGAAAAGACCTTAAAGGTCACCTCATTCCCACCCCCTGCCATGGACAGGGATGTCAGTCACTAGATCAGCTTGCTCAGGGCCTCATCCAGCCTGGTATTGACTGCTTACAACCAGGAACGGGGGCTTTCTGCCACCAGCAGCACACTTATCACTAGCAATGACTTGGAACACCTCTGCTGCCCCAGGGGAAGCCCAGGGCTCAGGAAATGAGGTATGGCTCGTGGGAAGAACCATCATGACACAAAATATACTCAAGATATTTCCAAATCCATTACTGCTTTTCACTATTTTCTTATTTCTGTGCTAGTTTTAGATTCATAATTTGCAATCTAACAATGCCTCCAGAGATATCCTGGAGGAATTTCACTCTCAGTGTTCACCTGAGCACAACTGAGAAAAGCAAGGGAACCACAGCAATGTGAACCACTACTTAAGAACCTGGAATTAGTCCAAGCTTTGGAGTTTCCTAAGCTCAGAACTATTCAGAAACTCCTTCAGAGTTAAAGGCCTTCAGCTAAAATTCCTCACTGGCACTGGCGCCGTGAGGTGTTCACAGGTTTAGATAAGGATGTCTTGTGATAACCAGATAGGACATTTTATTTGTTCTCAACTAACATGGCACAATTCAGGCACAAATTATCAGATAACTGGCGTTATATATTGACTTTATTACTATTGATCCAGAACTGGATGTAATGCTCACAGAAATTAGGGGAACGAGACAGGATTCTACCACAGTTCTCGCTCTGCTTTGTGCCCAGGAAACTCTTCAGGAAGCCAGGGATCTATGAAGAGAAGGCAATCCCCAGCAGCAAGAAAAGGAAGTGCCAGAGAAGAACCTGCAGCTCAGAGTAGCTCCAGCAGGACTCTGGGGGTGTTCTGGTGCATGGCCAGAGGAGCTGTAAGAATCCACCCACAATCTGGTTGTGACACGTGTTGCTGCATCACACTCCCACGTGTGATTTGTGTTTATTTTCCTGAGAACAAGATAACATTTCAGAGTTGTATTGCAATAAAAATTCCTACTGGTGAAGAACTATGAGATACATAGAAATATGCATATATTTATGTATAAAAACAGAAGAGAAAATACTTGCTTTTAAGAAAGCTTGACAGCCAGGGATCCTTCATAAATTTCAGATAAAGCTGATCCCTTCTGTTTTCCTCACCATCTTCCATATGACTAATAAATGCAATCAAAACAAAAGAAAAACCTGTTTTTCAAGCATGTCAGGAAAACTCCTCTTAATGGGTAAGAAGCAAGCAGCTCATTTGTTGTTTTTATTCCACAGGCAGTTATTTTGACAAAGATGTTCTGATCACACAGCAGTACTAAACCTGTCTCCTTTCTCAGGCTAGTAGGCTGCTCATCAGCTGAAGGATGCCAATGACCAGCAATTAGCATCCTTCTCATTTAGGAACCTTGATTACACCGATTCTTATGTTAGTGCTGCATTAAGAGTAGTTTATACCATCCTGATTTGGGGTGTGAGGTGATTTAAAGCAGCAGCAGGAAGCAGAGACTTTTCTTACTTCTCTCAGCATCAGAAAAATCACCAAAATAACAGGTAAAAGCAATTCATCTGCCTGCCTGCTCACCTGCTGAGTGTTCCAGGGTTCTGTTTCTGCTTCCTCACTCAGCCTTTCATTCTAATCAGTAAAATTCAGGAGAGTTATTTGTTGCTCTCTCCAGTTTAATTATTTTATTTTTTTTTCAGATGAAGAGATTAATGTCAAAGTGAGTTAAGTTCTGCTGTGACAGCCTGGTCTTTTCTGCTGCTCCAGTTAGAATTATTCACCTCTATAAAATCTGCACTGTAATGCCCCAGCCTGCTCTGTGGGTTTAAGGGAAGGTTGTTTGATTCACTCTCTCCTGATGGGTTGGGGGAATAGTAGCAGCTCCATGGGACTTATGACAATAATACATTCAGGGAAACAGCAATTCTTAACAAAAATAAAAATAAAGTAAAAATAGAGGGGATAGCTGAAATATAAAAAGTATGCACTGAAAATTACGACTAATGCAAATTCAGATGCTTTGCATTTCAAAAGATGGAAAGTACCTTTTTGTAGGACAGTGTCTGTCATAAAATATACCTGGTTAGTTCTTACACTGACAGAGAGGCAAAAGCAGATGGCCAATTAAATGCCATGCAGTCACTAACTGGTGGAGTTTATGGGAGTTTATTGTCTGTGGGTAAAAGTCATTAATTTCTCTGGGACAGGAGAGCACTGTAGCAACTCTGCATAAGCACTCCCAGACAACTCCTGTACCTGTCAGTGTAGATGGAAATCAGAGTTTCTGCAGATCTAGTCTGCATTTCAGTGGGGAACTGCTTTACTTGCCTCTGAGCCACCATTTTCTGACTGACCATGAGTTTCTTCATCGAGGTCATGACCAAGTTTCAGTTCCTTCAGTGTCAGTGTCTTGTGTCACTGGCTAAATTTGAGGTGCATCTTGACTAACCATTTTTCTTGATGAGCACATCCCATGTTGTGATTTCTTGTGCTCTTTCTGATGTTTCTCCAAGTGACTGGACAAGTGCTTCGCTGTGATGCCATCGTTGATTTAATTCATGGGATCCAAATGGTATCGACTGATAAGGACAGCAGAACAGAACAGCATAGCTTCACATGAATAGATGAAGGTAACTGAGGCAGACAGAAATCATGTAAAACACAAGCAGGATGCCAGCTCAGCTCTGCAAGGCTGACCAAGCAGAAGTATATGCAGAACAATGATACTGTGCTTATTCAAAAGCGGGAGTCGAGGAACAGCGCCTTGAAAAAAGGACATTGAAGACAGACCCCAAAGAACCACATGAGAACTTCCAATAAGGGGTATGACTATGTAAAATAACATCATACATATACATCAAATAAGCAAGCAGAGCTGATGAATATGTAATCTGTGTGTGTGATAAAAACTCTTTACACAATGCTCAGGGCACTTGATTGGAGAAGGAGTCCTTGGAGTGACCAGTGCTGCAATAAATAGTGCCTGCTTTCTAACACTCAAACTGTGTTGGAAAGATTCTATCTTTCAGTATCCCCACAAGGAGAGACCTCCATCTTGAGGATTCACCACTGCAGCTCAAGATTCATGATTTGTATTCTGAAGATAAGAATACTAGTAGATACTAGTAGAAGATCCTAGTAGAAGATTAAATATGTATTGACGAAGTTCTAGTTGATGAATGTGTGCACTGGCTGTATTTGCAACACAGTTGATAGTTTGAGGCAAAGTAGAGTCAGTCTGCCAGTTTGAAGCAGGCCATTCTGGCATTTTGGGGCAGACCATGGGTCAGTCTCTGTCCCACCTCTAAATCCACGTTCCACAGAAATTGTTAGCGTGGTTTTTAAGGCAGACCTTTGATTTCTGTGCAACAGTAACAGCAATCCTGCTGACACAACCCAACCATCCCTCAGGTCCTCCACATGGCTAGAGGTTGTGAGTGTGGAGCCACTGGAAGAGGACAAATGCCCCCAAGGCAGGAGGTGAAAATGAGCTGAATTTTAAGGTCCTTGCATTACCTATGCAGGCTGGTTTCTCTCTTTCCAGATGCCAGTTTATGTCATGGGCATCACCAGCACTCAGACTCCTAATCTCCTGCAGGCAACCTCAGCCTTGATGAGTTGTAGCTGTGTGCTTGAACAAGACATGTAAACAACTTTGACAGAGAAGAAGCGTGGAATGCAGATGTGTGTTGACATTTACAACAAGAAACAGAAAAATTTATAACCAATTACAAAAGAGTAGAAGGTGCATGCATATAGTTTGTTAGCCAATTATAATGCAAAAAGGAATTCATGTTATATGTGTGATAAAAAGTGTAAGAAGTTGTACTGTGGAATAATAAACTGCTGAGGCTTGCCACCATCTTCAGTGTCAGCCTTTCGTCCACCATCACACTACAGCTTTTCTGGATTGCAGAAATGTTGAGATCTGCTCACTAGTGGGGGGTCTTGGGTGGGTTGATGTGATGGAAAAAGAAGTTAATTAGTCTTCAACAGACTTTGGTTTGAATTACACGCAGTAGATAAAGTTTCAGGGCACACTCTTGAATAATGAGGAGAAAACAAACCGTGTGTTTTCTACAGCCTATCTTCTGACAAGCTGTTATTGGTTTATTTGAATATTTGCACAACTGAACAGTGGAATTTGGTGAAAAAGAAAACAACTTAAATAGTGTTCTGGGTTTTTTTCTTCTGAATGGATTTATAAGGAGACAAAATCCAGTACTTTCCTCTTCACAGTGCCAAATTAACCCAAATTGGAAGCCACCTTCACATAATCCCATCTGAACATTTGCAGTATGGTTCATTTGTTTAAATTGCCAAGACAACCCAGCCTTTGGGGAGGCACCTTCTTCACAGTTTCAAGTGTGTTTCAGCTGAAGGCCAGAGGCACAACATCAGTCATTACAGATTACTTTTATTCCACTGTCAGTGCTCCGTTCATTTGGGGTGATGCCAGTGTCCTCCAGAGAGTTCTACAAAACCTCCCTGCATGCTTTGGATTTGAGAACTAACAGATACCTGAAGTTACAGATCATTAGCAACAAACTCCCTAGCAAACACCCAGCTCCAGAAATGGAGGACTGTGAGCTACCCTGGCTAGGTTTGAAAGCAGCTGCAGGTAATGTTTACAGAGATTGAGGCTGTCTCCTGGCAGTGCAATATGCTTTGGATTTCACTGTCCTTGCTCTTTGCCTCTTCCTGGAGTGCTTGGGCAGAGCTGGCTGGTGCCCATGATGCAGGCAGGGTTAGGGAGTGTTTGGCCTTGGCAGCACACACACTAATTTGACCTCTCAGGAAGCAGGATTCAGGACAGTGTTTCCAAAATGCCAACACTTTACTATTTGAAATGCAAGCTGAGGCAGGCTGATGTGAACTCCAGGACATGCATCTACTTCAGATACACTCATCTTACAAATCTGGGTGAATTTACAGTGAAAGATGCAATTTAACTATGAGCATTTGGAGGCCAAGCAGTTTCCAAGGATAAGGACATGCATAAATGTGCTGAGGAGAAGAGCACCTGTAATTGGAAAGATGCATTTTTAAAAGAATTTCAAAAGTTAATAAAATTTTTATATCCTTACAGCTGGTCTTTGCACTGAAGGTCTTATGCTCTACCAAATTGATTTCTTAATTAAAATATGTCCTTTATCGTAGGCACACAGTTTGTGGTGCTTGGGAATGGGGCAGTGGTGGAGCCTCATCCCTAAAAGGCTACAGAGTGTCAGACAGGTGAGCAGTGTTAAAGATAAAGATTCACGGAATGCTGAGGGGTAGGGACCAATCCCAGCAGGGTGGAGAGGTCACACAGGTGTAATCCATGTCAGATGAATGGCATAAAGGTTGTAAGGAGGAGCAACAACTCATTGATGCTGGGAGCTACTCATGGGGTCACTTGCATGTTCTCCTTCACTTTATAAGATCTAGGATTAAAAAAAAAAAAAAAAAGAGCAAAAAAAAAAAGAGCATAGTTAAGGGACTGAGGTACTGCTCTACATTTGAATTCTGAAATTTCTTGCAAATATTGTTCTTGCACAGTCCTGCAGTATAACTCATCTGTTTTGTTCACTGCATGAAAAAATCAGGCATAAGCTAGAAGGAAATGCCCTTTATGGAATTTTCAGCATAATTTTTTAGTGGAATAGAATTACAGTCCCTAAAGCCAAGCAGGTGCAACATCAGATCTGAAAGAGAACTCCAGAAGGGTCAAACAGAATGTGTTCTGAGCTCAAAAAAAGCCACTGTGTCTTACTGCAGAGCTCTGGAGTGGATAGGATAGGGTGGGATGTCGCTGTGGGCGATGAACAAACGACACAAGACCTCGTTTATAGAAACTTCATCTGACTCCTCCTTTATACAGCTCCTCGAGCAGGCCATCTCATGGGCAGAAGAGTGCCAGAACTCTTCATGCCACTGGCCCAAAACTGAAAGACAGAGAGAATCCATCCCACAGGAAGGGATCCAGAACATCACTCTCGTTACAATAACACTTGGGATGTTTATGTCAAGCCTGTGACAACAAGGTCTTCCTGAACCAAAACATCATGAAGAAACTGAGTCCAGAAACTCAGAAACTTCAGGCCCAGGAGCCTCAGACTGCACTGGGGTTTTTATTTTGTTTGTTTCTTTCCTTGTTTGGTTGGTTTTTAATTTGGTGTTTAAATTTTAAAAATAGGGCTATTCATTATTTATACAGAAAAATCTTATTTGTCTTCTGCTTTTCACCAAGTGCTTTCCAATTTAGAGAGGGTCACTTGATTGTAATTAAACCAAATGTTAGTGAATAATTCAGTACCTTTCTTCATTGCCCAATCCTATTAATCAGTTAGAGCCAAAAGGCTGCAGCTTTCAAATAATAACAAATCTTTAGTCAATAATTAGTAATAATTAAAGACTCAAAGCTGTTATAGCAGCTAGTTAGGAACAAAGAAGATTCTGTTTGTGAAATGAGCACTAATAAAGAAAAAATTAATTTCTCATCAACTTAAATATTTCTAAAAATGTAAGCTTTCATACAGTGTACTCCTGGGAATCTCTTTGTAATTTCATTTGATAAACACAGAGCTAAAATTGGCATCCTTGTAATTAATTTACACTATTACATCAAAATATGGGGAGAATAATTCACAAAGAGAAACTGCATGGTGCAGGGTTGCTTTAAAGCTTTTTTCCTCTTCCTATGAATTATATCAGATATGTAGTTACATAAATCAGAATGGCACTTTGGGGGTTCTTACAGTCTGAGGTGCTTAAGAGATTTACAGATTTTAGGCAGAATTTAGTCATTGTAAAATTAGCCAACACTGGGCTATATGGAGAGTCTTCTAATTTTTTTTTTCTCATGTTTCACATAACTCTTTACAAACCTCTAACATGAGAAAAAAAATTAACATTCTAAATTAAAATAAATTAAAATGAGCAAAAAATTTATGAATTGCATGAAAATATGTTGACAAACACCGTTCTGTGGTTTTTGGTCTTGGTTACTACCAGAACTGTAGTTCTGTCCACTGGAGGAAAAGTTCAAATTGTAGTTTTCTGGTGGAGCAGAGTTTGTCTGACAAAAATCTTTAGTCCTGTAGGATTCCTATGCTTCCAGTGTATCAGAGCCTGGCTCCAGGCACAGCATGGGCGGTGCTCATGAACTTCTAAGAGGATTCTCCTGTCTCTTCATCACCTCCTTGGCAGTGCTATGCAGAGAACTGATCTGAGAGAGTGAGAACTTAAAAGGACCCACGACTAACGAGAAAGGCAATGGGCAAGAAAGGAGAACACAAGTATGTTCCCAGGATCCCAAGAGGAAACATTTCTGAATAACAAAACCTAGTGTGGCCAAGCTGCTGGCTGGTGAGGAGAAATAAAATGGCAGATGGATGTTGATGTGCTCAGGAAGATCACTTGGGAATAAAAGCAGCCTGATGACACCATGAGGGGAGCAGCTCTTCTCTGGGTGAGAAAATTACCACAATATCACTGCATGCACTGATCTCCAGAATGAAAAGCAAAGGGAGGCAAATGACCTTCACAAGTTCCACACAAGCCAGCATGAGTTCTGACAGTGGGCTTCCACCTTCCTGCCTCAGCAGTAAAATACACCTGATGATGGATTTAGGAATTGTTAGAGACATGGCCCTCTCCTATGATATATCTCAGGTGAGCAGGAATGACCCTGGCTCACTGTAAAGTTAAAGGAAAACAGGAATTAATATTTTCCCCACTGTATTTTGGGTCTTTTCTAGGCTATTTCTTTTTGTATTCCACCACCTTATTTAGCTTTTGAGTGCTGCTGGGCATTGAGAAGAGTCTATAATTGTGCTGGGTGCTCTTTTCCCCTTAGCAGTTAGTAAGAAGTTAGAACAGGGCCCTGGGTTCAGATTTGCCAATCTCCTGTGCTCTTCCCTGCATTTGTCAATGTCTGGGTTTCACCAACCATTATGCTGCCCATTTGCCTAGTTCTGTTCCCATGAAGTTCATCACAGCCTTCTCTCAGGAAGATAAATAATTTTGTTATCTGCAAATCCTGCTGACCTCATTTTTCTGTTCTACACCTCATTTCTGCCTTTCTGGATAACAAATGAGTGTATTAAATGCTAACTACAATCCAGATCCTTGGGACATACTAATATTAACCTCCTACTGAATTGAAAACTGACAGCCTAATGAATCTCTCAACTCTTTGCATGAGAACAACAGTGTTGACAGGGCAAATCAGGATTGTAATTTACTCCTAAGCTGCAGAAAAAAAACAAACCAAACCCCCTCCCAAAACTTTGCAAGTGCAAGTACCTATAATTTACACTGAATTTTATTATGGGTCTTGGGAAAAAACAGGCTACGTGAGGAAAAACTGAATCTGATTATAAGGGGGGGAAGCCACCTCTGTATTCCTGTTTCCTTTGCTGTTCATGGAATCACTAAACTATAAAACAATACCTTAAGCATTTTCCCCCATGAAACTCCTGAAAGTGCCTTGGCTAGAATATCCTTGTAAAATCAAAGCTTGTTTAGGTATTTGATCCAGAGAGGACAAGGTAAGCATTTATAGCTAATCAAGCCTGAAATTAAAGATGAACAAGATGAACCAAACTGATGACTACTATAGCTATAATCATGCTGTCAGGACATGCTGCCTTGTTAAAGTCATTTAGATTTTTATGGATATCAGAAAAATTCCTGCATTTCTATGACATTTTGGTATGCCATCTGTAGTGGACATTTCTGAAAGCAAAAAATATATTTGGAACAAACATCACCAAGCCACATAAAAAAAGGGCAGTTTCTTAGTGTTCTGCCACTGTTACAAAAAATAGCATATTAAAACTTAGATGTGTTATAAACTTCAGCAGAAAGTCTACAGTTATTCCTGGAACAACAATACTTCAGCATTTAAAAAGTGTGTAATTTATACAGCTGCATTAAAAACTCTAATTAGTGTCTTCCAAGTACAAATCATCTTGTTTGAACTTTGTCCCAAAGAAGAAGAATACAAAAAATGTTAATGAATATTCACATGCTCTTGAAGTGAACCTCCTTCATGCATGAACATGTTGAGAGACCAAATTTTCTTAGCACAAACCTTCACAGAAAGTGTGCAGGTGCAATAACGCATTTAATTAAAAATTTACTAAACTAAACCTGTGTTACTAAACTAATAGGCCTTTCCATGGGAAACCATAAAGTTCTTTGGTAAATCTGCCCTGTTTTACTAAAGTTTTCAATCAGTTTTACCAAAGCAGATACCTTTACTCAGGTTAGAAAAGTTTTCAAAATGCCTGACCTTTAAAATCACCGTTCTGTGCCCCACTGTCTGCCATGAATTTGTCTCAGGGACATTGTATTTACCATTTTTATTTGTTACAAATCTGCAGTTGCAAATTCACATTAAAGACAAATTTTTTGCTCCATAAATTCATAATTTTTCTATGTTGAATATTCCATTCCCCACAATAAATTCATTGGTAGGTGGCTTACCTGGAAAAGTGACCCTGAAAGGATTTTAGGAGACAAAATAGAAATCAAGGTACCTGAGTGCAGCGTGTACATGATCTGTTATATTCTGTGGTGTATTGCAGCACCTCCTGCTTTTCCACTGACATTCTACTGCAGGTAGTGGTGCCTCCTTTGAAGGACTCACTGTAATAGAATTTAGGTTTCTTCCAGTTGGCAGGAGGAGTTGAATTTTTAATACTTATGTATATATTAGAATGAAAAAAATATTTTAAATGAAGAAATGGCATTTTACAATTGAAATGCACACTTTCTAGTGTCCCTGTAGATGAAGAAGTCTGAGATCCTTGCTGTTTTGGTAAAGAACCCTCTAGATCATTGTCAGTGCCGAGATAAATGAGATCAGAAGATGTTTCCATGAAGAGAATAGGGAAAATAGAAAAGATCATGGGATTTTATACATTGTCCCATGTTGGTGTTTAATGCTTAAAAATTAGTAAACCAATTCAGAAGAGTGTTAATGTTTAAAACAGTCTCAGAATTATTGTACTTGACTGCCTACTTAAGATTTGTGAGGTGTACATAGCATAATTTGCAACCAAGTAACCTTGAAAAGACCAAATTCACTTTTGTTAGTACTATTAACTAAGTCATTAAACATATTCACATGCCTCCTCATAAATTGTATGCATTATTTTCAAGATTTAAGACTTCTGTGCTCTGCTAAATTTCCCTGATGTATTTAAAGCAGAAACAAAGGTTGAGATTTTTGTTTGTTACTTGTCTCATCTTGTGAATTCTCCTCACTCCTGCATTCATTGAGTTGTTGGGTGAATAGCTCATTAATGTGATTTCTATCTGTGTACAAAGGCACAGGGCAGAAGCACTGTTATGTAACAGCTTGAAAAGACACCTATAAATAGCCTCCTTTAATAACCATAAATTTACATTAGAAAGGTAGATAAACTCTGAAGTGAAAACCGTTTATTTTTATCTGATGCTGCTATTTCATAATCTCAATGTTATCAGACTCATCCTGCATAAATTAGTGAGGTCTTGGGGTTTTATACCATCTGGGAAAGTCTTGCATATCAAATGGATTTATCTGATAGGAACAGGGATCTAAAGAGCTGCATTTCTCTGTGGGGACTCGGTTGTACCTGGCACACATCGGAAAACTCCCGGCAGCATCCCTGTGGCTGTGTGAAGAAAGGCAGGCTTGGCTTTTATTTTACCCATTTTCTAAACACGAGTGCTCTTGCCTCAGTAACCTGAAGGAACTCAACCTCGATCAATTTTAAATATTCCTTCCTTGATACCAGTAAATGCTTGCCTTAATTTTGGACATTTTCTGAATTTATGCCTTCCTTTGGCCTAACACCTTGGAAGGAAAATCCTGGCAGGATAAGCGAAATATTCAGCTTTATAGTTGCTGTCAGTCCATCATTACCCCTGTAGAAAGCAATAGTAAGGCTGAGAGGATGTTCTCCGAAAACCTTCCATAGGTGTATGAAGGTACAACAGTCTAATACAGTAAATTGAACGTGATTACTGGTGAAGAAAGTGATAAAACAATAACTGAAAAAGGACTGTTTCTGCACTCTGTAAGGCTGCAGTACCCATTGTGAGGTAATGCCGTGTAACACCTCCTCTTACAGCTCAGTTTCTGCAGGCAGCAGACCCCAGGCAGACCCTCTCCATGTGCTCCCGGCATGGACAGAGCTTGGAGCAGCCTGGGATAGCGGGAGGTGTCCCTGCCCGTGGCAGGGCTGGGATGGGATGGTCTTGAAAGTCCCTCCCAACCCAAACCATTCCAGAATTCTCTGAGTCTCTTGCTGGCGCTAAGGGACACCAGCTGAAATGCTGTTCCTCTGTTGTTGTTCTTTAGGTACCTTTTAAAATATTGGATACTTTATGTACTTCTTGGACTGCAGTTCCTTTGGTGGAGATATTCTATAAGGCTCTGCAGCTGTGGGGGTGGAGGCAGGGAGTGAATTAAGCAGAGAAAAGCCCAGCAATGAAAGCCATTGAGCTGGTCAGTCGGGAAATAGATGTACTTTGAGCTCAGTGATGGGTGAGACAAGACAGGGGGAGCAGCACCCTGACAGGGAGGAAGGAAGCTGACCATTTTTCCCAGCCATTTTTGCAGGATACTGTTCTGCTCTGCAGTGTAAACACAGACAGCGTCAGTCAAAAAAAAAGAGGCCCATCACTGTTATTCTGCTCTGAGTTACTATTCCCAGACCACCTTCTTTGTCAAGTCTATTGACCTGCCCTTTTCATCTCCTCCTCAGCACGGTGAAGGCAACTCCCCATTCTCTTCCCAACCAGAGCTGCATCCCTACAGGAACAGGCATTTCATTAAATGTATTACTAGTGCCTGTCAGTCAGCCTTCAGCCTTTAAATCAAATATTATTTTATTTGAGAGTTTTGGGAGTGTGATAATGGCGAATGTTTTTCATCATTCTACTGGGTGAGCCCTGATTCTTTCAGCTTAATTAAACCATTCTTACAAGTAAATTCTACATAATGCATTCAGCTGCAGAAGCTTCACAGAGCTGGCCCTATACTGTTAGCACACAAGTGAGAAGTACCTGCAGGGTTTAGGATTGCAGCTGGTTTGAGTCAGCCTCACCCAGTACTCTTTAAAATAACCCCCCACACCTCATTGCCTTAGTGTTTTGCTGGTTTCACCTAAGTTGCATTTATTCAGAGTTGGTTTTGTTGTTGGTTTTAGGTTCTCTTGGAGGGGGGAGGCTTCTTTTGTTTTGAAGATGAGCGTTTAAAATATTTTAAATTATTCAGACATTTAAAAATATGAAATGCCTGAAAATGAAGCCAGGTGTTTCTTGTCCACATGGTCCTTCATCACTGTGCCATTCAAATACTTCCTTTTCTTGAGCAAGGATTTAAAAGTATTTCACTGCCAACAGATCACTTCATAATATACTGATGCACGTTTTTTCTTTATGAAAAATATATTTCCACCAGAAATTGATAGATTTTAAAGAACTGATCAGCGTGCATGTCTCTTTGGTTCTTTGGCAATGTTTTCAGATCTTCAGACCAACCAATTGAGTTTGTAAAATTTTCCAGTAATTTTTCCCTTTTAGTTTCTATTCCAGCAGAAACATTATCAGCACCTGGTGTTTTGTTATTTATTGCATGTGTTTTGATTGCCTCTAATCTCTTGAAATTCTTTCACAAAAGGCTTAGATTCTTAGGGAACAACCATTTATGGTTTGTCTATCTCCCTCCTTAAGCAGCTCATTAAAGCACTCCCTCTTATCACTCTGTAGTCGCATTCTTTGTGACCAAGACATTTCCATTTCCATCAGACTTACTCGGGTGTACATTGATATGTCTGTAAAATTACCTCAGATTCCCGGTGTTCCAATTCCCCAGCACACCAGGTAACCCCGGAGGAGGTGTTGGCTCTGTCCTGTGAGGAGGGGTGTGCTGACTTCCATGGATCTCATCACAGCAGCGTGGAAAAGGGAAGGAGAGTGGTGCAGCAACTCTGCCAGGTCAGCCCCTGCTGTTTTAGGCACTCCTGCCCCCGATGCCAGGGACTCCTCACAGAGCACACACTGCACTGGCTGCCTCCCAGCTCACCCTCCTCTGGCCAAAAGAGATGCTAACACAGTTCTGCAATGCATGACTTCCAATTCAAGTGAGCACAAAATTCACTTTGCAGTTTTATCATATAGTGGAAACTGCAGATTTGCTCATCAACATCTGCCTTACTTTGCTCTTAAAATTGCTCGGTATGCTCTGAAAGGTATGTTGGATATGAAGTACTTACAGTACTTCACTGTCACGTTTCATCAACAAGCTTTAAGATCCGAACTGTACCTTGCTGGTCCTTATGAAGATAAGTCTAAGAAGTATTTGTTACTGGAAAATTATTGTTCTCAGATTGAATACTCATCACCACCACTGCTGATGAGAGAAAATAAATAAGTTCTGAGATTGCACATCCTATTTTTAAAGCTAGGAAGCACTGGGATACAGATATTTCCTCACCTCATTCACAACACAGGATGCAAGGTATTAACTATTTATTTATTTACTCAGTTGTAATTGTACTAACTGTAAACACATTGTACTGCTTAGTCATGGGCGATTTTATCACATTCCTCCCTAATATCCCAGTCTTTACTGAACTTACCTTCCTAACATGCCTACAAAGAAATATTCCAACTTCATTGACAGAAAAAGTAAAGAAAATAAACAACTCTCAGTATTTGGGGAGCAATTGAAGGTGTAAGGGCTTGATTTGCCAACACCTTTAACATCACACACCTTTCTAGGCCCAGCTCCCACTGACTTAAATTGCAGCTGCAAAGTTCAGCTCTTCTCTAAATCAGACCATACAATTTCATGATGTGCAATCACAAAATGAGTAATACATACACAGAAGCTGCAAGAAGTGAACTGTCCACCAGCATACATTCCTCTGGGATAGCAAGTGGAACAGCATTGCTAAGGTACTGATAAATAAAACACGAGCTGAATAAATAGTACAAAAAGTGCTTCTATGTAAAGAAAATGTCCTGTATAAGTTTACTTGCTTAAAATAAATGAGAACTGGTTAACTTCTGTAATACATCTGGGTAAACTCTTAGGTGGTATCCCTGGACCACAGCTGATCTTCTGGGCATGATTAAATGACCTTTACTCCAAGATGCCCTTCCTGAAATCCATTCTACTGATGCATACATGTACCATGGACAGGCAGATCCTCCACACATGGAGCATCTGTCGTAAAAGGAAAGGCTGGCACTACTGTGACTGTTCAGCCTGGAGAAGCTTTGGGGTGACCTAATTGTGGTCTTCCAGTACCTTAAGGGGATGATAAAAAAGATGGGGTGAGGCTATTTACAATGTCTGGGGTGACAGGAAAAAGGGAGAATAGCTTCAAACTGAAAGAGAGGTGTTTGAAATTAGATGTTGAGAAGAAATTCCTCCCTGTGAGGGTGGGCAGGCCCTGGCACAGGTTCTCAGAGAAGCTGTGGCTGCCCCTGGATCCCTGGAAGTGTCCAAGCCGGGTTGGTCGGGGCTCGGAGCACCCTGGGGTAGTGGGAGGTGTTCCTGCCCGTGGCATGGGTGGGAGTCAGTGATTTACGGTCCCTTCCAACCCAAAGCATTCTGAGATGCTGTGATAACAAACGGACTGTAGCTTAGCTGTTAGCACCAGTGTACCCGGGGAACACGAAGGGGGCCAGGCAGGCCCGTGGCACCTGCCTTGTTCCAGCACTGGTGCGGCAGCAGGACCAGGGCAGCGGCCCTGTGCTGCGCTCGGGTGAAGCCACACTAAATTCAGTGTTCACTCTTGGCAAGACACACATTGAGGTGCTGCAGCCTGTCCGGGACAGGGTCTACACACGACTCCTACGAGACGCTTGGGGTTACGGCCCGGAGAAAAGGCGCTGTTTTCCAACCCCCAGCGCCTGGCGGTTGGCGCCGCNGGCCTGGCGGCTCCCGGGGCGGCCGGGCCCTCTCTCACCGCTTTCACCTCGCTGCGGGGGGGTTCGGGCGGCCCAGCAGTGCGGGAGCAGGCTTGCAGATAATCCCGAAGGGGAAAGGTTGTTTATTTTGTGCAGTGGGGGTTAAACCCGCTGGAGAGGAACACTGTCTGTAGGCCAGGCCTTGAGCAGGAGGTCCGTGCTTGTAAAGGCGGCTTCCCGCCATGGCTCCGTGCCCGACACGTGCCGCACGCCCGTGTGCACCCAGCCACGGGTGCACACATACCCACCCCACACATACCCACCTGCTCCTCCTTGTACCCCACCTGCTTCTCCCTGTGCCCCCCGCTCCGCCTGCTTCTCCACGTTCCGTGCCCGCTCTGCCTCCACACACACATGTACACACAAACACAGACATGTACACACACACATGTACACACAAACACATACAGGTACACACACACAGGTACACACACACAGACATGTACACACAAACACATACATGTACACACACACAGGTACACACACACAGACATGTACACACACACATGTACACACAAACACACGTATACACACACACACACACACATCGCCACCGTCCCACGAGTGCGGGCACAGCACACAGAACTCGTGCTGTGGGTGGGGAAATGCCCCTTCTCTTGCTGTAGTCAGTAATGAAAGCCCTGACAGCTTTGAGCTCAGAGTATGGACACAAAGGAGTCGCAGCTAAGTCGGGAGCCTCTCGCTGCTGCTGTAAGTGTAGTGCACCCTTCATTCTTCACCTGGGGACAGTGAAGTCGAGTGTTAAAAGTGAAAGCTTTCCCGGTTTTCTGTGTTGAGCACGTGGGATGTACTCCAGGAACTTCTGGCTGGGAGCCCCTTCCTGTCTCTGACAGCTGGGAGGACTGGGTAGTGTTGAGCACAGGAGCTGAAGGCAAATCCCACAGCATGTGCAAATTTAGGAAGCTCACAGTAGTTTTCATGTTAAACAAATGTTGCCAGCTCCTTGTCGTTTCTGTGGCTCTCCAGAATGGTAACTTAATCAGTAATGAGCAGGAGGTACCGACTTGAATAAGAAGTGGCAGTCGAGGTTTGTTCGGGATGATACTTCCATATGTGCCAGATGGATGCATGTAGCAGTTTTCAGTTGTTGTTTTGTGCCTGACAGTCACTGAAATAAGTCTTAAAGGACTATATTTTCCTTCTGACAGTTTCTTTGCTTGGTTGGTGTATGTTTCTCATCTCTGAGCTGGGTACAGACCTTTGGACTGTGACAGTTTACATATTTGAGGGTGCTTATACAGAAGATCAGTAATTAATTTTATCCAGACGTCAACTAAACAAAAGTTACTAGATGAGCTGCTTGTGGTCATGTGATTTAATTTTTAATAGACTGCTTTAGTGAAAATCTCCTAAGTGTGGGGTTTTTCTCTTTCCTTACTCTAATTTTTGAAGGCTACTGAGTCTTTAAAAGGATTTGGTTTGTGAGGTATGTGCATTGCATAAAGCTATACCCCAAAACTCATCAAAGCACTAGTAAAATCTGGAAATGTAGACTCTCTTGCCTGTTTGCCAGTAAGCTTTAGGTGATGCTGGGCTGGCTGCAGCCATGCCTGCACATGCCAGGTGCTCTCCAGCTGTCAGAATCATGGAGATCTTTGGTAATCTCACTGAAGTCTACAAATGGAAAGATGTAAGACTGTTCTCCAGAGAAATACCAGTTTGGATCCACATTCATGTCTCTAATGGAGGTGATTTGTGTGCACCTCAGAGCATGTTCTATTGGTGCTGTTTGCCAGCATGCAATGACTCATATCCCTCATGCAGACAGGCTTCAACATCCTTTTCCATCCTCTCCATCTGCCCTTCAGGGATGATTTTTGGTTGAGAATTAAGGAAAAACTACACCTAACTCACCTTTTGTGTGCTGTCATTTTCTGTGGCAGGATTGTAAATGGGCATTTATTCACTTCTGCTTTGCAAGGCCTGGCAGGATGTGGGTTGTAAAACTCAACGTGTGCTCAGCAGACCTTCCGGAGGAAGCAGCAGCTGTGTGTGTGAGCAGAGGCAGCAGCTGCATCTGGGGCTCTCTCCCTCTGCATCCCTGTCTGTGGCAGGTTAGACAGAAATGGATCTGCAGGAGCAGCTCCACAGCCACTTGCTGACAGGTTTCCTGTGCTTCCTCTCTGAAGGAGCTGTTGCTGGAGAGGGGCTGTTGAACTGAACAAGTTAGGAAGTACCAAATGCAATGGCTTGAGAAGGAGTGACTCTTCCTCGCATTTGAGAAATGTGGGTGAGTTTGCATGCATGAAAGCAGGGATTTGACTGGAAATGGTCAGACTCGGGCCCTCTGAGAGGGGACTGGGGGTTTGTAATATGGGAGATTGTGGGGTTAGAGGTGGCATCTCATAGCAAATGGTACCTTTTGAAGGCCTGCATTACTCATCTCAGACATTGAGAATCCAAAGACAAATTTCCTGAAAGATCAGTCTATAGCATGTTGTGACCTTATTTTTTCCCAGTTTCCCTTTCAGCCTTCAAGTTTACCTCTAAAGGAGGATATTTTCAAAGTGATTGTAGTGGTGTCTGAGAATTCCACTGATTCAGAGGGAAAAGGTCAAGTTCTGTCATCATCCCAGCAGATTGGGAGCAGTGGTAAAGTTACAAGCATGGCTCTAAAGTATTTTCTGATTTTCAAGATGCTCATGCCTTCTGGAGTTTGGGTTGCCTTTCTGTTAAAATTATTATTTGGGAAAAGCTTTGTTTTCAAAGCACACAGTGTTTCCATCTGTAAATATTGTACATGGTACTATCTCCAGGCATAAAATTCAGTCTGTGCAGATATATTTAGCATTTATATTGCACCTATATTTGTCTTTTAATTACCTTAATCCAGAAATTAGACCTGAAAGAATGAAAGGATTCAGAAGCAGAATTTTCTCCTTGAAACCTGCTATACCATAATAACACTTTGTGGGGTAGGAGGGGAACACACACAAATAATTTCCCCCCAAGGTGCACACTTGCATACTGCTGGGTATTTGTAGCAGAAATTAAGCTGCAGTGTACAAATATGTTTACATATTTCATTATTTCATAGAGTGTAGAATTGAGATGCATGGTGAGAGCTGGTGGAAGTGGAGTTCATTTCCACCTTAATGAAAGGTTTGTGTGTGCTGCTGAAGCCCAAACCCACTGCACAGTGCTGCTGTCACAGTGGTTGGCTGGCAGAGCTCATCTTCTGGCTCCTTACCTTGCCATGGTTTTGTTGTAATTTTATCTTGCATCTCTGCAGCATACATGTGGTGGCTTGTGTGCTTTTAAAAGTCTCTGTCAGTAATGTTGTTCATTGAGATCTGTAGCTCTGCTCAAAGACCAGTAGTCTCATCCCTGGTAATCTGGGAGGTGTGTTGTTTCCTGGATCACCTGTTTTACCACAGGCCTAAAAAAACCTGTCTGACTCTCTCTGAAAAATGCTTTGTGTGAGATACAGTTATCTGCCATATTATGAAGTGACATCCTAAATAATATTTGTTATCCCCCTCTCTGCTCTGCATTTCCCTGTTGTAAGGCATTGCAGTGGGCAGCAGGATGTTCTCCCTCTCCCTGACTCACCTGGCTGTGCTTTCCCAGCAGGGCTTCAGGCCCTTGGAAGTGCCAGCACGAGCTCAGAATTTGGTTTGAGGTGTCCTTGTTGGTAAAGTGAGAGGGGCTGTGCTCTGTGGCTCAGGTGTGTGTGTGTGTTACCTGAGAGCATTGGCTCAGAACCAGAGCAGGGGGTGTGAGTCTGTCTGTAGCAGAGGTGTTCTGACAGCCCAGGAGGCACAAGAAATAATTTTTCTTTTAGCTGGTGTGTCAATATCAGTGCAGGTTTACTGTTGAGAAAAGCTTTTTCTCGGTCTTGAGCATCACCTGCCTGCTAAGGCAGACAAAAGGATTAGGGACTTGTTGATTTTGGGCAACTTTTCACTGCTGAGCACCCATGAAAAAAATGTTTTAAGACTTTTGCTCATTTTTTAGTCCCGAGAGTGACTATATAATGTCCCTGGTTTATTGGTCAGTCCAATCTTCCCAAACTCTTGGAAACTTTTACTATTCAGTTTCCCTCTGACAACATAGTTGCCCAAATGCCTGATAAAATTCTAAAATACCAGCTCACCTGACAGTCGTGGTGCAGCTGCACAGAGGTGGATTTTTGCTGACTCAGCTGAGTTTAGTTTAAAGAGCTGGCAGAACAGTATAAAACACTGGAGCAATAAGAATGAACTGAGAATTGCTAGGGAGAGGAACAATAATCTGATCTTTGAACCAACTGATAAATAAGTGAAGTATAATCTAGTGAGGTATTGACATGTGGTGTTACAGAGCAGTGATAAAGAACACACACAGGCCTGGGTTTGGGGTAGATGTGTGGATACAGTCTTGGCCTGTGGCTCTGTGTCTGGGGCCGTGGAGGGGGATGGAAATCCTGAGTGACACACAGACTGACAAGAGGACTGGCAGCCTCTTTGCCAGTGCCATTCATTCCTCAGCAAGTAGGATTTTACTCTCAGGAAAATACGAATTGGGGACTTTTGTGAGCCTTTTTTCCCTTCCCTCCTCACTCTTCTTTCAAGTGCTTCCTCCCTGCCTTGCTGTTTCACACAGGAGCTGGCATGGGATCCAGAGCTGGTGCCAGAAATGCTTCCCATTGCTGGCTTCTCAGGATCTAATTTTGCCCTCTGACAAGCCCAGCTCTCAATGTCACACACTGACATGCTGCTGAAGAGCTGCTGTAGTTGGCAGAAGGTATAAATTGCAGTTTTTGTCACTTAAAGCTGCAGTTTCTTTTTCTTGCCCATCTAGGACCCAGTAGTGATCCCAGAGTAATGCTGCTGTAATCCCCAGCCTGGTTGATTAATGCCTTTGCCTCTCTGTGCTTGGCCCTGCATCCAGATAGCTGTAAACAGAATGTGCTTTTGATATTGCTGAATGATAGAGGGGTCATCAAATACTTTGTATGGTCTGCTGGAAAAAACACTTCTTGTGCAGATTGTTTTTAAATATAAACCCATAGGAAGCCAAGCCTCAGAAAGGCCCACTTGAGTTCAATTTGTATTAAAAAATGTCATTCAGTTGATGCTCTGCCTCTTAAACTACTGCTAGAATCCAAATAGTGTCCAGTCTCAATTTCTCTACTGTAGTGACTGGCCTTTAGCTGTAAAAGCTTGAAAGTTCCTTTAAAATTGTGGAGTGTGTGTAAGTTTACAGATAAAATTTAATTTTGGTAGATCTCTGTTCCTCCCTTTTTTCTGGTCTGAAAAGTATCCTGTAATTAGATTCAGTTTTACAACACTGCTATTAGTGCAAACCACAGTGGTTTTGTACTACAGTTCATAGCCTGATATTAAAAGAACAAATACAAACCACAGTGAAAACCCTGTTGTGTTGTAAACTCAATCAGTTCCAGACTGCAAGAATGCAAAACCCTCAAATTAATAACAAAAAACATATAATGGCAGAGAATATTAAGCAATCTAAAAAGCTAAATAGAAGTTAATTTCCTACATATAATATTTATTTAAAAATACCTGCATGCAGACTAAGTCAAGTGCACATGCCCAGCTTCTAAAGCCAACCAGCCAAGTTGAGGAAAAGCCTGACTTGTTGTGAATGCTAATGAGTTTAAAGAAACTTTCTAAATGTTGGAAAATGTTTCGTAGTTGCCCAAGAACAACAGGAAAACAACTAATTACTCTCTTTTAATCTCTAAAAAATCTTTTAATTTTTTAGGGAAAAGCTAAGTATGCTACTAATACAGAAAATCATATTATTTTAGAAACAGTGTAGCCCTGCTATAAAAACATGCACATATTTGTGTACATGATTTAGGTATATAGAATAGATATAAACAAACAATTTTCAGGTTTAAGCTTCTAATTGGTGTTTAAATTGCCCGTTGCATACTGCTGTGGGCTGTTTTTTCCTTGATCAGATAAAATACTTTGAGATTCTGGGTCAGCAGTTGGTACTGTTGTTTCCAAATCCTCTAAAACTACTCCTTATGTAAGCAAAATACTGTTGGGAGCTTAAGGTTGGAAATGGGATTTGCAGTTTTATTGCAGTGGCTACAAACAGAGGTCTGTGCTCACCTGGGCTGCAGCTGTTAACTCTCAGATAATTGAGTGCGGTGTGGTGTGTTATTTTTCAATAGATAACAATTTTAGTTAAGGAGAAATTTAGTTTTTCACTGGTGAGGATTTTTTGGTTGTGCCAGTAAGAGAAGGAGGTGAAACTTGTTTCTGGGGATTTAGGCATACAGGGCATAGCTGTTTGTTTGGAGCTCCCATTCTGCTCCTTGCTGGGTTGGAGAATTTTCCCCACACATCCCAAGTAGGCATTTTTGTAGATCCTCCAGAAAAAAAGCCCAAACCCATCCAGCTTCCCCATCTTTACCAGGAGGGATGCAGTGCCCGGTTTAGATTGCATTTACCAGACAGCGCAGTGTTTTCACCAGAGCTGCTGTCATCATCCCTAGAAGCAATTCCCGAGCAGCTTTGTCGCCCATCAGTGCCTGCTTTCATTGTTTTAATCCTTCAAAGGGCCCTTGTGAGCAGCCCCGGGCTGTTCGGGGCTGGCTGCCGGCGCGTCCCTCGCTCCCTGCCCGGCTCGGGGCTTCGGCTGCTGGGGCGTCCCGCTGGCTCTGCAGTCAGCCCGCAGGTGCCTATTGCTGCGCTCTCGGATTCACTTTCAGGAGGCTTGGTTTTTAAATACTCTTCAACTTCTGGTGTTTTTTGTCTTGACATTTTTGGCACACTGGAAGGGAGAGCTGGGCTCCTCTCCGTGATGCCCTGGCCTGCTCCATGGTTATGGGCAACGTTGGTTGATTCCGTGATGGAGAGAGTGCTGAGCTTGCTTGCCCCACCTCTGCCGTGGGCTTTCCCCATCCAAAGCCCGGGCTTGCCATGGCTGGGGCCGTGGAGGAGCCGCTGCCATCCGGCTCTCCCCAGGTCAGCTGCGGGCGGCGCAGCCCGAACC
>VXBS01010595.1:325571-378977 GCA_013400255.1 Sitta europaea | reverse complement strand
ACGGCTGCGGCTGCTCGCAGCGGGCGCTGGTCCAGGCGCGCTCGGCGCAGCCCACGCGTCTCACCGCCATCATCTCCGCCGAGGATACACGTGAGTCCGGGCACGCCGCTGCCTTCGCGGGCTCCCTGCCCTCCCCCGGGAGCAGGGCACGCCTTCAGAGGGGCGCACATCTCAGTTCCTATGCACCGCCAGTTTAGACTTGCCACGGGAGTGGGGTTTAACTTCTGTTTGCCTCAAATGGGTGTTAATGGTTTTAATGATACACCCAGGAAAAAGGTAATTCTTAAACTGCAGCCCCCCCCAAATCCACAAATAGAGGGGGTGATAAGTATAAAAAAGCTTCTAATAAAAATGACTAATGCAAATTCGGATACTTTGCATTTGAAAAAGCTGCAAGTTGCTTTTATGTTTGTCATGCAGTATACCTGGTTAGTTTGTTTTTATAGTGACAGAGAGGCAAAAGCAGATGGCCAATTAAATGCCATGCTGTCACTAACTGGTGGAGTTTATGGGAGTTTATTGTCTGTGGGTAAAAGTCATTAATTTCTCTGGGACAGGAGAGCACTGTAGCAACTCTGCATAAGCACTCCCAGACAACTCCTGTACCTGTCAGTGTAGATGGAAATCAGAGTTTCTGCAGATCTAGTCTGCATTTCAGTGGGGAACTGCTTTACTTGCCTCTGAGCCACCATTTTCTGACTGACCATGAGTTTCTTCATCGAGGTCATGACCAAGTTTCAGTTCCTTCAGTGTCAGTGTCTTGTGTCACTGGCTAAATTTGAGGTGCATCTTGACTAACCATTTTTCTTGATGAGCACATCCCATGTTGTGATTTCTTGTGCTCTTTCTGATGTTTCTCCAAGTGACTGGACAAGTGCTTCGCTGTGATGCCATCGTTGATTTAATTCATGGTATTCAAGTTGTGTCCACAACAAGAGAGCTCTACCTTGAGGATTCACCACTGGAGCTCAAAATTCTTGCTTTGGATTCAGAAGGTAAGAGATGTGCTTGTAGGAGATTAAGTATGTATTGAAAGTTCTAACTGACTGGTACATGCACTGGCTTTTATTTGTCACACAGTTGATTGTTGGAAGCCAAGTGGAGAATTTTAAGAAGATTCTTTGGATAATACATTGTGAAGTTGTTTGTTCTTTTTTCTTTTTTTTTTTTTTTTTTTTTTTTTGTTTTGAACTGAGGTAGTCTAAAGAATTTTGCAAAGGGACATTTTTGTGACCAGTCAGGTATCCAACAGGAGGTTCAGAGATGATGTTTGAGACCAACCACCTATTGCTCGATCTGTTAATTGCTGCACAAACACTCATTTTTGAGAGGCACCATTTAGGCTCAAAAGAGTCAGTGCATTTGGACTGAATGGATTATTATTTAATAGGAGCAGAAAACTTCTGCTTTTTGTAGTCTGTGGCATCAGAAGAAGAGCCATGATCTGGTAAGAATTCCATGCTTTCAACAATCAAGTTTTGTGTACATGTAACACACCAAGCAAGGGATTTTTAGGACAACTGCTGAAAGCAAGTAATGTGTCAAGCAGCTATTAGAGGTTGAATTAATTGTTTTGGGTACTTATTGAGCCCATCTCACCTGTGTTCATAAATCATGGGTGCCAGGTGAAGGATGGTGATACGTTAATAATGAAAAGTAAATTTGTTGTTATCTTTGCATAGTGTTGGATTTGTGGCTTGGTGTTTGTGCAAACTCAAGGGTGCCCCATGGTTCTTCTTGTAGGGATAAAATAGAGAGATTTCCCAGGGAAATAAGTCATGGTTTATGTCCCAGGAGGACTATATGCTTGTTCTGTATTTTTGTTTTAATCTGGTTGTTTGATTTGTAGGAAACACTTTCAGCACTTTAGCAGGGTTGGTGTTTGAGTGGACAGTGGTGAAGGACCCAGAGGCTGATGGCTTCTCAGATTCCCACAACGCTCTACGGTAAAGTCATTTCCTTTGGTTTCAAAAGTCTGTGCAATCTGATGTGTAAAGTACTTCCCCACATCTAGGAAGTTTACTGAACTGATGCCTGAAATTATAATGTTAAGGGTCAGTTGTTCCAGATTGGGGTTTTTTTAAGTGTCTACTTACTTGACAGCCTGGGTGCCTTGATCGCTGTTTAGTTTAACTGCTAGTGCTAGTGTGCAGCTCCAGTAGCTCTGGTGCAATAATTAGAAATACACAGATGCAGTCGTGGATCTTGCTGAAACATCTCATGAAAAAGACAGATGTATGAGTTAGATTGCTGTCTCAGGATTTCAGTTGAGTTTTATTTTTAGCTTTTTAAGGAAAAAAGGTCCCCTTCCATTTCAGAAAGGAGCTGAACCTGAAGAGTTTCTGGTGTTGAAATAGGATGATTCCTTGTGGGGAAACCAGTTCTCCTACAGAGCAGAAAGGTTAACAGCCAACTTTCATCATCAAACCAATACTCCAAATACACTGCAAGTGGAGTGGGGGGAGCAAGCAGGGTTTTGGTACTGGGCAGACACAAACTGATTTTGCAGCCTTAGAGAAGCAGCATTGGCTGGGGAAAGCCTCCTAAGCCCATAATGCATCTGAAGCTGCAGGTACGAGTGAGAGCCAGAATGAATGGCTTAGTGGGACTGGATATCCCAAGTCCTAGTACATATGGACCTTTTTCTTCCAGTATAAGTATTTGCTGGTGTGATTTTAACCAAACTAATACTGATAGATGCTCTATTGTTAGCATAACTGTGAGAGCATAAAAATATTCTACAGGTGGTTCAGCTTTGCAAAATAAATCATACATTTGAATGAATATGTTAATATCCATAACTGTTCTCCATGTCTCTACTGGTTTTACTGTGAAAGTGCACAGAAGCCAAGCAGATGATGTGCATACAGAAGGTGACACCCTGTAAAACATGCTCCACTTTCCAAAATTTCCTGTTGTTTGCCCATCCATGGCAAATTCCTTCCCTCTCTTTTGCCACTTTTTGCTGAAGTTTCTAGCAGTTCCTAAAAGTCTTCTGTTCCTACGTGATTTTCTTAGTCATTTTTTAAATGCATCTTGTCTTCTTGAGGGAGGTCAGAGTGACGTTCTGGGTTTGTTGAGCTGTTGATTTATGAACATAAGCTTTGGGTCTTGCACATCTCTCTACAATATAGAGAGATTTTGCAGTCTCACCTACTGAACAAACTGGAGGGGTCACTGTAGACAGCATGTGCAGTCTTCTGATAGCTCACAAGCAAGCTTCAAACAGACTTATCTGTCACAGAAATTAGCTGCAGATACCTCAAAAAATGAGTAAAATTTGGATATCTGGCCCTGGGCAAACATTTTAAATTTGCTTAAAAATGGAAGTGGCTGGGAAGAGATGCTGGTGGTGTTTCTCTGTGGGTTTACAAAGGTTGGTTAACAATTTTCTGTTCATTTTTTGATTCACCCTTCAGTATACTCAAGTTCTTAGAATCCCCTTACATCCCACCTTCCTATATATTGGAAATGGAAAAAGTTGCCAAGCAAGGAGATACCATTCTGGTGTCTGGAATGAAAACAGGGAGTTCTAAATTAAAGGCAAGACTTCAGGAAAGCATCTATAAGGTAAGATTTCTGAATATCGGGGGGAAGATGGATTTCTGAATGTCTGTATGAGCATCTGTCTCAAGTTTTTCTATATTCTCCAAAATGATCTTCATACAGACATGATTTTTTTCTTCATTCTTCCACTGTGTGCACAGAGCAGATCTCTGTACCATTCACTGTCTCTTGCATTGCCCTATTGTGACAAAATTCAAGATGAATAGTAAAGCCAATTGCAGCAAGTGATGTTTTTCACTTCTAGATTCTAGTTCCTGCTGCATGGTCTGTTTTAAATAAATGAACTGCTTTTAATGTGGTTACTTTTCTTTCCCCCTCTGTCAACAGGATGTACACCCTGCAGAAGTAAGATTGCTTATTTTGGAAAACATCCTTTTAAATCCAGTATATGACATTTATCTTCTGGTAGGAACATCAATTCAGTACAGAGTTCAGAAACTGAGGCAAGGGAAGATCACAGGTTTGTTCTGTTCTCATTTATTATTTTTAATGCTTTGTGTGAATTTTTAACTGCCAAGAAATTTTTAATTGTTTAAACTACTTTGTTAATGTTTAATATTGTTTTCCTAAGGCACACAGTGATACAGCTGTTTAGTTTTCAGTCAAAAAGTAGTGACTGTTAAGAATATACTGTTGCAGATTTGTCAAGGATGTGAAGATGAGTGTAACTTAAAATGGGAGCTAACACTGTCATTTTAGATGTTGACAGTTACTAAGGAAATGACTTTCTTACTTAAATCAAATTTGGATTAGTAATTTTTCTAACAGAAAATGTTTTATTGGCAAATGGATTTGCTCCACAAAGTGAAGCCTTTATAAATGTTGGTTAGCTGGCTTTATGCCCATTTCAAAGTGCAATGCCTTGAGTTTTCTCTCTTCTCTCCTTTTTTTGTTTTTTTCCCTTTTGTCTTTTTTTTTTTTTTTTTTCTTTTGAAGCTGGAAATCATTTGACTGTTAGGTCTAAATAGTGAGGTGATGTTAGTTGGGAATTGCCATTTCACAGACATTACATTTCCTAAGAAGCTCAGTTTCTGTGTGTGTGTTGATGTGATGACAGAAGTGCTATTTTTACAAGACACTAAAAATAATGATATAATATGTGCCCTAGGAATCAATAAAAAATAATCAGCAATAATTAACAGCAGCCAAACACTACCACACCTGTTTGTATTGTTTCCTATGTTTTGTTTCACCTTCAGAAATAGCAATGCCATCAGAGCAGTACGAGCTGCAGCTGCAGAACAGCATTCTCCATCCCAAGGGAGATCCCTCCCGGCCAGTTGCCAAGCTGGACCAGGCAACATCCATTGTGACTGCACTGCAGCAGGGCCAAACCAACCTCATCCTGGTGCACAAGAGTATCCTTCCTTGGAAGTGCTTCTCCAGCCACCACTCTGTGGCAAGAGACAAGGTTTCCACCCTTAGCAACACAGAAAGATCAAGTTATCCGTATTTGTACCAAGAGTCTGGAGATCAGGAGCAGTGGTGGAGCCATGGAAAAGCAGCACTGCTGTGAATTCAGTCTCAGCAGAGCTCTCTGATGCTTTGGAATGTTTTAACAAATTAGGTTGGCAAAAGATCACTTAAATCATGTCTGTTCCCCTCAGTCACTGTAGAAATGTGATGTGGCTTTATTTCATTTTTATATTTCAATCATTATATTCTCTAGTGAGACCTCTCCAAAGTGCTCACTGTCTTGCAGTGAAGTGGGGCTAATGTTTATTTTCAGTGTACAGTTAGCTTTAAAGTAGCCAAAGAGGCATGAGGAGTCCCAGGGAAATGCTGGTTTGGCTGGGTTTGTACTGAACTGTGTGTTCCTTGACTGAGCCCGCAGGTATCCGCATGCAGGGGGTGTCCAGGCTGCCCAACAGCACTGTCTATGTGGTACCTCCTGCATATTTGGGTTGGTATTGCTGCAGTCTTGTCTTCCTCAGTGCTTACTGCAATTTCTGGCCTTGTTTCTGTGCTTTACATGCAGCATCTCCACATTTCTGTTTAGTGTTATTTTTCACGGAAAAGTAATTTTATTCATAACGTGAAATAGATTTTATGTATTTTCTTTTATCTCTGTAGTCAGCAGTTTAAAATAATGAATGTTCATCTGCAGAGTGTGGGCACCAGAAACAAAATGCTTCTCCATTCAAGAGGCTGGTGGTTTGTGCTGTTCAATATTTCCTGTTTTGCAGGATTTACAGTTCATCCAGGTGACAGATGGGTCCTGGAAACAGGCAGACTTTATGAAATTACGATTGACGTGTATGATAAATCAAGCAATAAGGTGTATTTATCTGATGTAAGTTGAAATGTTTAGATACTTTTCAGTGGCTGTCTCCCAAATCCTGACTTGCTTTGGAATTATTTGAGTGATTTCTTGTTTACATTGAGACAAGACAGTGCAAAGCATGTTGTTTCTTGCCTTTTCATTTTTTCCATTTGTTCTGTTGTTACTTTTTAAAAATAAAGCACTCTGGGAGATTCATGTGAAATTATTGGAGTCTTAAGTGCTGTAGAAAAAAAAAAAACTGGAAGTTGGACAATGTCCTTCAGGTTGGATGGGGCTTGGAGCAACCCTGAATGATTCAGTGGCACCCCTGATTCAGACACCTCCCACTGTCCCAGGCTGCTCCACACCCCACCTAACCTGGCCTGGGACACTGCCAGGGATCCAGGAGCTGCTGCTCTGGGCACCTGTGCCAGGGCCTCCCACCCTCACAGGGAAGAGCCTGTTCCTAAATTCTATATACTAGGTACCAAGTATACATAGCTCTTAAAAAACTACAAAGGAAACTAAATTTAGGTAGTTCAGTTACAACAAGAAAAAAATTATTAAATTATTGCTTTTTAGATTATTGGAGCTTTGGGAATTCTGTTTTATTTGCCCAAAATTGCTTTTTGGGATAGAGATCTGAGTTTGAGCTAGAGCTCAGAAGTGTACTGTTGAGATGGTATATTCACATGTTCTTCTGTGTTGAAGAAGGAAAAATTCAGAAAGATACTGTAAAATATGAATTTAGTTGTATAAATATGGGTACTTTCATGTTAAATTACATAGTGTTGCTAATTTAAAAAAAACAACTTTCTGTGGAGTTAATGTTGTGTCTAAAGGTAAATTCTTACTGAAAGACTGAAACTTTCATAGGGAAAGTTCTAATCAGTTTTAGCAACATGTCTTTGAACCATGTTATTAAACAGTGGGTTGCTCACTGACTGTTGTATGTTTATGGCTTTCTGTTCTCTGTTGATGTCAGTTACCTGTGGCAATTTCTATTTCACATTTTGGTTTTAGAACATCAGAATTACTACAGAGCTGTCCAAAGCATATTTTGAGGTGCTGCAGTCCTCTCTGAATGGATCCTACCATTATGTGAAGGCAGTAAAGGCAGGTCAGACCACGATTGATGCTGCACTGACATCAGTGGTTGATCAGGTGTGTCTTTGAAAACTCCTCTGCTTCACTGGTAGGCCTAAAAATAATTGAGCTGTGCAGTAGTGACTTCTAGCAAAAGGAAACCTAAGAATTACATGAGTCTGAGCTGTCTTTGTTTGAACAGATTAAGACCCAAATTCTGAAATCCTTTCTTCATGAAAACTGTCAATTGAGTCAACAGAGGATTTGCTTAAATAAAGACTGTGGGATTTTGCTCCTGAGCATGTGGCAAACTCCTGCTGAGGCAGTGGTGCACAGCACTGATTTCTTTTCTCGTGGCAGATCCTTGTGCTGGGCAAGGGGCCTCACAGGCTGAGGGAATTTTACACTTTATTGTGGTAGGATCATCACTCTCATACCCTGGCCTTGTTCTGCAGTCAGTTACATTGGGGAAGTTTGCTATCAATTGGTAAGTGACCTGAAACTCTGGAATGACAATCTGCCAAATGTATCAGCCTGCACATTTCTCCAAATTAATATTTATTAACTTTCTGCTGGTTGGGCAGGCTGCTGAATGTGTGGCTAACTAGGGCACTTGGTGTGGAAGTGAGTTGCTTTTGCTTGAAAATTCAACACTTCAACCCATTTGCTGTGAAATCATTGTAGTGATTCCTTGAGCAGGATTTAGTAGCTCCTTGAATGTGATAAGCCACGGTCATTCCCTGTGTCAGAGATGTTCTCTTCAATGGAAAGGCATCCCCAGAGAGCTGTTTTTCCCTCAGAACTGCAGTAACAGTGTGTTGTGCCAGAGGGTTGTGGCCCTGCAGTGACAGCAGAGCTGTGAAGGCCAGCGTTTGGGGGGGCTGAGCAATGGGTCTGTCAGGCTGAATTTTGTACACAGTGGGATGAGCAATGAGTAAATATAGGTGTTGAGCTTCCAAATTTGTTCTCCAAATGAGGTCCCAAAATAGGAGCAGTGAAAGAGTTTATTGTTTCTTGCTGTTTGCCTTTTAAATTAAGGTGGGCACCTGGATCTTCATGGTGTTAGCACTCGTTTTACACAGTGGCACACCTTGCTGCCAGGAGGTGTTTGCTCACAAGGAACTCTGTTCATAAGTGATCCTAAACAGTTTTCCTTCCTCTCTGAGGTGTTTTCATGGATTCATCTGTACATAAGGACTAAACATTAGCTCTGGGAAGCTCTGTGGTGCTGTTTATAACACTGTGCTTTTGCACTTTTCAGGATGGAGGTGTTCATACCTTACCAGTTCCAGTGCGAAACCAGCAGGATGTGGAGATCTATGTTCCAATAATTCTTTTACCCAGCATTCTGATGTTTCCTTGGCAGCCAAGAGCAGGAGTCTACCAGTACACCATCCAGGTATGCCAGAGTACCCAGCTGCAGGGAGTGTTGCTCAGGCAGGCACACTGAGGCCTGACACCATGAAGTAGGGTTGACTTTGGATACTTCAGGCACGGTGGCATCCAAAATTTAATTTGGAGGAACTTCACAGGTTATTAGTTACAGGAATTAATATACAGTTTTAAAAAAGCACCAAGAAACCAACAAACATAAAAACCCCAGACTTCTACCTCGTGTTTTCCCTTCCTGTCTCCCTCATGCATGCACCATGCACCTATGCCTGGAGTGGTTTGGAATTCCAGGAAGCATCCTGTATCCAAAGCTCCACAGCAATCATAAGAGGCTGCCCTTTGCTGGCAAGGATCGAAGTATGAATGGGAGTGTGAAGTGACTGCTAAAAGGGCATTACAAGATTAATTAGCAGCACTGTGCCAGCCTTGGACATCAGTATTCTTCACTGGCCACACACCTCGTGCTCCTAATACAAAGTTCCACAGAGGCAAAGGCCACAGCTCATTTACAGAAGGGATGATTTCCTTGGTTTTTAAGAATGCCTTTGCTCCCAAGCTGTCAGTTATTCCTTATGCTTCATAAAGCAAATGTTTTGTGTTTCAGTATCCAGTTAAGTAGGGAGAAGAAAGTTGTGCTTTCTCAGCCCAGGTTCATATCCTAGGCCGGTGGTACTCAGGCCCTGCACGCAGATGTTGGATGCACAACTCTTACCTCTCTATTTTAGCATAAAGTGGTGTTCAGTTTTGGATCTGTCTTAAGTAAACTATATCCAAATAGGCAGCAGGACACTTGGTGCCAGGCTCTTCTCCCAGGTAACAAAGGACAGGATGAGAGGAAACAGCTTCACGTTTAGTTTGGATATTAGACCAAATTTCTTCACAAAAAGAGTTGTCAAGCACTGACACAGGCTGCCCAGGGCAGTGGTGGAGTCATCATCTCTGGAAGTGCTCAGAAATTCTGAGGTTGTGGCACCTGAGGACGTGGTTCAGTGGTGGATTTGTTGATCTCTGAGGTCTTTTCCAGCCTTACTGATTCAGTGACTCCATGGAGAGAATCAATCTCATAGGGATTAAGCTGCATTCTCCAGTGTAAATCTAAAGGCAACTCCATTGAGTTAAGCCCTGCATCTCTACTTATTTGTTCTGTGGGATTAGTTTGATTTACTTCATGTTATTCCTGACCACACCAGCAGAGTGTGGTAAAAATTCTTAGTACTAATCTACATTTTCAGTAGTTCATCATAATTCTGCTGTAGTTTTCCCAGTAAGGGAAAGGAAATGCAGTTTTCTTTTGTTTTCTACCTCTCTCACAGTTTTATTCTTACCTTATCTTGCATATATAATGAAGTATCTCACTAGAGAACATTCCTTCATGGTACTGCAATAATTGTGTCGCTGTTCTTACTTTATTATGGGGTTTTTTTTCAATAAAAATACAGAATTTTTTTTTCTCCCAAGATAAAAATATTGCCAAAACTGAGACCTTTCTTCTGGTCTCCATCCCACATTAGCAGTGGTTGTCAACAGCAGACACACAGCTCAACTGTTCGTGCCTCTCCATCAGAGTTTGCCTCCCACTCCATAGCTTCAGTCAGGCTGTTTCAAATGGGTGAATAAAGTTTTTCTGAAAATAAAATGAAAGGGATTTTTGGGTCTAGCAAAATTCTTTTTATAGCTGAAGTAACTCCCTCCAGATGGTCTTGGAATGCCTGGCAGGTTTGCCTTTGTCAGCTGTCTGGTTTCTTGGGGGTGGCTTTGTTCATATTTGTGCTAATGGGATGGTTTCTGTTGCCTTCCTTCAGTCCATGCACGAGAGATGCAGTGCCAGCTGGGTGAGGCTGAGCACGTGGACGTTCCTGGGGAGGGCATCACTCAGGGTAGCAGTGTGGAGCTCCCTGCCAAGCTGTTGGGAATGATCAGGCTACAGGGGAAGCTGCTTTACCCTTCCTCTGATCAGTGCAGACTGACTGCCAGAGAGAGAAAATGTAGTGAGGTGTCTGGGGCTTGTGGCAAGGACATGAGGCTTCATACAGTTATTGAGAATTGGGTATTGCTATTTTATGTTTTCTGCTCATCTCCCTGTTTCAACTAAAATACCTTTACAAATATGCTGAACTCTGGCATTCTTTTAGCCCTTCTCACTGCATCCCGTGTGTCTCCTGTAACACAACACTGCCTGTTTATTCATTTGTCTGTGTCCTTCTGTAATCAGGTCGTGCATGTGCTCAGGGGAAGGAAGAAGGGAAATGACCCTCCTCTTCATTTTCCTTTTATTCTCTTTTCCTGGTAAAAATTACTAGCTAAGCACCTGCATAATTCAGATTTGTTTGTTTTCCACACTGTCCCTCTAGACAAGGTTTATTACTGTGTTCGTTTTTAATTATGAAATAGGTTAAAGGAAATGCTGTGGAAGTTAAAGAAATTAAAACAGTGTACATTAAAAAATTGCTCCAGTGTTTACCCATGTTTTTCTCTGATGGAACTTTCGACATTTATTTTGGAGTATGAAAGAAGCTGAAATTAAAATTAATGAAAGGTAGCAATCTTCTCATTTCTCTCTCATTTCATCTTGCTTATTAAGTTCTGAGGTGTTATTTTTTTGTATGTCCCATTCTCAGTGCGTTCCTGGTTTTCATGCAAGACATTCAAAGGCAAGATATCCAAAGCTGTGAAATGTGAGAGCCATGTACTTGATTAAATGTTTGAAAGATTTCCCCCTCTGTATTCCAGGCTCAGGGTGGAAGTGGCAACTTCAGCTGGTCCTCTTCTAATCAGGCAGTAGCCACAGTGACAGTCAAAGGAGTAATGGCCACTGGTAGTGGTGCTGGGGTCAGTGTTATTCAGGCATTTGACATTCGGAATCCATTGCATTATGGAGAAATGAAGGTAAGAGATTTATTTTTCTGGGACTGTTCTTGACTATGGCTTTTGGAAACAGCAAAGGAGATGAGAATGCCATAGGCATTCCCCTTCCACTTCCTGCCCTGTGGCAGGTTAAGTGATTAGTCTCAGTTTGTGCTTTAGGGAATGAAACACTCCCATTTTTGCCCTTCCCGATTTCCTTGGCAAGTCTTTTTGCTTGTTGGAAGTTTTTAAGTGCAAGAAGGAAATGGTAATTGACTCCTGACCTGGCCATCAAGCAGTCAAGCCAAACTAAAAATTCATTCTGTAGAGTGATAGGTGGGTGTTCTCCCTTGATATCAAAGGGTGACAGTTGTTATCAGGATGTGCAAGGAAATTTCTCTCTGGAGAAGTAACTGAAGTGAGCACAGTGCTGCAGACTGACTCCAGATACCTAAGCTGGCTAAGAAAAAACAGTATTTTAGGAAAATGAGGTGAAAATGGCATTGAAAAACAGCTCCCAAGAGGGATTTTGTGGTGTCTCTGCACACCATCCCCTGTCCTTAGGCCATGATGGTCAGTGTGTGCCGTGGAGTGAGGAGAATGCAGGAACAGTGCATTTGCTGGCCCCAAAGGGAGGGGTGTGACATGAATTAAAATCTGTTCAGAATTTAGCTTGCACACTCGCTCTGAAATAATTCTCTGAACAACCCAGGATGCTGCTTTTTAGCAGAGCAACAGTTACCAGCTGGAGACAAAGGAATGATTCTTTTTTGTCTAAAACTTCTTATCCTCAAATATAAGTCAAAGCCTGAAGACAGAAAGAAACCTTCTGTCCCTGTAAGCTTTCAGAGCAGTGTATTGCACAATCTGAATAGGTTATTTTTGAATGTCTTTTTTCCTGTGTTAGGAGCTGCTTTCTTTGTGGAACAGCTCTTCAGAGTTCTGTTTACTGACCTCAGTAAACAAGTTTTTAGTAGTAGTAGTTTTAGGAGTAGTTAATCCACTCAGCTTTAACTCTGTACCATGTGGTTTGGTGTCCTGAAGCCAGTTGCAGAAGATTAAGTAAAGATACTGCAAATAAAAGCTTTGATCACAGTGATTGTTACGGAATCAGTCTGAGGTGGCCTCTTAATGGATGCTAAACCTCCCCCAGCTGGTGTACCTCCTGGAGATGGCACACAACTTAGTCCACACTTCAAAGTCTGTAAAGCACAAGAGAGAATTGCGGGAGCAGCAGTAGAAGGAGGCTGACCCAGCTGCTGTGGGCTTGGGCTGGCGTGGGAGCAGAGCAGTGACACACTCGTGTCCTGGGTCCTTCCCTCCACAGGTGCACGTGAGCGAGCCCAGCGCCCTGGAGTTCCCTCCCTGCCCGGTGGAAGCGCGCCTGGGAGAGGCGCTGGAGCTGCCCCTGAGGGTCAGTGGCCTCACCAGTGTGGACAGGGGTGAGCTGGTCCCCCTGAGTGACTGCTCACACCTGGAGCTCGCCGTGGAGCTGGAGATCCCTGGAGTGTTCAGCCCGCTCGAAGGTGCTTTACCTCCCTCCCTGGTTTGGAAGTTAAATTGGTGACAGGTGTTGCCAACTCACAGCTCTCCCTTAAATCACTGGTTCGTGGCTCTGTACAGTATCCCCCCAGAAGTGCCAGACTTTAGAGGGGAGGAGTCCAAGTAGTTTTATTTTGAGGATATATTTGCTTTTTTATGCAGAATGGTTTGGGTTGGAGAGACCTTAAAAACTCATCCAGTCCCACCCCCTGCCATGGGCTAGGACACCAGCCACTGTCCAGGCTGCTCCAAGCCTTGTCCAGCCTGGCCTTGGACACTGCCAGGGATCCAGGGACAGCCTCAGCTTCCCTGGGCACCCTGTGCCAGAGCCCTACCATCCTCCCAGCCAAGAATTCTTTCCCAGTATCCCATCTAAACCTTCCGTCTTTCAGTTTGAAGCCATCCCCCCTTTTCCTGTCCTCTACATGTCCTTGTAAAAAGTTCTCTACATGTTTCTGATAGACTCCCTTCAAACAGCTGTGTTGAATTTGATGAACATGCCTGGGCATCTCTTTCTAAATAAGCTCTTGTATATTTTTGATTTATCTGACAGGAAGACTTAAGCCAACTGCTGATTTTTGCAGTGGAGTGAGAGTGAAGGCTGAATTCCAGGGGCACACCAGGCTGGTGGTTGTGTACACCCACGGGCACGTGCGCCTCAGTGCCAGCATCGCCATCGCTGCTTACACCCCCCTGAGAGTGAGTGTGCTCCCTGTGCTCCTGGGGCATCCATCCCTGCAGCACCTCTGTGTGACAGGGAGCAGCTCGTGGCAGGAATGGGTGTGAGAAACTGGGAGGGGTGGGTTTGCATTCCACCACTGGCTGGTTCAGTGAAGAAAATAAGAAAGAAACTGAATCCAGGGTCAGGAGATGGGAAACAGAAGAGGCTGCTTTGTTATCTCATCTGCAGAGGCCTAGCACTGACTGCAGGCTGAAGTCTGAGTATTTGACCATAGCTTTCTTCCAATATGGAAAAAAATGTTAGTGCAAATGCTACAAATTTGTTGTTCTAGAGATGTAATATGATGTTGTGAAACATAAACTGGAAATGGTTTTTGTGTACTAAATGTCAGGTACTAATTGCTATGGTGGTGAACAGCACGGGCTGTCCCAGGGATGCACATCAGTGCAGAATTTGAAGTGAAACTTGTGTAGGAGAATAATTACATACACAGAACTGTTCTGGCAAGAGCACTGTCAAGTGAAAGTACAATTTGGCATTATTTCATTCATTTTAAATACTTCTTTAAAAGTGTAGCAGAATACTATCTTTCTGTGCTCAGAAGAATACATTAAGGGGAGACCCTTAATACCTTAATATATTCTTCTGAGCACAGAAAGATAGTACACTTTTGCTATAATTTTTCATGAGAGAGATGTGATTACAGTGCAGCTAAAACTTTTCTTTGGGTCCATGGCTTCCCTTGAATCTAATCCAGCTGGACAGAATCTTTGTGGATTTTGGTGCAGCTCTGTTTTTCACTATGAGTGCTGACAAACCACTGCATGGGAGAAATCACAGCCTTATCCAAGTAACCCATACAGCTGTTCCATTCAGAAGGAAGTTTGTTTTGCAGAGCCCAACCACACTGTGTAAACAGAAGATTAATTTTTAAATAATGAATTGATTACAGGCTATCGATCCACTGTCGGTTGCTTTAGTGACCTTGGGCTCCTCTAAGGATATGTTGTTTGAAGGAGGACCGAGGCCCTGGGTCCAAGAACCTTCCAAGTTCTTCAGGAATGTCACTGCTGGGGATGCAGAAAGCGTTGCCCTGTCTTTGCTTGAACCTCCCACACCTCGAAACAACAATCAGCACTGGGTTAGGGTGCTGTGCAGGAGCCTGGGAGAGCAGGTAAGTGCCAGGAGAGCTGTGTTGCCCTCCATCAGGCACTGAGAACTGGCTCCAGACAGATTTATGGTGCCATATGCCTGTTATGTAGAAAGATGTTTTTATAATGAGCCAGTAAAAACTTGAGTAAGTACATTGTTTATGCATTGCGATGCAGGTTTTAGAGTGATCATTTCACAACATTATGTTAAAAAGTGGTTTATGATGAGTTTATTGCAGTATAAACCCAAGTTATGGAAGCCTTATGTTGTAGGATGCATTGAACATCCTGATGAGTGCAGGTTCAGTCTTCTTGAACAGGATCAGAGCAGAAGGTTACTGAGCAGGCTCTCCTCTGTCTGACCTTCTCCTCTTAACCACGTTACCTTCCAGTGTAATTCTTTGTATTCTAACAAATGGCAGCCACAGGAATTGACTGCTCTCCTCTCTTTGCCGCCTTGGTGAGTGTGGCTATGCTCATTTTCCACCTGGTTTTATTCTCTCCAACATACAGAAGTGATTTCTCCTGCTTTATTCACCCTCCCCAGCCCATGAAGCTTTTAGCTTCAATATAATGTTTTCCTCCTGCAGTTCTGCAAGGCCTAAGCATTTTGGTTGGGCTGCCAAGTTCCACTGATTTCCTCAGAGGACACTTTGCAAAGTGGAGCTATTTCTGTAAGTGCAGATGCCAAAGGAGCAGGCCTTGGTGTTGATGTGCAGGTCTGTGCAAGGCTGGCCATCCCCAGCACATCACACCTGCATGGCTCTGCCCAGCACCAGTGCATGAGGGGATGAGGCAGGCAACCAGGGCTGCTTCAGCCTTCTCTGCTTTTATATCCACTTGATTTTGCTGAAGGCTAGAAAAGGAATGTAAAATAAGATATGAGATGTTTTTAAACACTCTGAAGTGACTATAAATGTTGCCTTTGGGCTGTTCTCTTCTCACTCTGCAAGAACACCTGCTGTTTTCTTTTTCAGTTACAAGAGATTTGTTGTTTGAATCAAGTTTGATAGTAATGAACATGAACACCTAGGAAGGGTTCCCAGAATGGTACTTTCATAGTGATAAAAAACTGTTCTTGAAATATGCTCCCTCTTTTACATCTTCCTGTGTCTTAATAGTGCTGTAAATCCCCAAGAATTGTACTTTTGCTTTTCATTCTGGTATCAGTGTAGCTGAGACCTGTGGAAATACAGCATGCCAGAACTCAACTCTTTCCTCTTTTGCTGTTTTCAGGTTATTACCTTAACAGTTGGGAACAGCCCCACAGTCACCAACCCTTTCCCAGTGGTTGAGCCTGCTGTGGTGCAGTTTGTCTGTGCTGTCCCTTCCCGGCTGACTTTGATTCCTGTTTATGGCAGCCCCCAGCTTGATCTCTCCTGCCCTTTGCTCCAGCAGAACAAGCAAGTGGTAAGCCTGGGAAGTGACAGGAGAAGGTGTTCTTAGAGCTGAAAAATCAGTGTTTGGAGCTCTATGTGTGAAATAAAGCATCTGAGCTGCTGCAAGAGGAGCAGTAACTGGAGCTGTGGCCACACTGGTGCCCTTGGGAGCTCCTGCACAGAGCAGGCTGAGGGGGTCCTGCAGTAAATGGACAGTGGATATGTGTAGATTATCAGGCAATAAAGAACTTTGTTATTCTGTTTTTATTCCTAATGAGTGTTGTCACATGTTGGCTGCTGAGTAAACCACACTTCGTCATGTTAATATTCCCAGACAAAGGTAAAAGTCATCCTCCTTCCCTAAAACTGTAGTTGATGAATCATTTTTAAGAGCTTCTGTGTAATAACAAGAGGAGAAGGAGATTTTTGTGTATTATTAGCCACCTCAGAGCTCACCTGCTTTTCTGGCTCCATTATGTGTCAGCCTGCCTTGGCGGGCTAATGCTGTTGCTAATGCACTTCACCAGAACAACACCAGAATTTTGAGCTTTAACAAACAGCAGCATTTGTCATAATTTGTTTGAATTCTAAAAACAATTCCGTTGAGCTGTGGTTCAGTTTTGTTGTTGTTGGTATGGGTTGTTTGTTTTGGTTTTTTGTTTGTTTGTTCATTTTAAGGTAGTTCACTGGCTAAAAAAATTCCAAACCTGTGCTCCAGGAAAACTTTCCTCTTGATGTTCAGAGATTCACGGAATGCTCTGAGTTGGAAGAGACCCACAAGGATCATGGAGTCCCATACAGGGCTTGAACCCACCTGGTGTAACCAGCACCATGCTCTGAACAATTGAGAATCTCAGGGCTGTTGGAGCACATCTTAATGCCTTGCACTGATGCCTCATTTTAATGAGCATTCCTTATGTATTGATGTTCTAACAAATCTCATGGAACTCAGCATACATTTTCTTTAATGATTAAAAAATCCTGTTGTGTCTGTTCAGTTCAAAATATTCCTTCTTTTTCAGGTTCCTGTTTCCAATTACCGCAATCCAATACTGGATTTGGCTGCCTATGACCAGCAGGGCAGGAAGTTTGACAACTTCAGCTCACTTAATGTTGTGTGGGAATCCACAAAAAAGGCCATTGCTCGTATTGAGCCAGATCTGCCAATGGAGCTGACTCTGAAGGAAGAGGGGAATGGTCAGAAAAAAATGCATGGTATGTTGGTTTAAACAAGCATTTCATTGTTTGAAGGTCATGAGTAATTGTGTTTGGCAATGTTGCATCTTGAGTAAAGAAATTACTGTAATCTGCAGTCATACTTCTTCTTAACATTTTTTTAGTGTGTGTTATTAATGGGAGGAGAAGAAGGGAACCAAATCCAATGTCTGGAACCTGTCTTGAGAGAGAAAGTTCTTGTCTGACGGGAATGATCCTAGAAGAGCTAAGCAATGTGTTTTTCATCTCTGTTGCATTCTAGGCTTGCAGACTGTGGTAGTTGACCGTGAGTTTGGAACTGTTGCCATCTCTGCCACTGCCACTGGATTCCAGCTGCCCCACCTGAGGGCAGCCAGAGCCAAGATACAGGTAACAGCACGTGGCTGGGGGTTGCCATTTCCCTGCAGTTAATGCCCAGTGTTCCTGGGATGGGTTTACTTCCTCCACACACAGCACTGTACATATGAGGCAGCTCCATGGTGCAGTCTGTATGGTTCATACAGCAGTGGTTTTATACTGGTTCATGGCTTTTCCTGCTTTCCTCTGCATTAGCTGTTGCTATCCATATCAAATCTCTCCAAGTCCTTGGGAGTTTTTTAACCATCTGAGCAAGGGCATTACAGAGAAGTGTTTCAGTTGGTTTTGTTTCAGTTTAGGGTTTTTTAATGAATTGGTGAATCTCTGCTGCTTGTCCTTCACTAAAGCAGCCATGTGCTTCATGCAGCTGTCACTGGGGAAAGCAAATGGATTATTGCCCCTGAAAACTGAGTGGGAAAGTTCTGCATGAGCAAAGCAAAAGCTGACTGATTCCTCATATGGACCATATGTTAGTCTGGGCTCTGACTAAGACTCTGTTTTTTTTCCTGAGAGACCCTTCTGTTGTACAATGCCAACCATAAGCCCAGGCTCTCATTTTACAAGTCATTAACCACTCTCTGAAGTATTCAGTTTGTAGATACTCAACCTAGGAAAGAAAAACAGCAAAAGGTAGTGATGATGAACAAAGAAGGCAGGTGTAACAGATGGCAGTTTTCTGTTCATGTCACTTTTTAAAACCGAATATAAGGGCAGGTTTCAGCCTGTGGAATAATCTGATATGAGAAATAATTGACTCTTAAAATACTCTGCTTCCAAACTGGAATTTCTGTTTAATCTTGTTAAGCAAGATTTAAGTGGGTTTGGACTATATGCAGTACCTTGAAAACAGAGTTGAGGCAAAGAGTAAACTATGCAGTGAGAGGTTCCAGGATTGGACTCAAAGCAGATACCAGATGGGCACCAGTAATGTGAAATACCAGGTTCCTCTCAGCATGGCCCAGGTGTGGCATCTGCTCAGTAAATTCTTTGAGATGTAATCTCTTTTGCCACTTGGTTCTTGAATTTCCTGTGGGGTTTCCACTCTTCTGTTGGGAAGCATGGTGTAGATGCATTTCCCCTGAAGAATTTTTCTACAGCTTAGTGAGAATTACTGTAGAGACACAGTACTTTGCTGCAAAGTTACTTGAGGTATTTTGTCGCTTTTCTTTTTTTTTCCTCTTAAAAAATTGAATTGTAATATGGACATTTGATGTTTCTGCAATCATTTTGTAATTCACTGTGCTCTGCTTTGTTAGACCAATATTCTTTCTTACTTTTAGGAATAATTAGAAAAGCGAATGCTCTAAACTTTGCCTTGAATTCAGAGAACACTGGAGTTCTCTTAAGTTCTCATCTCTGTGTTTAAATTTGGAGGACTCTTTGGTAGCTGTAGATACCAGTTCTGCTGCACTTTGTAGGCTTTGTGTTTGTTTTTTTTTTTAATGAGGTGACTTGGCTGCTTTTTTCAAGTACATCAGCAGTGGGCTGCTCTGTTCTGCTTTCAAACCTGCCCATTCTCCTGTCGTGCAGCCAAAAACACAAACAAAAATCTAGTAGATGGGATATTAAGATGTCTTGATTATTGTTCCACGTTTAAGTGGAACACCCTATTATGTCATTAGGGAAAGATGACATCCTTTCTACATCAAGGAAATAATTGCACTAATGAGGTGAAATGGGTATACAAAGTAGTGACTTCCTCTAGAAACGTTTTTCCTTTTCTGAGCTAATGTTGTTATGAGTAAGTGATTAAACCTACATCTGGTCCAGTGTTCATGTACTTACATTTAAGGAAGAATTTGTCTTAGTGGTCTGCTAAGTAGAATCAAGAAAAGGTGAGTTAGAGATAGAAAACTTTGTGTGTTTGCCTTATCATTCTGTACAAACTTAGGCTCAGAGTTAAAGCCCTGTCTGTGCTTGTCAGACATCATTCACTGATCCTGCAAGGCCTGTGCCTTGTCCTCTGGCTTGGTCAGGGGTGCAGAACAGACTGGCCCTGGGGATTGCCCTTCCCTGTGCAGGAGGACTGACTGAGCCCTCTGATCCTGTGGCCATGTCATACCTTCAGCCTGTGCTCTGAGCTTTGGTTACCTGCTTTAAACATCCTCTCTGCCCTCACAGGACACTGGCAGTGTTCTGCCCCTTTGCTCTAACTGCTGACACTGTTCTTGCAGCATGAAGCTGTGCTCCCAGGGCCTGCCACCATTGAACTGATGCTCGTGGAAGATGTGAAAGTGAGCCCAGCTGGGGTCTCCATCTACAACCACCCTGAAGTCCAGGTGAGGAGTTACTCTGCTGCTTTCCAGCTGTAGGGAGGAAAACATCACACATTACAGAAGATGTGTGAGGGAGACAGCTTTACTAGAAAGATGCAGTGTTAATTCTGGATGCTTTTCTGGTTTTGCAGGCAGAGCTTCTCATCCAACAAGGTTCAGGATATTTTTTCATTAATACCAGCGTTCCAAATGTTGTAAGAGTGACACATGAGGAGACTCAAGGCATTGCTTTGGTGAGTGCAGTATTTTGTGGTTTTACACCTTTTTGGCAGCCAGGTTATTGTCCTGCAGCTTCAGCTCCCCTGGGCATTTCCCAGCAGGTGTGGATAGAGGCAGTTTGCTGCATTTGGATGTGTCTGTCACAGTCATGCTTCTGGCAAGGGATCTTTGCACTGGCACTTTCAGGTATTGTCTGATGTACAGGAAATTGTTTCATTACAGCTGTGATGCACTTGTGTTCTCTGTATAAAGTAAAAGCCAGGTCCAAGTACTTCACCTGTTACAACTTCTCAGTAAAGTTCCTGATTTCACAAACTCACCATGAAGAGGAATTATTCAGAAAGGACACATAAAATTAATTCCTTTCCAAAGTAATATTGTAGTATGTAGATTACACTGTGGGCCAGTGTAATCTGGTTTCAGGCCTGATGTTTTGGTTTTCTGGTGTTCTTTCCCAGGAAAGTGTGATAAACACGATGGAGCATTGTTGTCATAACATTTGTTATTCATTCCTTCTAAAAGGAGGGATTTCTTCTTGATGCCCCTCTGGTTTGCCCAATGTGATTGAGGAGGTTTGCCTTTCTTTCACCAATCACATTGGCCCGTGTAAATTTGTATCTAAGGGAGAGCCATCCCTAATAAACAGTCATTTTCTTCAGCCTTCTGATGTGTCATGTGTTATCTGAAACAGCAACAGGCCAGTACTTCTGAAAGCTTTAAATTCTTCTACCCTGTTTCAGGGTATTTTTTAATCACAGTATTGCATCCTGACTTTGTGAATGAATTTCTGTTAAAAGAGTTTATTCTGATCTCCATATGAGGTTTCTAATGCACTTTTCCACTAGAAGATGCCACTAAAGTGCAGGTGTGCTTGGCTTCATCAGGCCAGGATATGAAATGCATTCTGCAGTGAACAACAATAAAACTGTGTGTTTGCAGTGCTGCTTTCATTAGGCAAGAATTGCAAACGAAGCAAGTTGGTCTAAAGAGTGGTTTTTATAAATGTATAATTTACAGATTTGTCTTTGAAGAAGTTATGCTGATAAAGTTGTGAAATAATGATAACTAAGGTGGAAATTAGAATGTCAGAAGAATTTATGAAACATTTTGATTGTCTCCAACTGTTGCACATATAAGGTGGGAATGTTTTTTCCAACTAGTACAGAGATGAGAAAACAGTAGAAGAGATGAGGGTTCTTTTTGTACATAGTACACTGTTTAAACTCTTAATAGTTTTTTAGTGAGGTCTCCCTGATGGGTTTAACTGATGTACATGAGAAAAGTTCAGTGTTCTTCTCTGGAATTCAGGAGTGGAGCAGTGACAGCAAGATAGGCTTTGTGAAGTGTAGGAGGAGATTTAACTGCCTGTCAGATTAAAGAAGAGAAAACTCCACTTTCAACACATTTTTAAAAAATGCAACTCCCCTCACACATTTGGCAGGTGTGTTAGCCCTGTGTACTGTGTTTGGGTAAATCCCTGGGTTTTTCCATGGAAGCAGCAGGATGGTTTGGGAAATTGGCTGGCTCTGTCAGGCTACTGCCATGGCAGGTACCAGTGCAGCCAAGTTGACAGAGGATGAGTTGGCAGTAGACTCTTCTCAGAAACTAAATTCTAGTATTCTGGAGCAGAGATTCCCAGACTATTCAGTGGGGCTGCCAAGGAGAGAAGTTCTGTACCTGTCCCTCTGGTTTTGACACAGCAGCTTCTCTGGGCATGAGTGGTAGCAGGGGAGGAGTGAAGAGTGGTCATCAGTGGAATATCCCTGGATACTGGGAGCCACTGGACACCTGATGGGTGAGAACAGCAGAGGTGGCTGAGTCAGGAAGAGTTTTAAAAGTTGCAGTAGCCCTACTTGCCCTTTTCACTGTTTCCTTTCTCTGGTCTGCCAGCCCAGCTGAGCTTCATTCCAGCTCCCTCCCCTGGCCACATCCCCTGCACTGTTGTCCAGCCCCTTTATTAGCCACCCTCTCTGGGAACTGCTGCTGTTCTGGAAGCTGACCTTTGCTCCAACTTCACATCCCTTTCTATTTTGAGGTAGAAGTAGGAATGATGCCCTCAAAGAACAAAATGCCAGCTTTCCCCTCTGCTTTGCTGCTGACTCCATGGTGCTGCTGGGCAGTGCTGAGAGTTCACTGAACTCCTTTGCACTAGGGGCCTGGCCATCTCCCCTTGTCCAGAGTTCATGGCACAGAACAGGACACCCAGCTTCTCTGCTGACCCTGGCCAAAGGGAGGAGAACAGCTGGCATGATCCTGAGGTCTGTGGCAAGGTCAGGGAGTTGCAGGAGAACTGCAGAACTGATGTGAGCAAGGTGTGGGAGCAGAGGTGATGTGAGCATGGCCTTGGGAAAGGGGACTTTGGGATGTGTGCTTAGTTCTGAGGGCTTGTGTTTGTGATCAGGGGTCTCTTTTCTCTTTCTTCATTTTATGCTCTTATTACATTAAAAAATGTAACATTCTCTTTCTTTGAAATTAATGTAATAATAGTTGTATTAAAGAAATGCTTCATTTGTCAATTGTCCTCTTACTTGCCAGGATCTACCACCAGGTTTTGGCTGCTCAGATGAAAAGCAGTAACATTACAGTACAAATCTTACAGGAGGCAATACCAATGCTTTATGGGCATAATATTTGTCCTTGATTTCTTTTTCCTCATCACTTTGGTTTTCACTCTACTTAGAAAAGTTTTGCTGCTCTAAATTATTTGTGTGTTTTTTCTCCTGATGTCAGAAGAGTAACAGGATGCCAGACTGTTCCAGATGAAGAGCTGTTAATTCACTTGGTGCCTGGGGGCTGTTTGCACTACCTCAGTAGCATGATACTTTTTACATACATTTTACAGCTTGATTTTTATTTCAGTGGAAGTGTTCTCTGTGTCTAAACTTGGCGATTTCTGCATCCAACTGCTTCTGTCCTGAAAGTGATACAAATCTTCTGTGGACAACAGACAGAAGAAGTGCTATAATGCAGTTTTCTTTTGGCATTGCAGGTGCAGCCTCTGCTCCCAGGATCGGTGACTGTAATGGTTCATGACCTGTGTCTGGCTTTCCCTGCCCCAGCTGAAGCTGAAATTCATGTATCTGATATCCAGGAACTGTATGTGCGAGTTGTTGACAAGGTCAGTGCCTTGGAATCTGCATTAGGAGCTGATCCAGCCTGTCCTGACTCCCTGTGCTGGTCCTGAAAACAAAGAGGAGACATGGACAAGATGCTACAACAGAGAAAGAACTACAACCTCCCTGTGTTTCTGTTTCTCCCTCCCAAATTTATCCCTTTAGGTTATAAGTGTCTTAGAGTATCAGGTGTCTGTTCATGTTCTGTGTGGCAGCAGTCTCAACTTTTGCATTTACACAGCAATGTTAATCCATAATTTATATGAACATGCTCATTTACATTTCCTCCTGTTTAAAGTGCATGTGAGCAGTTCTAGGAGTAGGTTTTGCCCCAAGGTCATTTTCCATATGTCAGGTTTGAAAACTGAACAGAAAAAAGTCCAGCTCATTGCACTTGCCAGCTTGGGTGCTCCTTAAACAAAAGAAGTGTTGATATTTCTGGGTGTTTTAATTATGCCCTTGCCAGCTGAAAGACCTGAGTTCATTCATTTCATCTGACACTAACTCTAGCTGGCAGGGATTAGTCTTTAAAATCAGTGCTAATCTAACCTTGGGGCTCTATCCTCTACCCTACTACAAGTGTAATACAAAATAAAATGAAAACGTTTATGCTAATAAATAAGGATGGTTTGAATGCACAATGACTGCATGTGTCTGTTTCAGGTGGAGATTGGAAAAACAGTTAAGGCTTATGTCAGAGTTCTGGATGCCTCAAAGAAACCTTTCCTGGCAAAATACTTCCCTATCATGGATCTCAGTCTCAGAGCAGCATCTCCACTTGTCTCACTTGTGTAAGTTAAAGGATTTTTGATATTAATCTGCAAATAAGAATTAGCAAAAAATGAGTAAAGATATTAGGTTGGAAGCACAGTAGTATACAATGGCTGAGATTTTATTTTTGTGAAGACTCAATTACCTGTTAAAAGGTAAAAAATAATTTTTTGTGAGGGAAATTGCCTGAACTAACATCCTGTATGTTACTGGTTGATGAATGAGACTGCATTCCTCCAGTGCAATGTCTGATGAAGCTTTGTGCATCTTGGAGGCAGTGACTTGGAAAATAGTGTCAGGTGAAGAGTGCTGTGTGAAAGTACATCTGATATTATCAAACTGACTCTGCCTGTTACTTGTTTCAGGTATTTTCATTTCAGGTATTTAGTGTTGCAATAAAGCACAGGTTGCAAAGAGCATCATGTGTAAAAATGTGATAATTCCCTTAACTTTGCTTCAGCCATAATCACTTAGCTTTGTGTTAAAACTGCTGGGCACTAAATGAGTCCTTTGTAAATTACTCAGAGAATGTCTCTCTTTAATGGATTTCTTTGCAGCCCCCTGAGGGAGGCTCTGGATGACCACACTGCTGCTTTCCTGGTGTGGGGGATGACCATTGGGCAGACAGCTCTGATGGCAACTGTGGCTGACAGAAGAGGACGGAGAATCAACTCTGCTCCACAGCAGATTGAAGTAAATAATTTCATATAAGATATATGCATAAATAAAGTCTGTGCTGCAATGGAACAGGAATATATAAATTATGGTTACAGCATAGTAATCAATTTGCAAGAAAATTCATTCTGTCTGGAAGCTGACCTAATGCCAGTCAGATTTCAGTGTTGTTAAATTTCTGCATGCTCAATTTACTGTGATTAAGTAACTAAAGACTCAGTTTTACACTTGTACTGTTTTGTGGCATAATTTATCTGATTGAAGGATCCTGAACACAGGTATTCATATTTCTGTTTTTAGGTCTTTCCCCCATTTAGATTACTGCCAAGGAAAGTGACCCTTATTATTGGGGCCACGATTCAGGTGAGCCATCTTCTTACATATTTTCTTTATTTTGTGATTTCTATTGTAAAATGAACCTTCATAACTGGATTTTTGGCATTAGATGACATTTATGACATTATTATGGTATTATGCCATCAACATGACATTTATCTGCATTCACACTGGATGGACTGACAGGATTGTTGGAGAGGGACTTTGGGTCTGGAGTGACAGGACATGGGGAGTGGCTTCAAACCCGACACAGGGCAGGGTTGGATGGGATATTGGGAAGGAATTGCTGCCCTGGCCCAGGTTTCCCAGAGAAGCTGTGGCTGTCCTTGGATCTCTGGAAGTGTCCAAGGCCAGGCTGGACAGGACAGTGGAAGAGGTCCCTGCCCGTGGAACAAGAAGGGCTTTGAGGCCTCTTCCAACCCTGCCCATTATGTGTTTTGTGATGAATATTCCTCTGAACAAGAACAGTGTCATTCTTTTGCCAGTTTCCTTTTTGCTCTATTGCTGGACCAAAGGATTTGTATTTGCTTTTGCAAATGGAGTGTCAGCTTCTCTGGTGTTAAATACCAGAATGAGTGAATCTGTCAGCTCCATGAAATTAGGCATGGTGGGCCTGTTGTACAAACTGAAACACAGAGCAGAGCTCTGCACCAGGGTGATGAGGAGAAAGGGAGGTAAAGTGTTTTTAAACTTTCTGGAGTGGAGCTAGCATCAGCTTGTGACACTCTGAGGCGCAGGGTCCAGCATTTCCCAGGCTGACATCCTGCCAGGACCAGGGGGAATAGCCCTTGAACTGCCCAGGGAAGGTGCAGGCAGCACTGTGGTGCTGAGCAGGGAGGGTGTGCCCTGTAATGGTGACCAGAAGAACAACCTGAAGGGTTTGTGAATTGTTCTGTGTGCTGTTCTGACAGATCACTGCTGAAGGAGGCCCCCAGTCTCTCTCCAACATCATTTTCTCCATCGACAACGAGCACATTGCATCAGTGAACAGCTCTGGGCTGGTCAGAGGGGAGGCCATTGGCAACGGGGTGGTGACAGGAGTGCTGCAGGCTGTTGATGCAGAGACAGAGAAGCTTGTGGTGGTGTCCCAGGTAATGTTTATGGGGCTGACAGGGGCTCTCAGACTCATGGCTTTGGCTCTGAAAGGAGGCACAGGCTTTCTGCATGAGCAGCGTTACCTCGTGCACTTGTCTGGTTTCCTGAAGATGAAAACTCAAGAGTTCCTTGCTCCCTGGTCTGTGAACTTATGTAGATATTGGCTCAGGTGTTACTTAGAACAGGTAGGTAAATCTTGCTGTGCCTTAAACCAGAGTCTTACAGCAGAAGGTTGTCCTTGTCTGCATTCCTCCTAGGTCAGGAGGATCCAGAAGGCAGTTGTTACTCAAAAAAACCTACATTGTCTCCTGAGCTGCAGCAGTCTGTATAGAGCACTGTCTTCCCTTGTTGTGGTCTGAACCCATCTGTGAGGTACAAGCAGTGAATCCCAGATATTCCATCAGAATCTGTGTCCTTAGATTTTCCTTCTGAATGTGAGGGAGGTGAGCAGGCCTGCAAGGGAGCACAAGTCCCTGGGAGTTTCATGAGGCTCAGAGCAGCAGAACTTAGGCCAGGTCTTATGACTTCTTCCTTTGAGCTCAGGGCAGCACAGCTGCTGTGAACCACAAAGCTCTGCTGCTTGAAAGGTGTCAGCACAGGCCAAGAGGACACAAAGTAACTTAAAAAAAAAAAAAAAGTCAAGATATCTCTGCTTTTTAATGCGTGGGCAGCAGTTTGCCCAAATGGTGTGACAGGAGGCAAAGTGAACTTGAAAGGTAAATGAGCTGCCCAGTGAGGCCCAGGGCTGACCTTTCCTCCCAGTGTGTAGCAGGAATAAAATCTATCAGGAATGTCTGGGTATATGAAGAGGAGATATCACAGTCACACATCATTCTTTTGTTCTCAGTTGTCCCATTTGGTGCTCTGCAATCCTCATTTTGTTCTAACTCCTCTCCATGTCCTCCCTGGGTTTCTTCATCCCTCTTCTGCTGGGGCCCCCTGTGATCTTGTCCACTGCTCTCTCTCACCTCTCAGCTCCATCATTCACATTGGTCATTTTGAGCAGATTTGTTTTTTCAATTTAGGGGATATTTTTAAATGCCTATCAATCAAAAGCATTTTAGTTTTTAGTTTTTTACAGTCCTACTGAATTTGTCTGTCTGTGTTTCCTCTGGCAAGTCTTGCAGATCACATGGGAACAGTGATTAGATAATGGCAAAATAGTGGCTGTAGAGCCTGAAAGTGAAATCTGGTTTCTGTTTGACAAGTGCTTACAGTGTCTTCCCTTCCTCCTTGCCAGGACAAGGTGGAAGTGGAGGTGGTCCAGCTGACAGCTGTGAGAATTCGGGCACCCATTACACGAATGAAAGCTGGCACTCAGGTGAGCTGTTTGGGATTGTCTTCTGTCACCTTCACGGGTTGGAGCTGCAGGTTGTGCCCATTCCTGTCACATCACCTGGTGACAGCACTGCAGCTCTGGGAGGAACCATTTTCTTCATGAGAGACCCCATCTCTTGATTAGTGAATTTTAATTCTCTCTGCTGTGGGCAGGTGTTTGGTTTGCATGCTGTCATTACCTATGCAGGCTGGTTTCTCTCTTTCCAGATGCCAGTTTATGTCATGGGCATCACCAGCACTCAGACTCCTTTCTCCTTTGGCAATGCTGTGCCAGGGTTAACGTTCCACTGGGCTGTCACAAAGAGGGACACTCTGGATGTCAGGACAAGGCACAGCGAGGTAAAGTGTGTGTGCAGTGCAGGTGTGTGCAGCTTGGGAGAAGGAAACAGCCACGCCAGGGCAGTGCAGGGAATACTGCTGCCTCCACTGCCTCAAAATCCAGGATCAGTTCTCAGCACTGGGTGTGGGATTTCCTCTGTGCCAACATCTGGGCTTTCCATGAGTCAAACTTTAATCCCTTTCTCCTGTCCAAGGCTGCCTTTCAGCTTCCTGCAAACTACAACTTTGCAGTGGATGTTTATGGCAAAGTAAAGGGAAGAACAGGCCTGAAAGTTGTAGTGAAGGTCCTTGATGCTGCAGCCAACCAGTTCTACAACATGGCAAGAGAACTGTCTGATGAAATCCAAATTCAGGTAGGATGATTTTCTACACATGTTTAAATATCTCCTTCAGAACTGGCTTGAAGTCTGTATTTAAAATCAGGAATTTGGAATGCAGGAGTAGCTCCAGCTTTGGTTTATCTTTGAGGCCTTACTCTTGTTTGAATGATGTTCCTCATTGGGGCTCATTCAGTTCATGGGCTCATGGCACAGGGGGAGTCTAAAGTAACTCAGGTGAATATGGGTTACCAACACCTTTTCCAGTGAGAAATCTTCTGTTTTCATGCTTCCTAGTCATAGCCCTGGAAATGTTCTTCAGAATAACTTGTGGAAGATACTGGCTCTCCCATTCTCAAATATTCATGTTCAGTTGTCTTGTTTTACTATGTATATTCTACAAGAGAAGAAAGAAAGTTACAGTTCTGTTTGGTTTTGTTTGTTTATTTGTTTTGAAGATTAAATAAATCAAGTAAATTACTGTCTGCACACAAAAGTAGGCCAAAATGCCTCTTACTTTCCAGGTCTTTGAAAAACTTCATCTAGTCACTCCAGAGGCAGAAGCAGAGCAGATCTTAATGTCACCAAATTCCTTTATTAAACTTCGGACCAACAGGTCAGTGCTCAGTTTCCATGCTGTGGCTTGTGTCACCTCTTTATCCAAACTGTAGGGCTGTTGTGTTTCAGGGAGCTGTTTCAGTCTCTCAGTATCACTGTACATCCATTTAATACACAACTTACCTGCTGGTTCATGGTATCTTACCTGTTCTCTCAGGCTTTGTCAAATCTTGTATTAGATTGTAGCTGGAAAATTCACTCAATATTGGGAACTTTCAGATCCTTTTTTTAAAAAGCTGCTGAGCCAGTTAAAGCAGTATCCTGCAGCCTGCTTCCTGTAGAGTTTTTGATGGGTGATTAAGGCTTTGTGGACTATAATTCTCTGTATTTCTCACACAGAGGTTATGGCTGGATTTTCAGATTAAAATGTCATTTCCAAATGAGAAATTCTTTTTACCTAATCTGTTTTCAAAGACTGACATTTTAGACTTATATCAGGCTTGAAATGTAGTTTTCCCATCATAATAATGGGCAGATAAGAGACAGGACTGAGGGCAAAGCTTTAGAGGCGTTTACATTTTGGGGGGAGGGAACCTTTAGTTTCATAGAATCACAGAATTGTTTGTGTTGGAAGAGACCCTAAATATGGTTTTACACATTGAAGGGGTTCCCTCCTTTGTGTTTTTCTTCAGGGACCGAGTGGCCTCCCTGAGCTACCGTGTGCTGGGCCGACCAGACAAAGCCCCTGTTGTGAAAATCGATGACAGAGGATTCCTTGTCTCTGGGTCTGTGATTGGATCATCAACAATTGAAGTGATTTCACAAGAGTTGTTTGGCATCAACCAGACCATCATAGTTGCTGTTAAGGTACTGTCAGCTCTCTTCCTTTGCAGTTTCCTCAAGTGCACCTTCACTACTGCAATGGGGATTGTTGGCTGTGCTTCTTGAACTTCACTTCTGAAAAATGAGCAGTGTAGGAATTAATAGTTCTGAGCTTTGAACCTTGGGACACTGGGGAACGTATGCCTATCATCTCTGTTCAAAAAAATCCTTGAGCCAAGAACTTCCTGCAACTGGCAACATGGGCCTTGAGATACCCACTGCTCCCCTTCCTCCAGTCCCTTTTTGCTGTCAGCATCTTCCCTCTGTCCCAGCCAAAGGAGAAGGGTGTACAGATGAGTGCTTTAAGTTATTTCTAAGTTTAACTCCTGTAATCACTGTGAAGTGGCTTGGTGGATTTTTTTTAATTTGAAATTTGGTATTTCCCATGATGTTCAGCTTTGCCTGTAGAACGGGGTATTGATCTGTACTCCTGGGTGGTGGCAGTGAATTCTCAGCTCTTACTGACAACCTTGTTTCTTCCCTTTGGCAAGTGGAAGATGTCTGATGAGTTTGAGGGTGGCTCAGATGCCATTTAGTGAGACTGAAGTCACATCCCCCTGTGTGAGTTTGTCCTCTTCACAGGATATGAAGCTGATATGAAGCTCTCTGTAGTAGGACCCATCTCACTTCAGCACTTTGTACAGCTCATTTGTTTTCCTGTACTTATTGCAACTGTAGTGCCTTTATGGAAATGAAATTTTTAAACCTTGTGAGGTAACACCATTCATTTTATGGCTGAAGAGCTGAGAGAGCTTGAGAGGTTTTGCTGAAGGTCATGTCAGAAAACTTGTGACAGAGCTGGAGATGAGCTTGAATCTCTTGTGTCATTCTAAGGCAAAGCTCTGTCCTTCACTGTCCTTCTTTCATAAGGTCTTGTGTTGTCTGTTTATAAGTGTACTCAATTAAGAACCAAACTGCTGCAGCAGCATCACTTAACACTTAGACCTTGAACTTGGCTCAAAGAAGGGCTCTTACATAAGCCAGGGAGGGTGAGGGAAGAAGAAGTGACAGTGAGCTCAGCACTTGCCTGGACCTGCTGCACTCAGTATTTTATTTTATTTTTTCTTAAATTAAAAAAAAATCCTTCAAAACTTGAGATTCTTTAACAGTAAAAGGCTGTTTTCATCAATAATAAATTTAGCAGTTGTCCCTTGTGAGGCAGTTGCTGAGATTTTAAAGTAAAACAAGCTTAATAATCTGTCAGGGAAATGGAGTTTTTGTTGGCTTGTAACCACAGCTTGTTGGGCAGAGGTCTGTATGCATGGAGATTTTAACTGATGAAATCAGCCTGTGGAGCAGACAGTGGGATATACTGATATTACAGCCACTTTTGGGGGTTTTTTGTTGGTTTTGGGGGTGTTTTTTTTGTTTTTTTTTGATTCACCAAAGATGTATTTTGCTTGAGGCCAAATTTGTCCTTTCCTTTTTAAGTTTTGACATGTACATTTTCAGATTGCAGAGTTTTATGTTTTAGCTGAGCCTCTTAGGTCACGAAAATAAAGGGATTTTTCTACAAGATAAGCCCAAGGCCTTCTTTTAAAATAGTTTCTCAATATATTTGAGGATTTTTGCTTCCTCTGTCCATCCATAATTTTTTTTCCGACAGCTGTAACAAAAAGAGCAGCTATAGTTATGTTTGTTGGGTAATTTTGCTCATTAACCTTAGTAAGTTAATCAAGAATAGTAATCTGCTATTTAAAAGCCAAAAGAGTAGGTTGTGAAGTCTTTGTCTTCAGAAAACCTTTCTTCACTGGAGTGTTACTGCAGAAATGTGGGGGTGTGCACATATGGTTAATGGAGCAGACTCTCCTAAGGAGTTTGGAGCAGTTCCCAACTTCTGTCTTGGCTGAGGAGAGGCACAGAGGGAACAAAGCTCAGCCTGCTGACCCCTGGGGGTTTGTCAGCTGCCAGCTCTGCCTGGAACAGCTTGGCTTTCTCACCTGGTGCAGGGGAGCTGGGCAGCAGCAACCATGCCATCCCCTTGCTCACACATACAGTGTGAGTTACTCTTCTAATACCTGGGCAGTGAACTGAACCTTTTATTTCAGCAGTTATTAGGAGAGAGGTGTAGGGGCCACTTGTTCTCTTCCATATCCAGGGAATCTGAACAGTTTGAATTGATGGATGGTAATGTGTTCTCTGAAGTCTGTGTGATGTATGCTTCTACATGAATATTGCTTGTTTCAGTTCCCAGTGAAAAAAGGGGCTAAGAAATACCAGCTGTGAGAGTACAAAGCAGGCAGAGCAAGGCTTTTCTCAGCCATGACAGGGCAAGGGAGCACACAGGAAATGCTGTCTAAAATAGGACAGCACTTTTTACTGGGGTGTCTGTTGAGCACAGATTGCAGGAGGCAGTGGAGACTCCATGCAAGGAGATGCCCAAGAGCTGCCTGCACATGGTCCTGGCCAGCTGGCCCTGGGCAACCCAGCTTCAGTGTGGGGCTGGACTAGACAGTGTCAGAGTCCCCTTTCAACCTGTGAAATGGAGATACTGATAATAACAGCTTCACGTGTTAGTCCTGGCATGTGGCTGGATGCAAACGGCTCATAAAGGCAGCTCTGGATATTTACATAATAAGAACTCTTTAGATTATTTTTATAGGGGCCTAAAAAGTAATTTAACTTTCCTTCTCACTGCTGATGTTTCTCCAGGTCTGCCCCATCTCCTACCTCAGGATCTCCATGAGGCCTGTTCTGCTCACCCAGAACAAAGAGGCACTGCTGGCCCTGCCCCTGGGTGTGACTCTGACGTTTACAGTCCATTTCCATGATAACTCTGGAGATACTTTCCATTCACACAATGCTGTGCTCAACTTTGCCACCAACAGGTGGGTGTCTGTCACGGGTGGTAATTACAGAGAGCAAAAACAGGTGAGACACACATGGAACAAAGATTATTCCAAAGATAGCAGGTGAAGATCAGCTTGGGCTGGGAGCAGCAAGGCAAGGGTTTTGCCTCTGCAGCCTTCAGAGGCAGTGGCAGGAAGAAGAGTACCAGTTAGCAATCGATACTCCCTAGCTGTGGAAAGCTGCCCAGATAAGCAGGGCCTGCAGGAGCTGTGCTGTGCTCTAAGTGACTCTGAAGCATCCCTCTGCACACAGCAGTGGTCCAGAGAAACAACTGATCCATCAGCATCTGCCTCCCCCAGTGCTGTGTTCCACTGACTCACCAAGGGTTATGTAAGGCAGGGAACGTTCTGGATCAGGGGCTGTCTTCTCGGATAGGCTCGTGCAACAGCCAGGGACAAGGCTCAAAAGGCCTTTTGGTCTCTGCCTCACAGAATAAATGTTATGAAGCAGCCTCCTGTGGTCTTCAGTAAAATACCACTCACTAATGCTGTTGCTGAAACATGGCTTGTTTTCTGCAGAGCACCTTGCTGAATGTGGGTAAATACTGGGTAAGAACTGGCAGTCCAATGGCATTGGTATGTCTGGGAAGTTGCATACTGGTGTTCAAATTTCTTGGCTTCCTAAATCCCAAGAGAAAAGAGACAGATGATGTCATTCTAAAGCTCTACAATTCTCACAATTAAGAAGTAGTTTTCATGCATAATTATGGTCTTGGTATTTCCTCAGCATAGTGGTGATCTGAGAACTGAAATTTGCCTCAGTGGCACCTAAGTAATTTTTATAATTTCCTTAATTTGCTGGATTTCATCAGATGGCTATTGCTGAAAACAAGCAGTCAGCCATCTGAAGTGCTTTATACCTCTCCTATTGGAGGGATGGTGCCATTAGCAAGGCTGCCTTCATGCAGCAGCACTTCTGTTTGTGTGCAGAGACGACTTCGTGCAGATCGCCAAGGGAGCCGCCAACAACACCTTTGTGGTCAGGACTGTGAACGTGGGGCTGACCCTGCTCAGGGTGTGGGATGCAGAGCACAGTGACACTGCAGACTACATCCCACTGCCTGTCCAGCATGCCATCTTGCCAGAGCTCCCAGACGTGGTGGTGGGGGATGTCCTGTGCCTGAGGACCTTACTGGCAGCCCAGGAGGGTGAGTGGCCTCCAGCTGTGGGGGTTAGCAGCTCTTCGTGGGACACCAGCGTGGCTCTGGCTCACTCACAGCAAAACCAAATGCATAGTTTATCATGTTTGGTCAGAATCAAATGTCACTGTTCTTGTTAATGATAAAAACAGGTTTGATCAACTCCTCTAATTTTAATGACACCTTGCCATATGTCTCTTGTATTGAATTCTTGAGCATCACACTTTAGACATTTCTATTCCATTAGCTGGAAGGGCTTGTTTCTGTGGGACTCCTGCAGAGTCAGGACTGCCTTCACTCACTCTGAGTGTTGGTATTAATGGGCTTGTGTCAGAATAACTGCAGGGCAGTGGCACCCTCAGACACCAGAGTGGTTCCTGGGGGACAGGGAGATGTGTGCCCTGGCAGTGGCACCCACAGGCCACCAGAGTGCCCAGGAAATGCTGCAGTTGGCAGCAGGGTGTTGAGCAATGCCCCTGTGGTGTTTTCCAGGCCTGTCAGGTGTGTGGAGCTCCTCCTCAAGTGCTCTTCTTCTTGTGGACTCCAGGACTGGCGTGGCCCTGGCAAGGGACTCTGGGGTGGTCACTGTCTACTATGAGATCCCTGGGTTACTGAAAACCTACAGAGAGGTGAGGCACCATTCTGTTCCTGCTGAGGTTGGTTTGTTTGGGTGGACCCTCACCAAACTGTATTCTGTGGGATTTTTTTTTCTGTTACAAATATTTAGAAATGCTCTTTTAGAAATGCAGATGGTTGGGAATTATTTGATATGTGTCCAAAAATACCATTTTTTAAAAACATCTGTGCTAAGAAGGAAAATGTAGCATAATTTTGATTTTTCACCTCTACCATTCTTACATTGTACCTTTTGATTCCTTTTGTTGGCTAAGTTGTTTTGTGGTGCTAACCAATTTTTGAGTATAGCTGCTGTTGTGAATGAAGCTTCACTGCAGGATGAGAGAGATGCCAGCAAGAACTTGCTCAAGTGTTGTGCCATGCATCACTGATCAGAAGTACTCCATTAAATTATTTTGTTTATCTGCAATGCAATCGTACTGTTGACACAATTCACTGCATCAGCCAGTATAAGCACTAGACATTCTTTTAAAATTAAATTTAGACATAGTGCTTTATGCATATTAACTTCTGGGGGTTGGGTAGGAAGGCAAAGCGTTTTTGCTAACTTAAATTGCTTGGAAAAGCAGTTCCTAATATTAGAGAAATATGGGATTTCAAAGAAAAACAGCACCTCGTGGAGTCTTTCACAACCAATCCAGTCTGGTTTTGCCTTAATTTTTATTCATCGAAACCATGTTTTTGGAAACAATGTGCTTCATCCTTTTTTCAGATCTTGATTAATGCACCTCAGAAGACCACAGCAATGCATGTCAGTAGCATGCAGACAAACTTGCAGGGAGTGTCAGCCTCAAAAGTCATAGTTTCAATTGGGGAAACAAGCAAAAATTTGAAAGGTATGATTAAAAACGATGCTGATGGTTTATTGTGTGTTTATGGATTCATGATGCTTTGGTTTGTGTTGTGGGGTTTTTGTTTGTTGTTTAGAGTAATGAGACCCCCGGGAACCTTAAATGCTTTTCTAGAGTCCCAGGAGCTCCAGGAGCCATGGGACAGGATTTGGAAGGAGTTTTGGGGCTCTATTAATATTTCACAACTAGTAAAATCAGTAGATTTCAGTAGAAATAATTTTTGATGACTTAAACAACAGTTAATGGGAAATCAGCTAATTGCTTATATGGTTAATTGCAATTGCCTTCTTGGAGTTGTTACATTTTCTTACTTATTTACCACCCTTAAATCTTTTAGAGAACCTATCACCCACTAGAATCAATACAAAGATTAAACATCATATTGTGTCCTCTATTTTATAGGCTATATTTTGTGTGATTATAGATCCTTTTAGCTTCTAGCTTAACAATTAGCACTTGTTTCAGAAGTGTTTTATTTTGCCATATGTAAATTATTAGCCTACCAAAATATCATCTTGCCAGATACTAAAATCTAACTCGAGGCTCCCATCATTGTATAAGTTATTCAAGAGACATATGAGCAGAAAATGCTCTCTAGCTTATTCTTTCCTGTAAATAAATTATTGCTGTCAAGAAAACCCTATCAAGAAAACCCTACAACATATAAAATTTTCCTTGCTTTCTCTTTGGGATTAGACCTGAGCAAGGCCAGCTGTCTGTGGTTTCCAGCTATTTTAAGATCTTCATAACCTTGTAAAATTATTTTAGAAGGTGATAGAATAACCCAATACTACAGGCTATGATTTTGCTTTTAATTAATTCAATAATTCAATTCATAATTAGTTACAGCTTTATTTTGTAATTAATTAGAGATGAATTTTTTCCTTCCCCAAAGGGGTGTGTTCACCTGCTCAGACTGAAGCCATTGCTGATTTACACCCTCAGTCTATTATCAGTTGCCATCTCGATTTCAGCAGTGATGCCTTTGAGTTCCCAGCACAGGATATTTTTGTGGCAGAACCTGGATTTGATGCAGTTTCAGGTAAGATGTGACAAGATGCCACCCTGCAGACAAACACAGTCTGGTCCAGCAGATTCCACAGAATCCCAGCATCATGGTTTGGGTGGGAAGGGACCTCAAAGCCCATCCAGTGCCACCTCTGCCATGGCAGGGACCCCTCCCACTGTCCCAGGCTGCTCCCAGCCCTGTCCAGCCTGGCCTGGGGCACTGCCAGGGATCCAGGGGCAGCCACAGCTGCTCTGAGAACCTGTGCCAGGGCTCACTCCCTCACAGGGAAGGAATTCCTAACATCCCATATAAACCTCCTCTCTTTCCTTCTGAATCCCCTGGGCTTTGCTGTGTAGGACCTCAGGCCTCAGTGAGTTGTTCACATGGACACTTCTAATTTCAGTGGGTTTTCTGCCTGTGACAAAATCTTGAGTTGGTTTTCAGAGAAAGCCAGAAATCAGAGGCAGCCCACTTCATGTTTTTCAGAGTTTTAGTAGTAAGTCAAAGAAGCAAAGGAGCACTCAGGTGACAAGTATTCCAGAAGTGGAATGTACCCCCAAAACATCATGAACTGGGTCTTAAAAGGGGGGGAAATTGCCAGACACTGTGGAGGTGGAAATAAAATTGTCACATCTACAAAATGTGTTAGTGCTTTGAAAGTATAACGTGATTTAGAACAGAAGCAAACCACTGTGGACTGTACCCAAAGAACATTAATTATCTGTTGGATTCTTCCCTGCACCCATTTTGTAAGCCCCTATTTTACCCTGCATATGCCTCTGTTACTGAGCGTGGGGAAGAAAATAAGGGGGAAATATGCACCTGGCAAGTTTTCTGTGTTACTGATGCTTTTTATCTTTTATTCTCTGGGAAGTTTTTACTACCTTTACTGCTAATAACAGATTAATTGGTCCCATATGAGCCTAGAAACATGGCGAATATATAACTTTTAAAGGAACTTTTATAAATAAACTACACCTTCACAAATTTGATGATGGTGATGGTAGCCAGCTGAAATTTTAACACTAGTTGAAAAGAATATGAAATAGGATGTTCAGTCTTGTTGTCAGTTGAGACTTTCAGTATTAGCATAAATGTTATGTTCAAAGTGGAACTGAATCTCAGTGGCATATTAAAATAAAATGTGACCGGAAGTTACCAGCATATTGTTTTTATCATAATGTTCTGTTTGGGACAAGGAATAATTCTGTAGTTGTAGTGCTGGGATTGTGATATTTATGCAGACACACTGTCCCAATCCATCTATGCACTCATAGCTTTACCACCTTTTTTAGTTTTTCTCTGAGGATATCCCAGCCATCTCTCTGTGCGGAGAAAAACCCTTAAAGGTGAGCAGCTAACAGCCCAAGCTGTCTTGTTCCTGCAGGACACTACACGTGCTCCATCAGGATGCACAGCCTCGCTGACAAGCAGCTGAAGCAGCTGAGCAGGAGCCAGGCCACGCTGCGGGTGACGGCCGCGGTGCGGGGCAGCGCCGTGCCCGGGCAGCAGCTGGGCACAGAGCTGCCCTTCAACCGCTGGTTCTACGCTGACCAGGCTGAGCTGCTGCTCAGCAACCAGGACATGAGCTCCACCCTGAAAATCTTTGGTGCCAGTGAAATCCTGGATAGACTGGAGGTGAGTGCCGTCCCAGGAAGTGTCTCAGCACAGCTGAAAGCGTTTTGAGCTGTCACGTGCAGCTTCCTCATGCAAGGCACTCCCTGCCATCTTTACTGTGTCAGGATCTGTTCCTGAGATGATTTGGGAATGCTTGTCTTGGAATGTGTTCTTCCTCAGCTCTCACTCTTCACAGGATCCCAGAATGGTTGGGATTGGCAGGGACCTCTAAAGCTCATCCTGTTCCAATGCATTGCCATGGGATGCCACTCACTCACTGGGTTGCTCAGGGACCCTCCAGCCTGCGCTGGGCTTTTGGGGTAGTACAGGTGTGCCAGGCTCACCTGGGCATGCAGCCTGGCATGTGTGAACCAGCTCGTGGGTCAGGAGGCTGAAACCTGCCTGACCTCTGTGGCAGAGTGTTGCCCAAATCCGTGTGTGACTGACTGCCCATAGCTCACACAGCCCGGGAAGGGTCTGTGCATTTTGGCTGTGGGGGCTTAGCCCAGACCTGTGGAAAGGGCAGGTGGGAGGGGGCACCCTTGGCAAATGGCAGGGGGAAGTGCTGCAGGTGTCACTGTAATGGTGCACCTGACTTCTCTGGAGGGATGAATTGCTCTGTGTTGCTGTGGACTCACCCAGTGCTGGCAGCTGGAGATGTGCTGTCCCCAGCGGTGTGCTCAGGTTGGGTGTTCCCTGTGCAGGTGAAATGTGAGTCCCCGGCAGTGAAGGTGCTGGAGAAGGAGAAGTCCTACACGCTGCCCAGCTACGTGTTGTACACTGTGAGCCTGGCTGATCCCAGGGTTCCCAGCCAGGGCTCCCTGTCCACCACTCTGACTGTCTCCAGTCCCATGACAGACCAGTCCATCACCATCCCAGTCACAGTGATCTACCTGACTGACAGAACCACTGCACCCATGAGATGTAAGTTTAGCTCGGTACTCTGTATGCCAGAAGAAACCTTTAGCTTCTCTGGTGTTTATGAGGTTAACTCTTAAAGCAGATTGGAGAAGACACTCTTTTTAACTCCAACATTGCCTTCTCTTAATTCTGCAGATGAAGCCAGTCTCTTCCAGCAGTTTGTTGAGTCTTACCAGGTGATGATCTTCACGCTTTTTGCACTCCTAGCGGGGACAGCTGTTATGATCATAGGTAAGAGAAGGAAAGATTGCACAAATGTTTTTTTTTTCGTAACTTCTTACAAGGTGTTAGCTGTAAGATAAAAAGGAATGATTGCCATGTGAAATGGTTTTGGTTTGTTTTTCCACTGTCTTGCAGCCTACCATGCATTTTTCTCGCCGAATGAACAGCACCATCAGCCAGTATTCCACCCAAGGACAAGTCTTCAGCACACCCCTAACAGTAAGCAGCTGTCACATAGTTACAAATTAATTAATTGATTAGTCCAGCCATTGCACTGGAATTGAATGAAGGAAGGTTTGCAGTCAAGAGTGGCAATGAAAAATAATTCAATTTGTTACAGATGTGTTTAAGTTACGGTGAGCTGCAGGCCTGGTTGTAAACACAAGTGCCTGACGCTTCAGATAAAGTAAGGCAAATTCAAGTGAACATCCCTTGCTGAGGGGAAATGTATTGTGCCCCCCTCAGACTTAAAAAGTCCTGAACAGGAGGACCCACAAACATCTGATACTTGGCAGGATGCTTTTCCCAGAGGCACTGAGCTAAAGGGGGATGATTTCTCTTGGGCTGGATCAGATTCACTGCCAGTGTTCAGCAGATGATCAAGAGCAGTTACTTGTTTGTGCCTTCTCCCACCAGCGCCGAGCCTGATTGTTGTTTTCTCCTTGCCACGTTTCAGGTTCCATTGTGTCATCTGCACATTCCTTCAGCTCCCAGGCCTCCAGCAGGCAGGCGAGCCCCTCGGCCACGCTCTGGAGCACGGGCTACGCCTCGCGGTAGAGGCAGCGCCTCCTCCTGTGCTGGCAAATGAAGAGAGCAGCTCAGTGCCTTGGCAAGCTCAGCAGCTTTAGCAGTCAGGATGTAATTCAGGTTTGCTCTGGAATATATCTAGGTCCTTAATTTATTTATTTTTTTTAATATTTAGGGCTCTTTGAGTTTATTTTTTATGTCAGTGCTTCAATTCTCAAAAGCTTGTTTTATCTGTTGGTTTTTTTTGCTGCCTGCACAAAATGCAGTGTTTATGCTAATCTGGCTTTCTTGCACTCTTCAAGTTATATCTAAGTTAGAGTGATAACAATTTTTTTTTTGCTTTTTGTAAAAATTAGATTTCTCTTTAATTAATTTTTTTAAAAAAGAGAAATCAGAAAAATAGATTAAATATGAGCCAAAAATTTGAAGGATTGTATATTTCGAAGAACTAGTTTTTATTTTGTGTTCCAAAAACTCAGGAATGTATTGCACTGATAAGTGTTCTTATGTTTAGCCTTACACTGGGATTCATCAGCACAATATGCTGGTTTAGCATGAGGAATGCTGGAACAACTGTGAATAATTTAGAAGCATTTTTTACAACAATGATTGAAAAAAAAAAAAAAGAAACCCAGAACTTAAGGTGGCTTCCTCTGGGTACAACTGCAGTATTCCTTGGTACTGTAAGCACTTTTTAAAACTGGGAATGTGAAAGCATGTGCCTTCTAAGTGGACCTTTCTCCTGGTAGGAATCCTTTATTTTGAGGATATAATCACATCCCAGTTACATTTATTTGTAAGCAGGGGTTTGCAACTATCAGGTAAGGCTTTTGTTTACATATAACAAGCATCCCAGTTGTAACTGTGAATAAGATTCTGGCTGTCTGAACTCTCCTAAGGACCATAAGGAAAGAGAAATAACAAAGCACTTAATGCAAAATGCTTTGTATGCAGAACTCTGCAGGCAAATAGATGAATGGAATGCAGACCCAGTGCATGGCGTAGAGTTTTCGTTTCACACAGTGTTAAAAGCAAAAGGATTGTTACATGTAATTGTATTGAATGTTGTTTAACTTACTGGCTAGTTTTGGAGAATTTGTGCCTTAAGTGCTAGTACTACTTAAAAAGGTCAGTTTGGATGTAGATAATCATTTGAATCTGTATTAAAGCTTTTTAAGACTCCTTTATTTGGAATTTTCTTGTGGTTTGGCTGTTCAGAATCTAGCACTGTACTATATTATTTGAATCTCTAGTATTTAATAAAGCTTTTAAAGATTCCTTTATTTTACTGTTGATTAATCTTCTGTGGTTTGGCAGTTTAGAATTTAGAACTGGGATGTTGTTTGAACTCCACTTCCTGCAGCCCCTCAGTGTTTGCAGTCATTCCAATCTTAATTTTCCCTTTTTTTGACAATGTAATGTTTTTTAAAATTTTGACAATTTTTCAACTAGTATTTGTTGACAGGGATTTCTCCCAGTTTCACAAAGCATCTTCAATTCCTGCTGAAGTCAGTGATGACTGTAGAAGCAGTTCTTAATTTTCTAGGTTTGTTCAAACTTCCCATTTTGTTCACTTGGGGTCTAAAGGGAAGATGTGATTTTTTTTCCACTTCCATTCAGCAAGAAACCAAAGGGCTATGAATATCTCTGTGCTACTGTGATAAGCTCTTCAGAAATGCTTAAAGGAGAGATTTTGCTCTCCTGTTGCTTCTCTTTCCCATTCAGCAGTCTGGCAGTGAATGTTCTGAAAAACAAACTGCTCCAAGTGGTGGGAGTACTTTGGCAAATGCTCGCTGTTTATTTCATTTCTTTGGGCAAGTAGTTGCAGTCTCCTGACAAGACAAAAAGAAGCATGAAGTAGGGAGCTGGTATGACTCAGGAGCCAACCTCCTGCAAGCAACAACCAGGCTTTTGCCTTCAGCTCATCTGACCTGTGTGGTCATTCCTGGGGCCAGGGCAGGTTTGGGGATATAAAATTTTCTGAGCAGGTTGCCACCGATATAAAGAGATTTTTTTTTTTTTTTTAATGGAATAAAGTGAGATTTGGGGATTTACATTTAATGCTGAATTTTTCCCCTGTTCCCTTACTGCTTGTCCCTGACTGTTTGCTCCCCTGAGAGGGAGAAGGGCTGTCAGGAATGTGTCTGTTCCAAGGTCCAGGTTGTGAGTTGAGATGTCTTGAGTTTTTCAGGTAACCAAGCAGTGCCAGTTCAGGCCCAAGCCCTGTCCCTTCCCATCCAGCAGGAGATTCTGTGTGTGCCAGCAACAGCAGGTTCATCACCTCATGGTGATGAGAGGGTTTTTGTTTTCAAAAATAAAACAAGCAAACCCAAGCAGTGAGTAGTGAAATCACAGAGCCAATGCCCTTGATGCCTTAAGTTTTAGCTTTCATATTTTTCAGATTCTGTGCTGGTTTAGTGTGTAGTTCTGGGCTTCATATTAAATGTTGGTAGGCTCTCTTCACAGAGTAGGTAGACAAAACAACTCCTTTTCTAGCTTGGGACCAAGGAGAACTCATATAAGTTTCAAGAGAATAAACAACGGTGAACTGAGGAGAGAAAAGCAAGGAGGATGGAACTTCATAACCTGAAGCTATAATTGGACAATTTACTCCAATATGCTCATGGACCAAAACTTAGGAAAGTGCGGGACCTTGTGACTGGTCATCTATTTCATGACCAACTTGGAGTCAACCTGGGTGAGCATGGCTGGGCTCTTGCACTTCCAGGGTGTGTCCATTGAGACCTTTTAATAAATCCCTACTTTGTCCTTTTGCTCTGCCCAGTCTCTGTCCCAGGTCAGCCTCCAAGGCCTCTGGGCTGTGCTCCCAGCTGGGGGTTTGTTGTCCCTGGCAGATCCAATGTTCCTGGAAGTGCCTGTGTTGGACACTGGGATCTGCTCAGGGCAGAGAGTTCCCCTTCAGAGCTGCAATCCTCGGGCAGAGAACCCCTCCCAGGCAGTTTTCCCTCAGGAACTGGAAGTGAGCCCTGCCCTGGACAGTCCCTCTGCTGGGACAGGAGCCTGTCTGCTGTGCCAGGCTGGCTTCTGCATCCAGGCAATCCCTGCCTGCCAGCAGCTGCTCAGCAGGCATGTCCCAAGGAGTTACTCAGTTACATTAGCAAGGCTGGCTTAATACTGGTCTCCAAGCCAATCTGCCCCCCAGTACAGCATCCCAAACACAGCCTAACCTTTGTTTCTCCATCTACACCCTTGAAAAAGCAAGGCAAAGGATGAATGAAACATTGCACACACCTTTTCAGTGAAGAGCACTTTCTGATGAGCAGCCAGGATTATGGTGTGGTGCTCCAGGGGAAGCATGTCAGCTGCCTTTTGTACTCTGTATAAAGGATAAAAGTTTTACAGGTGTCAATCCAGCCTCTGGGCTAACCCCTGCCTTTGCTTGCAGATGCATTCTTATCTTTCCTCTTTGGTTGTTGATTTTGGCATTCATGAGGACGTGTCAGTCATTCATGAGCATCCTCTGACAATTTCTTAGTTCAGGGCTCCCCAAGAAGCTTGAGTTTCCCCATCCCAGTTTCCCCAGATAGAGACACAGCTGGGCTGCATTGCCTGCAGCTATGTTAGGCTCTGTCTCGTTGTGTCCCAGGGATGGCAGCTCCTCCTCCATGGAGGAAGTCTGCTTGGAGGAGCCCTGGAGAATGTTTGGTTGGCAGGTGAGGTATGTGCTTTCCAGTGAATTCCTCTTTTTAAATTTTTTTTTTTTCTGGTAAGGTAGCTAGAGGCAACTATATATGGAACTAGAGTTCATGTATGTAGCTTTATGATTCTGTGTTAGTCTGTGTAGTATTGGTGATTTGATTAAAACCATTCCTTTTCAGCTGTTTCTTCCTTGCATCAGTTTCAAGTTTAAGGTTGGAGCTGGCCTTAAACTCCAGCCTGTCTTCTCCACAACACAGCCCCTGTGCTCTCGTAGGAAATGCATCAATTTCTAAGCTGGAAAAAAAGGCATTTTGCATGTGATGACTATCTGACATAATGTCTTTGGGTGACATTAAATACTCCATTACTTTATTTCTTTTATCAGCAAAATTCAGAAACCCCCTGCTTTATTTTCAGTTTAATAAAGCTGGGTTCACTTTTCATCTGTCAACTTCAATGAGACAGCTTCTCTCTGTAAATGAGGCATGCAGTTTGCCAGGACCTTCTCTTGAAACTTGCAAAATTAAAACAAGAAGGGGAAGCTAACTTTTCTCCTTGATTCATATTTATCATTGTATTGAGCTGTAGATGTACCAACAGTAAGCTGCTTTCCTTATCCTCCCTCATACCACTTGTCCTTTCCATCTCCAGTTTTATCCCAGATGCTGTGTTTACCTCTGTAGGTGGCCTGATCCAGAGTTTGTGTACTAATAAACTATTTACTGCACTTTCTACCATCTTCCCCTCTGGGCACAGCCTCCTGTTGCTGTGTGCTGCCTCCCTCCAGGGCTTTGCCACAATCTCTGAACAGCCTGGGAGCTGCAGGTGCTGTTTTCCAGGAGCAGATGTGTTCATAATTCACCCAGTCATTCGTTTTTCCCTTCTCACTTCTTACTTGCCATGTTGTGTTTTAAAGGGCTGTTCCCATTCCACTCAGTTCAAAGCTTTATCTCAGGCCTTACTTTTGCATTTAGCATAAATAAATTTATTTCAAGCTGTTGTGCTTAGGGATAGGCCAGGGTCTCTTTTTTGACCTTTTGTTCATTTTTTAATTTCATTTCCATGCAAGCCAGTCCTCACCTAGGCACATCCTTTCACAGTTTGGATGGGAAAGCACCACAAAACTCCACTGTAGAGTCAGAGCAGAAATCCCTGCAGTGGAGAACTTGAGGCTGCCTGTGCCAAGGGCATTCCTAGTAAATAATTTTAGGCTGGCATGTGCTAATGGCTTGCAGTGACCATCTTTAAATCAAACAAAAGCAGTATTGTGTAGATAAAATCTGGTAATTGAAATTCAGTTTACTGATCAACAAGCTCAGAAGTTCTGGAGCTAGTTTTAAATAATTGTTCTATTCCACATGTATTCATCTGTGAGAGAGACAAGAGGTGGGAGATGCTTTTGTGGCATACACTTTACTTAGAAAATAAAGTTATAAGAATCTCTTAAGTAGTAGGAAGCTGCCCTTAGTGACAAAACAGTGAAAACTGTCATATTTTATCCGAAAGGAAGGGGAAAAATAATTTTCCAAATAATAGCTTGTAATTTGACAGCATGAGTCACTTGTGTTATTATGAGTGAGTCATAAATAGAAGAGGCACCAAAAGAGTTATTTTTCAAAATATATAAAGATAACAAAGAAACTACATCTCCCAAAATGTTGCTGAGAAGGCACCAGGGCATTGAACAGGCTAAGCTTATTTGAAATACTAAACTCACTAAAAAGTGCCTTTTGTTGTCTTGTTTTGTTTTGTTTAGTTTCTTGGGGCTTTTTTCGTTGTTTTGTTTTTTTGGTAAAAATAAAGGAAAAGGCTGATTTGAATTATCTTTTTCTGTAAAAGCCAATTAACCTGTCATTAGTGGAAGCTGGGTCAAACCTCTCCTTAGAAGAATATTAAGAATCCTGGAGTTTCGCTGTTATGATCCATCCTTTACCAGCTCCTGAACTCTCCTGCCACACACAGTTTGGTCAAGTCACCAAACACAGCCAGTAAAGCTCAGTACATTGTCATTGCTCCTATGCATGTTTATCTTCTCAACCTTTCTTTCCTCATGCCTCACTAGTCACCTTTGGATCTGAAGCTTGGCCATGTCCTGGTGGATATTTGGGCGTTTGTTCATTTGCTGGATTAATATTTCATTTCCTGCTGGGTTAAGACTGGCCAATAGAAATAAATAGCCTTTGATTCTAGCACAATTAAGGATCTCTTGTGAAGAAAAAAGAACTCTGTTGTCCTGAGCATCTGACCGCAGTTGGTACATTCTCTCTGCTAGCTGGTTCTTGCATGGGAGGAAAATTAATAAAATTGCCAAACAAAGAAGTATTTTCAGCAAGTACGCAAACATTGGAGGCTAAACATCCTCCTTGCAATGCCAGAAATGGATTCCAAATAAGCAGCTGAACTGAAGGATTATTTTGATAGTGTTGTAGAAATATTGGTCTACTGGAGATGTTTAAAGGTCAGCTGGAGCCTTTTGTGGGGGTTTTGTTGGTATTACTGGGTTTTTTTGGTGCCCGACTCCTCAGTTCTGGGCATGCTGCTTTCATAAGGCATCACTGGGGCTCTTGAGTCTGTGTTGCATAGATTATCATTACCATGCTGTAGTTTCCATATTCCTCCCCTGCTACAAAAAATGTGACCTTTGTGTGATTTTCTTTTTGCATCTCTGGTATGAGATTCCACTTCCTTCAGCAAGAAGAGATCGATGAATGGAGATAACTGAAGAAGTAGATAGTAGTTGCTACCACTCCATTATTTCATTAAATTATTAACAATTTGCTCAGAGCTATCTTGGGGGTGTTGGGAGAGCAGAATGTAGTTTAGGCATAAAACATGATCCAGCAATTTCATTTTAGTTCCAGGTTTACTGAATGTGCATCTAAAAGCAGACAGGTACAGATCACACTTCTGTCTGATTTTTAGATTTAGGGTTACAGTGACAGTGCAAAATGACAGAATTATGAGTAAGTTAAAAAGCAGTGCTGAGCTGTAAGGTCACAGAACCCTTTTAGTGCTCACTCCATGATCTGACTTAGCAAATCACAGCTTCATATTCTCAGCAGTGATGGCATAAATCGCTCCCTCCATTTCATAATATTCTCCTTTATCCTGACTCTGTCAGTTGCTGTTTAGGAAAGGTCTGAAGTGCTTCATGTCCTTGACCCAGGTGAGTGGCCCAGCCTGCAGGGCCAGGAGAGCTGGGTACCAGTGTAAAAACACCTTCCATGCAGCAACTTACCAAGTAGTAATAGAGAAACTATTGTTCCATGAAACACTGTAAAAGTAGGGTGGAAATACATCAGGTGTTTTCAAAACAGTATTTCCCAAGAGGAATGCTGTTCCTGCACTGAATCACAGAAGTAGGTGGTGTAGAACACACTGGACAGTGAAGTTTCCCTCCTAAATGGAGGAGGGCAGGGAAAGGCAGTGTGTTTGTGCATTTGGAAATAACCCTAAGCCACAGTTTTGAGTTTAACTGTGGAATATCTGATATCCGTGAACTTTAGATAAAAATTGTATTCACAGAACCCCAGAATATCCTGAACAGGAAGAGACCCACAGGGATGACCCTGCCCAGACACCAAACAACCCCACCCTGACATCCCTGGAGCTGTGTCCACAGGCTCCTGCAGCTCTGGCAGCCCCGGGGCCGGGACCCTTCCCTGGGGAGCCCGGGCAGTGCCAGCAGCCTCGGGGGGAAGAAGGGGAGCACCTTCACCTGATCTCCAGCCTGGCCCTCCCCTGGCACAGCTCCAGCCATCCCTGGGTGCTGTCCCTGGTCAGAGAGCACAGATCACTGCCTGCCCCAGTCTGTTATTTTAGGAAGCCCTTAGAGTGAGCTGTTTTCCTTCCAAACCAAGCAGGGCTTTTGTGTCTGGCCTCCTGCCTGAGCTCAGCATCTTTGTGTACACAAATACACATCCTCTGGGCAGTGCTCTTCCCTCTGCCTTAGCAGGTGAGCTGATCTAATGACATAGGAGCACCTGGTTCCCAACCCTGTAAATCAGGGCTTTCTGGCAAACAGCACTTCATTTAGGTAATAACACTCTTACAGCCCAACAAGGATGGCTTCGTGTCCTTCAGACTAATTCAAGTATCCCTGTGACCTTATTCAATGGCTACACCTTGTCATTCCCAATAAAGGAGTTTAACATTTTGCCCAAGGAAGCTTTCTCTGTGCTTTGGTTGATTTGCCCAGGAGGTGTAAGTGTACCTATTTTGATGGAGATGGACTGTGTACTGGGATGAACACATATTTTCATGAAATCTGTCAAATGCCATTTTAAAAGTCATTGAATGTGCTCCACAACAAAGCAGGCAGAATTACAGAGCAGAATGCCTTTTGTGAATGCTATTGTAAATGTGTCACAGTCATCCTGGCTTTTGCATGTGGGCTTATCTTCAAATAGCATCCTGCTGTTATGATTAGTGATTGCTATCGTGAATAAAATCTCTTTGGTTTCAGCAGCAACAAAATAAACCACTTTATATATAGAACCCACTGTTGAATAGGGCCTTAAATATTTATTTTCCCATTCTTCTTGCCAAATAATCTTCAAGGTAAAGCCTTTCTTCTAATGAAACAATGTCAGCAGTAAAACCAGGTCTTGGGGCAGTCATGGTTTTAGCAAGGGCAGTCAGCAGCAGAAAGCAAGCCATTAATGTTACTTGTGTGAATGAAACATCCTTGGAACCCTGTGAGCCTGGAATTAGGCAACTGTGTTTTATTGGGATGAGCTTTGTGGTGATCCCAGTGCCCACCAACATCACCTCCTGTTCCAGGTAATTGGAAACCCCATAGGAAGTGTCTTGACTCCATTTGTCACCTGCTGTGTTTCCACAGAACTTTCAGTCTTGCTGCTTTTAAAATTATTAGTGTCAACTTGGAGGTTTTTGAATTGGTAGAACACTCACAAAAATGTGTCTTCATGAGATTTGGCAAGCCATTACATGATACAAACTATTATATTAATTATATTATATTGTATTATTATATTATAGGCTCTATGGCAGGGATTTGGATTGGATTACTCTTAAAGGTCCTTTCCAACCCAAACTCTTCTCTGGTTCGATAATTCTGTAAAATATGAAAAATCTAGTTGTACAGCTCACATTTTTCCAAATTAAAATCTGCAAGAGAAAGCAAAGCTTTTTGCCTCTAAGACTTACTAGATGAAGATTTTTAGCCTTGTGGAGGATTGGAATAGTTCCAGTTAAGACTAACAAGCCAAAATTTAGGAATAGTTGGAGTTAACCTTTGATGAGAGAGGAAAGAAAGTCTCCTAAAGAGAGTTCCTAAAGAATTCTCATTTAGGTTAAAGTACATAAGAAGGCCAAAATCTCTGAAAGTGAAATAAATTCAAGGCTTCTGAGAAGCAGCAGCAGAAGCACAGCACTGAAGGTGTTGAGCAATGCATGAAAATGAGATACAGAGGAGTAGAGGACAACTTTTACTACATCAGTAGGTTTGCATAACAGTGAGACTGGCAGAGGAAATGATGTCTTCATTTCCCAGTTTTATGAGAGCCTGGATGTGTGGAATAAAGCTCTGGGAGAAGGAGGGAGAAGAGGGTTTCCTATGAGTACTCTAAATCAAAAATTGGAAATTGCCTTAAATTCTGCATCATCTTTCAGGTTAAATGGTGAATCTTTGGGCGAGGCAGTTCGTTTTGCTGCTGGAATCTGACCATAAAGTTCTTAGACACTGGGTCTCAAGTACTGTGTGTTCAGTTGTGCTTCAGGAGTTTTCTTATCATGTCTCTCATTCCATCTGCCTGAACAGATAGGGCTGTGCTAAGTCTGGTATTAATTTTTTAGGTTGTTTCATTCCAGATAAATAAAATATTTAAAGTGAATATTTTTCCCAGCACCTGCAGCTGCTCAAAACCGCAGCATATTATGCAGCTGAATTCAAGCAATAAAGACTAACTTAAAATACTTTCAATGCCAATGAGCTTTAGGAATGCTGTCTCTGAGCACAGGTAATTGCTAACTCACTGCTCTTTGAATACTTCAGATCCACAGATATATTGGTGTATTTGCACCTTTTGTGAGTCACTACATGATCTATTTCTATGAATTTGTTTTTCATCTTGATTGGCCTGCTGTTCAGGCCTCTGACTGAACAGGCTTTCCTTTGGTTTACTGTCTGCACTCTCAGATAAGCTCGTTTTTGCTCCCTCACTGCTGCTGTCCACAGCCTGGACATGGTTTGGAGCAGCCTGGGCTGGGGGAGATGTCCCTGCCCAAGGGACAGGGTGAGCTCTGGGGGCTCTTCCAGCCCAAACCACTCTGCATTCCAAGACTCCAGGATCCCACTTGCTAACTGAGAGCTTCAGCAGCAGGAATTCAAGTGTTACACTCCCAAGCTAGCAAAGCCCGTGTAGGAAGCTGCACTTGCTTTCCTGGGCTGGATTTATGGGAAGCTGCATGTCTAGAGCAGCTTTAGACTTGTGGCTCCAGGAGGAGAGGAGTGCCCTCCCTCAGAGCCTGCAGCCTGGAGTTTGGAACTCTCCAACTGCTCATATACAAATTCTCCTGAATAAAGTTTTAGTCTGTTTTTGTTGGTTTTGTTGTTTTTTTTTTATCAGCATATCTTGATTAGTGTGACTGTGTGTATCTGTGGGTACATTTGGTGACTCAGTGTCATTATATGGATTTACATGTGCAAGAAGACAAGTTTGCTGCTGGCATCCTGGTGCCTTGATTGCCTGCAGCTGTGGAATTTGCATGTGCTTTGGATCCTGGCCACTGGTAAAAATGCAGAAGCCTTTATTCAAAGTTCATAAAAAGCTTCTAATTTTTAATTTAATGGAAATTTAAACATGAAACCATGAGAATTCATTTCACAAGTGTCCAAAGAGAGCTAAAAGCCTTGTCTCAGGCATTAAAGCAGGTTTTGTTTGCTCCTGATATCCTTTCACTTGGCTTACCAAGCTTGTAACACAGTTTTTCTTGCACTACTGCATTTGATTAATTTTGCAGAAATGTATCCCCAAGAAGAACAATTATATTTAACTCATGAGCTCTCCTGGAACTGGTTCTTTCTCCCTCCTTTTTCACTATGTTTTAGTTTACAGACTATCATCTTCCAACTCTTTTGTACTATTGTTTGTCCTCCCCATAAAGTAAACATTAACATTTTCATATTCTTTAAGTTACAGTTGATGAAATATCGAAACCTATGAAACTTCCCAGCTGAGGATCTACTTGTTTGGATTTTTGTATGGAGCAGAAAGTAGGAGAAAGGACAGGAGGAGAGGTTGTTTTGGAGCACACAGCCCTGTTTTGGTGCTTGATATAGAACAGTAAAGCATTTTGAACTCTGTTGTTGAGAATCCACGTGTGATATAAATCAGAATTATTGTCCTTATCTCATCACTGGGGAGGCTGCAGCACACAGAGAGATGATTTTTCAAGGCCCCTGTCAGAGCAGAGGCAGGGCTGAAAATAGAACCTGTGTTTGAGCAGAGTCCAGCCCTGGCTCAGTGACACCACCACACCAAGGAGGAGGAGGAGGCCGAGTGGGGGATGCTGGCAGAGGTGGAAGTCACACAGGGACACCTTGGGATACAGCTCTGAGCAGCTCCCTGGGGGGCACTGCTGGCTTTCCATGGAAAATAATTCACCTGCCAGAGAAAGGCCAGAGCCATCGAGGAAACTCGTTACCAGTCAGTGGTCAATAAATCACTTTCAGACTTTAAAAACCCCCTAAGATCAAAACCAACCAACAAACAAAGCCCCCCCCAAAACAAACCCACAAACAGACAAACAAAGCCAATAATATTATAATAATAATAATAATAATAATAATAATAATAATAATAATAGTAATAGTAATAATATTTTCTAGCCCATCTGAATGTTTGAGCACACTTCCAGGAGCCAGGCAAAATTCCCCTTTCCAGATGATGAATTTTGCAGGAGAAGAGCAATGCAGGGCCCAGGAAGAGGAGAAACCTGCTGGGCTCTGGCAGACCAGGGGTGTTTGGTTCACTGCAGCTCAGCCAGGCACAGCAAGCAGGGCAGGGCCAGAGCTCCAGTGCTGCTGCTCCTGAGGCTGAACTTTGGGACTTCCACGTGGAAGTTGGTGTTTCATCTGTTCTGATTTGTGTTGCACTACCAGAGTGTCACTGTGAATACAGCTCATTACCCATGGAAATGGGAATCCCATTCTGCTGGGTACACTGCAGCAGCATTATGTATTTCAAGTGAAAATATGTTTCTGGATCTGATGCTTGACAGCTTTTCACAATGATATTTAAGTATTGAGCCATTTAAGCATCAAAACTTGTTATCTGGGATAAACTGGTACATGTGTTTACTTTCTGCTGGATTCTTCCCCATTTATTTAGATTTAGAAACCAAAAATGTTGTGCCTGATTCATCCAAGAACTTAAATATATATCTAAAATTATGCCTAGTTAATTAGTTCCATTTAAAGTTTTTGTGCTCGAATGCATAAGCTTTTCAGCATGCTGCTGTTATGTACTAGATCAGGGCTTTGGGAAGAGGAGATCCATAACAAAATTATTTAATTGCCTAAAATTTTAGTCTGTAATTCAAAAGCCTCCTGCTATGTTTAAAGCTCAAACAACAAATCTTTTTTTCTAATAATTAGTTGATGTGTACATATTCCTGAAGGATTTTGAGATGTTTAATCCAGCAGAAAATTGCTATCTGGTGGACTACAGGGAAAAAGCAGGACAAAATTTTGCTATTATTATTTTTAAAAATGTAGGCAATTATAATTAGACAAGAATAAAGCAATATAGTTAAATAATGAGAGGAGCAGAGCTACACAAAGCTTAGCATGCAGCTAGCACTGAAGTCATCATTGAAACCAGAGTATTTCTCCTGTTGCCAGTAAAACAATTAATGGAAATGACAGTTTTTATGATTTGAGCAGTGAAAAGAGGCATTGCTTGGTTATGGGGTGTCACGATCCGCTAATACAAGCAGGGGTTGTGATGGCTCGTTAATCGACCTCAGAGTGCAAAAAGGAACACAAAAAAAAGGATTTTGATTTTAAATCACAACAATGCTCCTTTTTTAAGTGCCCACAACATGATTATGTGATAGAGGAGAGAGAGAGAGAGAGTGGGAGTGAGGGTGGGATGGAGCTACCAACGGATGGGATGAAATCCTCGTGGTCCTTGGCCAATAGACACGTCTTCCTTCCGTGGGGAGATCTCAAAAGAAAGTCCCTTTATTCAGGGATTATTCCCCTTATTTCCTTTTCAGCAGTGAGAGGCAACTGGCCAAGAGGTGAGGAAATCTCACAACCATTGTCTTGAGGCCCACTGTTCTGTGAAACAGGAACAGGACAGGTCATTCCTTTGGGGCTCAAAGCAGTGATTGCCTGGCACAGCCAACCATGAACCTGCACTACCAGTTCTCAACCAGGGCACACCTGAACACTTGGCAAAGCATCCACCTCAGCCAGGCCAGAAGTCCTGTGCAAAAGTCCTTTTGAGGTTTTCAGGGTTGCAGTCTCTGTCCTGGGCAATGGTCATGAGGCAGATGAGGGATCTTCAGACCGTCTCTCACATGGGGTGGCAGGCAGGTTCTTCAGGCTGGCACAGGGGTCTGCAGGGAGCTCCTGAGCAGTGGAGGGGAGCTGGGAGGAGAGCAGCAGCCCAAGGCAAAGGGATTCCTGGGTGAGAGCTCCTGCCAGGGCTGTCCTGCGGGGTGGAAGGCAGAGGGGAGCACTGCAGGGCCAGCCCTGCCAGGGCAGCTCACAGCGTGCTGGAGATGGCTGAGCAGGGGGCAGCAGGGATGGAGAGCATGGCCTGGGAAACCACAGTGAGCACCAGTGACACAACAGCACTGCCCCAGAGCACTGCCCTAGAGCACTGCCCCTGAGCACTGCCCCAGAGCACTGCCCCAGCCACTGCCCCAGCCACTGCCCCAGAGCACCGACACAGCCACTGCCCCAGCCACTGCCCAGAGCAATGCCCAGAGCACTGCCCCAGCCACTAACCCAGCCACTGCCCCAGGGCACTGCCCCAGCCACTGCCCCAGGGCACTGCCCCAGCCACTGCCCCAGCCACTGCACTGCTGCTCCCAGCATGGAGGAACGGGGGCTGTCAGTGTTTTGTCTGTGCGCTGCTTTTCCTCCACTCGGATGAGGGGACAACACTAGAACAGAAAAAAAACCCCAATTAACCAACCAACCAAGGAACTAGCCAACCAACCAGCTAACCAACTGACTAACCAACCAACAACCAATCAACCAACAAACTAGCCAACCAACCAACTAACCAACTGACTAATCAACCAACAACCAACCAACCAACCAACCAACCGACTAACTAACCAACTAACCAACCAAACAACAAACTAACCAACCAACCAAC
>VXBS01010595.1:294592-325100 GCA_013400255.1 Sitta europaea | reverse complement strand
GCACTGCCCCAGCCACTGCCCCAGCCACTGCACTGCTGCTCCCAGCACGGAGGAACGGGGGCTGTCAGTGTTTTGTCTGTGCGCTGCTTTTCCTCCACTCGGATGAGGGGACAACACTAGAACAGAAAAAAAACCCCAATTAACCAACCAACCAAGGAACTAGCCAACCAACCAGCTAACCAACTGACTAACCAACCAACAACCAACCAACCAACTAACCAACTAACTAACCAACCGACCAACCAACTAACCAATCAGCCAACCAACCGACTAACTAACCAACTAACTAACCAACCGACCAACCAACTAACCAATCAGCCAACCAACCGACTAACTAACCAACTAACTAACCAACCGACCAACCAACTAACCAATCAGCCAACCAACCGACTAACTAACCAACTAACTAACCAACCGACCAACCAACTAACCAATCAGCCAACCAACCGACTAACTAACCAACTAACTAACCAACCGACCAACCAACTAACCAATCAGCCAACCAACCGACTAACTAACCAACTAACTAACCAACCGACCAACCAACTAACCAATCAGCCAACCAACCGACTAAGCAACTAACCAACTAACTAACCAACCGACCAACCAACTAACCAACCAACCAACCAACCAACCAACCAACCAACCAACCAACTAACCAACCAACTAAACACCCAGACAACAAACTAACCAACCAACCAACCGACTAACTAACCAACTAACCAACCAAACAACAAACTAACCAACCAACCAACCGACTAACCAACTAACCAACCAACTAACCAACCAATCAACCAACCAACCAACCAACTAACCAACCAACCAATCAGCCAACCAACCAACCAACTAACCAACCAACCAACTAACCAACCAACCAGCCAACCATCCAATCCCAGCCATAGGAGAGTGCTGGGATGGCAGCGATGTACAGAGGGGTGGTTGGGCTCTGGTCTCACAGCTGAGAACGACAGTGTTTCCTGTCAGATAAGAAGCCCACCTTAGCTGTCCTTTTGTCCTTTGGTAAAATTCTTGTGGAGGTTAATCTGACTGGGAGTCCAGAATTCTTTCCAGAGCAGGGCAAACGTGTTCACATCATTCAGGGTTGGTCATGGATGTCCCACATGAACCACCTGCCAAAGGGAGGTGAGAGCTGCTGTCCCTCTCAGGGGGAGCAGTGTCCCCTGTGCTGCTCCCATGGGTGTGATGCTGGGCTCATTCTCTACTGGGCCTTGGGAATTCCTCAGCTTGGGTGCCAGCTCAGGTACCTGGTTCTGACCCAGTGTGACACAAAATCCCATCCTTGGGATTCTGGAAATTCTTGCTGATAAATCCCCGGCAGAAATGGGGGTGTCTGATTGTGCAGACCCAGTGTGACCCAGCAGACTTCTTATCATCTTTACATATAAATCTGTGCCATGCAGAGCAATCTGCAGGCAGCAGGAGACATGGTGCAAACACATGAGCAAAACTGAGCTCTAAACCTGACTTTGCCTTGCAGACACTGCCAGCAGTTCTAGCCTGGGTTGTTATTGTTAGATTGTGAGTTGTTATCTCTGCTAACCTTGGAAATAATTCCAGCACAGGGGAGAACTGCTGAAAAGGACCCTGACAGAAAATATTTGCTTCCCACATGGATGTTGTAAACACACACACACAGATAAAGTAACCTTAAATGAAGGGTAAAAGTCTGGCTCATTGTAAGCCAGTGATAAAACCTCCAGGTTGGAATCTCACAAAATAAGTTTCTGAGCACTACATAGAAGTGATGATATGAAGAGAAAATAAAATTTAAAAAATACATTAAATTCTGGAGCAGTTGATGAAAAGTGTTTCAAACTAAATGCTGTGACCTTGAGACATAAAATAGTTAAATAACCCATTTCCAGAAATACTTCTAGATGTCAGTCTTACGCTGCAGGGATATAGGCCACGTCCTCTGCTCTAGAAGGCATGGCATAACTGTATATTGGATCTGGCAAACCAGAGAGGTGCAAAATGCCATCCCAGCAACCAAAGAGATGAATTCATTTGGATGTAGGAATTGCCACCCAGTCTCTGGCAGTGATGCAGAGGAAGCTGCCTGTTCCCCTTATGGAGAGAAGGCAGCTGGGATCCTCCTTGGAAAGAGGGAAGGGATGATGTTACCCAGCTTTATTCTCAGGCAGCATCTGAATGTCTGGAGAGGACATTTGTTCAGGAGGCAGCATTTGTTCAGCCTAGGTTTGTGATCTAGAGGAAGATCTCCTTTGCTGCCACTCATGGCTGGGCTTAGCAAGACAAGACACAAGTGACTGGTTTGAAAACACAATCACCTGCAGGGTGTTGAACTCTTGTTTATTTTTGGTGGGTTTTTTTGGTTTTTTTTTTTTTTCTCTCTGCTGGCAAATATACAAGCCCCTGGGGAGAACTTGCTGTAGCTTTCTGGTAGGTGATTTGCACTGAGGACATTTTCCTGTGTGCCACTCAGTGATGGCCCCACTGCCAGGAATGTTCTTTATGGCTGTGGTGTGCCCTGTGCCAGTAAAAGCTGCTGCTGTGTCAACCAGCCCTGAACATTACAGGGGAAATATCCCCTGCCTCTTCCTGATCACTGCTCAGAGCTGCTCTGTAAGCATGCAAAGAACAAATAATCTTAATTACAAGGTATTTAGAAAGCTAGTAGGATAAATTGGTATTTGTTGTTCTTTGAACTTTAGAATTACTCTGCTAATAAGTACATTGAATCTTTTTTAAGGTTAGAGAAAGTTCAATCTGTCAGATGCATCTGGTGTGCCAATACCCAGCCCACAGAGTGCCAGCACCCTCAGTGGGACTCTGTGTACTCTGCTGAATGCTTTCAGACCTGGGGACGAGCACTGCAAAACAGCCAGGTGGTGTTTATTGCATGGGGGCTCTCTAGGAAAGCTTCTCATTTCAGGGGAGGAAGGACTTGTGTGCTCTTCAGGGTGTTAAAGCCAAAGGATGTGTCAGCACTCTCTGATCTCCACAGTGCTGCTACATCCAGTTCTTCTTTGAATGGACTTTTCTCTACTTATTGAGGGTTAATGTAACATAACCTTCATTAGTTTTCCTGGTTTATTTACATTTATCTTCCTTTTCATCAATGATGAACTCCTGCTAGAGGTTCCATAATCATAATTTTGGTTAATCTAGGTTGGACTATATCTGGAGCTGGAAGTGCTGGCTTAATGGTTGGAGTTGCTGATTTTAGACAGCTCTTCCAATCTTAATGGTTCTATGATTCTATAAAGATTAGGACTGTAGAGACCATGAATGATCATTTAGTTCTGCTTGCCATACAGAGGAGGATAAGGTAAAGCTAGATTGCTCTTGATAGAGGCTTCATTTAAGCTCATTCTTAAAAGCTGTGGACAAGGAGTGTCTTGGGTTACCCATTTGCTGGAGCACTCCCAGGCAGCAGTGTGTGTGATGGGTGTCCCAGATTTCCTGGAACCTTGAGGTATCCCTGGCTCTGCTTAGCTCATGGTTAGACAGGTGGGCTTTCTGGTTTTGGAGGGGATGGGGTTGACCTGGAATCCACTGGTGCCTTTAGAGGCTCCCTGGAGCAGAGGCTGGGCAGTGTTAAAGGAATAAAGTAGGGATTTATTCGAAGGCCTTCCAGGGATGCACCCTGGGCAGAGAGAGCCCTGCCGAGGCTCTGCCTGAGATGGGCCCCAGGCACCCCCGAGTCAGGAGTTCTCACCCTTTGATCAGCGTGGGTCCATTTCCCTGCTGGGGTCAATTGTCCCATTCCAGCCCCAGGGATGCACTCCCACCCTCACAGATTCTCTGCTCAGTTCTCTGCTGTTTGCACTTTTTGGGCTGAAGCTGCAGCGGTGTCCTTGGTTCTGGGGCTGGGAACACTGACACTTTGTATGAAGTTCAGAGTTATGCACTAACGCAGTGCAGAGTCAGGGAAAGATGAGAGCTACAATTCAGGCATCACCACCTTGAGTTTTCTTCTATGACATGAAACCATCATGTAGAACAATCAATATTGTAATTACTGAAGTGCTTGAAAAACTTGATTTTCATGTTCTTTTCTCTTCCAACATAACCCAAGCCCTTTCCTCTGGTTAAGATTCCAAGCACTGGAAGTTTTTTGCCACAGCCAAACCCGAGATGTAGCACTCCAAATGACACCCTACCTCCACAAAGTAAACATGGAATAATTGCTTCCTATTTCATGTGTGCAGATCTCCTCTTTACACAGTCTGCCATCAGATGCTTTACTCTGAGCTTCCAGAAACTCCAGATCTATTTTTCCCCACAGTGTTCTGTGAACTCTTACTCATAATTTGGTATTTCCCATTTGCAATTTTTTTTTTTGTGGAAAGTTTTATTTTAGTAACATTAAAACATCTATAATGCATAAAGTAAAATGTAGTTTTCTCATTAGTATCTCAGTGAAAAAGGCTAGAAAGAAAAGTGATGAGGCTAGATGACTAGAAATCAACGTGTGTCTCACACAGAGCATATTTGTTTTGGGAATCAGTGAGAGAATTCCTCAAGAGTGTGGAACTGCCAATCCATGAGCTTTGTCCCTCTGCTCCAGTCCTACCACTGTGCCCACACAGCTCAGGCAGAGCCTTAAAAAAGCTGGGGTTTTATTCAGTGGAGCACCCTCACTCATGGAAACTGGTTTGTGTTGGAGGGACCTCAAAGCCCACCCAGTGCCACCCCTGCCATGGCAGGGACCCCTCCCACAGGCTCCAAGCCCTGTCCAGCCTGGCCTGGGACAGAAAAGACCCTTCACATTTTCATTTTATTGTAGTTGACAGCACATCAGTGACATTTCTGTAACAGCAGTGTCTGGACTTGTCACACAAAACCCCAGGGCTGTGAGAAGATCCTGGATGTCTCCTTCCTTCAGGTACAGTGTGCATAAACTGCTCATGCACTAAAACATTTCCCATAAATTATTAACCTGTCATGGCTCTTACCTTTCTGCTCTTAGAGCAGAGTGTTTCTGAGCTTTGGAACCAAGAGCCTGGAATCTGATTTTGCAGTTGAGATTTGGGAAACGTAAGAGCCACACTCCTGCCCTCTGTGAAGGAGTGAACAGAACAAAATAAACAGGTTTACTGAGGTAGAAGTGGGTTTCATGTTCTGATCTGTACCCTGATACTGATTATAGAATTTTATATAATAATCTATATTTCATATGCATATAATTATAATTATTATATATTTGTAACACATAATAACATGGGTCAGCACACAAGCTCAACCTCTTGGCCTCAGTTAGCTGTAGGCCTGTCCAAAGCTGCTGGAATTCTAATTAATTTCTCACTGAAATCAATGGAAATGTTTTCATTGATTCTGATTGAACTGTTTCAAATGAAAGCATCATCCTGTGCATGCTCATTTGCAGATGTTTATCCAGACATTTCCTTAACGTGCTTTTCTGGGGTCTTATATTTCCTATGTTTTGATTTTGGGTGTAAATGTTGTGTGCTTTGGTTTTGATTAATTTTTTGGTATGTGTCAGAATTGTGGAAGTTTCTTCCTATCTCACTTTCCTAATGATAAACACTGGAAGGAGATCAAACCAGCCCTGTATCTTCAGAAATGTATGGGCTGCCTTGATAGCAGCCTATCAGAGGATGTCAAGAGCATAAAGAATTACAGCACTGCTCTCCTGCACGTCAAGCAGCTTACTGGGAAACAAAGAGCCAGGAGGAATTTAAATGCAATCCCTCAGTGCAGCAGCTGAGACAGAGAGTGTTGGGAGGGAGGGGAATCCATCCTGGCTGGGAGAATTGCTGATTCACCAGCAGTGATCAGACAGCTGCCAGGGTGGCAGGCAGTGCCCAGCTGTGAATCACTCCCCAGCTGGCACTTGCCTGTGGATTCACTGGAGCTGGCAAAATGCAGTGCAGACACTGCTGGCATTTCCCAGCACAGCCACCACTGCTGCTGCTGCCTGGGCTGGGTGTTCAGCACCCACCTCAGTCTGTCTGGCACTCTGCTGGGAGAAACCAGCACCAGCCAGAGAGCAGCAGGGCCTGGGAGCATCTGACAGTGCTGCAGCAACAGCAGTGAGAACCCACTTGTGGTCTTGTATTGGGGATTTTTAGATAAACATGGCTGCATCTAAACTGGGACATCAGGGGCTGCAGTCCAGGGAACAGTGGTGCTCTCCTGCCATCCCCAGGTTGATGCAGCCCTACAGTGTGGAAAGGCAGAAGAGACCCTTCCCAAAAGCAGGACCTCAAGCCAAAGGTCAGATTTTTCAAATGATGGACTCATACCTAAAATATCCCATCCCAAATGCATCAGTGAGTGTAGGGTCATGACAGTGACATCCAGGTGACAGGCAGGATTCTTTCAGATGAAATAGAATAACAGAAAAAGGTATAAAATTGTTCTGCCTTCAGATGGGAGTTTTGGTAGAAGTTTTAATAAAACAAGTTTACCATGAGGCACTCAAGCTCTTCTTTAGGCAGCAAATTGAAGAAAAGATTCCTGCTACAAAGGAGAATGTGCAGAGGAGGCTGAATGCCAGGGAAGCAGGGCATCCAGCCTTTGTGACCTGCTCTGTAGCCCTGCTAACATCAGAAGGGCCAGGGACACTTGGAAATGATGGTACAAGCTATAAATATTCCACCTGCTTCCCTGAGTCTTCTAAAACTGTAATTCCTGCCTTGGGCTGCTGATATGCTTCAGAAAATAGGAGTCAGTAGTAAACACCAGCCACTTGCCAAAAAACATCTTGACTGTGGGAGGAACAAACGAGACTTAGATTTTAGCAGCTATTGTCCCTGGGTTTTTATGTTTGCCACTGTGACACATGATTTGCAGCTTGGGAACTTTGCTGTGGTGACAGAAGTCTGCCTGTAATGAGGAGGAGTTGGGAGTTTTTCATCAGTTATTCTCTGCTGAGAGCTGGCAGCTGGTCATGCTGCTCCCTTGCTGTGCAGAGCCAAGGCAGAGCTGACACGGTGCCAGCTCCTGGCTTTGTTTTCTGGTGCCTTTTCTCCCTGCAGGTACTGTGCTGAGCTCATTTTAAGCTACCTTTTGTATTATATTAAAAATAAGCTGGAATTGTGGAGATTCTTCCAAACATCATCTCCTCAGTGCCAGATTTCAGTACAGTTGTGTTTTATGTAGAAAAGTTCCAAAGCCAACTCAGAAACAATCCTCATGGGGTTGAGGATTTTGTTCCCAAATCCTCAATCCCAAGAGCATTCAGTGTGGAACCTGCTCTTCTCCCTTCCCTGGGATCCTGGTGGGGCTGAGGTTTTTGCTTGTCCTGAATGAGAACAAGCACAGGTTCGTGCAGGATGTGCCTGTGCCCATGACAAAGTGAATTTGTATTTAAAATGTGCCACCTTTATGCTGCTTGGCTTCCTCAGAGGGAAGGTTTTCAGCCGTGGAATGAGGCAGCACCTTCCAATTATTGTGGGCCAAGTGGAGAACTCTCAGTTTTGGAGGGTTGGCACGTGGATTTTTTTATTTTGTCTCTCTGAAAATGGCAGTCCTCTGCTTTAATGAGCTGCATGGGTGAGAGCAGATCAGAGGGCTGAGGGGTCCCTGTCTGCAGGGAGGGCTCCAAGCAGGGCCCAGAATTCCCAGGGGGCAGAACTTGGAGTGAGTGTCACTGTCAAATAGCAAAAGAGCAGTTGTCTGGGCAAAACAAAGTTTGAAGAACTTGTGGAATTATGCATTTAAATCAACCCTCAATTCTCCTTTTATTGGTCTAGACCAGAGGCTATTTGGTCTGGGACCAGAGTTAATTCCAGAAGCTGTGATCCCCTTGGACTTTCTTGGGGATGGGGAAAAGAGGAAACTGAACATGAAATCAGGGAGAGGCACCTGGATGTGCAGGAGCTGTGGAATTGCAGCCAGGCAGGTGGGGCCCAAGGAAGGGAAAGATGTATAAAGAGAAAACAGGCTGAAACTCTGTTGTCTTATGTTTTCCCTCACTATGGGAAAAGGAAAATGGCAGGATGGAAATGAGAGACCACAAAAATCTTTATTTTAATATGTGTATAGGAAACTGTGTTCAGGATGTATAAGGATAAATTCAGTTAGTGTCAGTGATTATGTAGGAAATGGAGGATCACTTAACTATTTTAAAGTTCAGGATTTTGTTAAAGAGAGGAAAAGGAAAGTTCTCTCTTTGGAGTTTTTATTTTATGAGGTGGGAGGACAAAATTGTAAACACAGATTTTATTGGAGACAGACTCTTTAGTCAGGTGCTTTATGTCAAACTGAATTACATTAGGAACTTCAGGTATATAAAGGAATATAAAATTTAAATGAAACATTAATACAACAGGCTTTTGCCACCAGAGGCTTTGCACCATAAATAGTGCAAAGGTTAATGGCATGAGAAACAAAGGGCTTCACATCCTGATTAAACCAAACCCTCTCCAGTCTGTTTCCTGTTCTCCATGGGGCACCAGCACTTGTGATCTGCCAAGGTTATGGCCTTCATTCTTTATTACTCTTTCTGATACAAATATTCCACTGTCCCTGTGGGTGCCAAGCTCCTGGTGAGGGCCCTGGGGCTGCTTGGCACCCAGGGAGTGGAGGATTGCAGTGTCTGTACCAGGGCAGGGTGGGCTGTGCTGCAGGGTGGGTCTCAGTGTCACCCCTAGCAGAGGTGGGTTCAGCTCTTTCCATCTCAGACCACGAGGTCTTGCTCTGCTCCCCAGTCCCAGTGTGAGTGGGAGGATTTTCTTTCGATGACCAACTACAACCAGCACAAAATAACAGCAGGTTCTGCACCACACTCTCCTCAATCCATTGCTCAATCCACTTCTTCCTCTGTTGCTTATTCCCGAGTCCTTATGTAGTTGTTCACTCTGTTATATTGGAATGAAAATCCAAAATATCTGAAGCAAACTGTAGTGGATTCTTAACACAAGTGGTCAAGAACCATGAACAAAAAAATTATAAAATTGGTAACATTAAGCTGAGCACTGTGGGTGATTTGTTTTAAAAAATCAGGTTCTGCTTGGCTGCCAAAGCAGGGAGATTTACCTGCACGGTACAACTAGTGTTTAGTTGGCTATATAAATTTCTTTGGCAATTCTACATGAATAACATTAGTCACTGTTGGTAAAAATATATTCTGAGCCAACTTCTTTTTTGTTTTCTGTTATAATTCACTAAATAATCCCATAAATCAGTGTGAAAAATCTGATGGCATCTGATTTCTGTTTAAAGAATGAAACATTTCCAAACCCTATTCAGAAAGTTGTGGAAACTAAGGGTACTTGTGTGAAGTAATAGTCAGCTTTTGTCAAGCAATTTCTGTCAAAAGATTTACAATTTCCCAGAAGAAATGGTCAGAGAAATGAAGTGTGCCAGATGTCTCAGTCCCTGACTGACAAAATCAAAGCTTCTCTTAGCATGTAATACCTGAGAGTAGCCCTGCAGATGATTATAAATATATTGATAAGTTGTCAAAATGATTTTTTTAACTGCTACACTTGACTGTTCAAGCAATTCTGTTATTTCTCTCTAAACCGGTAATTAATTTTATTCTTCTTTACTACTTTGTCAAGGTATTCCAGTTCTTGAAAGCACCCTTGCTTCCTGAGGTGCCTGTGGGTATCCTTTGATCAGCCCAGCAGAAATGTGAATGGTGATAAGTGTTCATGTTTGAGGGAGACCTCCAGACTCTGGGGATGTGCCTGTGCACTGCAGACCTTCCCAGATGAGTTTGTGTTGCAGGGAGGGATGAACACATTCCCAGAGCTCCTCTGCATGGAAGCACCAGGTGCCAGTTTCTCGTGTCTTTGTGTGAAGCACACAGAGCCAGGTTCAGGACACAGCACTCTGAGTGCTTCCACGAGCTGGCAGTGAGGATAGGAGGGAGGGGAGTTACTGGTGCAAAGCATCCTCAGTGTCTGCAGCTCCTTGGCCCAAAAGAAGGGATCTGAGGTTGCTTTCCTGCCCCCCTCCCCTCCGAGGTTTGCATACTCTTAAACTGTGTGTGGGGAGGTTGATGCTTTAAAAATGTTCTCTGTCAGATTTCTTTCTGGAGGGCATCACTCTGTCTCTTCAGATTTCTCTGAGCTTATTGCAGCTGTCCATGACAAAAACTCTTCCTTTTGTTCTGCCAGGGCACCCTGGCACCTGGTCTGCAAGGAAGATTCCCAGGCTTGTGGCTCTGTGGATAGGGAAAAAGGGCTGCAGCACATTTTCACTGAAGGAAGATGCAGCCAGTGCCCACCTGCTGCTCCCCTTGCTGCTCTCCTCGGGTAAAAGAGCTCAGGGCTCCTGCTCAGCACACAGGGGAGGCCAGGCAGGAGGCACCACTTCTCAAAGGCAGCACACACTGGGAAGGTGTCTCTAAATGCTGCTCTTAATTCAAACAGACCTTTGAAAGGTTCTTTGCAGCCTTCCAGAAGAGGGAGGAGATCCACTGGGGGGACAGGTGGAACAGATGCTGGGTGCAGGTAAAAGCTGAGCAGCTCCTGAAAGCTCCACCAGCACAAATCAGTCCCCACCTGACCTCTGCATCCCTTCACCTTCTTTGCACTGCTCTGTTCCTTCACAAAAATATTTCATTGAAAGCAGAACAAGGCAGGGGACAGGAGTACCTTGGCTCCAGCATCGATTTGCTCTACAAGCTTTGTCACCTGGAAAAATTTGCAGTTTTCTTTGATAACAAATAACACGTGGAGCAACAGGAAACCTGCCAAGCATGGCAGAGGCTGTAAGTCACCACTAACAGGGCACTTTGTCAGTGACATGTCATGAAGAGAAGGAAACACAACCACTGTGGCCCCACTGCATGAGAACTCCAAGCTTGAGAGACACCTAGAACCCACATAATTCATAAAGATTGACAGCAACAGGTTAAAGCCAGCAACATCTGAAGTGATTAACTGCAGGCTTATTCTAATGCAGGGCATGGAGAGCCTGAACCAGCCCCTCAGTTTCACTGCCCTGCTTTGGAGTAAAACTGGCCAGTGCTTGTGCATCCATCATTTCTGCCATCAGAGCTGGGCCTTCTTTGCAGAGAGTGAGGAGTTTGGGACATCAGATTAGTGGGAAGGAAGCTTATGAAATGGAGCAGCAAAAGGCAATCCAGCAATGGCAAACTGGGAATTTCTTGATTGCAGCCAGAAGTGTTGAGTGATTACTGGGGCTTAGAGCAGCACTGATAGCAGGATGGAGTTGCTGCATTAGACCCATTTAAAGAGAGTCACCAGACAGTTCTTTAAGTTGGAAAGAACTGGAAATTCATAATTACTTTGGCTTTATCCAGAAGTGTAATGAATTTAATTCTTTCCCAGTGCTGGACCAGGCAGTCAGTAATTACACTAATAGTGTTATCTCCCCTATGAAAGAATGTCTTATCTGAATAATACTGCTAAATTATACACATCTGGTACAATTTGAGCTTTCAGGACTTTTTATGATCATATATATGGTTTTGTCTTTCTTTTGATTCTTCCTGACTCCTTAGACATAATGTCTTTCTTGGCTGACAAAATGCCATTTTTATCTCTGGGCTTAAACTGTTTTTTAGCAGCAAGGGAATGTTTTAACTCTAAGCAAGTGTGAGTCTGACCCAAGAGTCCTGGCCCCCCTTAACTCTGCTAGCAGGGGTGAGGCTGCTCCAGTTGTAAAATATCCTCGTGCAGCACGTGGTGCTCCCAGCTTCCCACTTCAGGCACACAATGGCCTTCACATAAGCTGTTCCAAGTTTCCTGAGAATCTACATATTTCTTAGATTATTTTTTAAACAAAGGAACTGTTGTGACAGCTTGTACTAAGCTATCTACAAGAAGCTATCTCTCTTTCACTTGAGTTTGCACTTGAGTTTTCTTGTGCTGCTTTGTGACACGTTTGGGTTTAATTATGATACTTGCCATGAACTTGTCACCTTTCATCCAAGAATTTTTCCTTTGTAGCTTTTTGACTGCATTTGCTGAACTGTGAGATTGAAATTTAAATTACTTCAATGCCTTTTATAACCCTCGTAAGTATGAATTATATTTCTTAATTATCTTTTCCAGTATTTAGGCATTTCACAGATTGGGAAAAAGATTTTTCAAAAAGATAGTCTTGATTACCCAATACACTTGTTGTTTCTTTCTCCATAGGAACTTAATTTTTATTGAAGTCATTAAAATCATTACTTTTTGATTGAAAAAGTTACACTTGGACCTTTCAGAAATGCAAGACCCCTGTCTGCTGGAATTACAGATCACATCTCCCACTTGCCTGTCTTCCCATGGTCTCTGGCCACCCTTTGGGTGCCAGGGGACACTGGCACACCCTAATCCCACACCTTTTCTTTTAAGTTATTACTGTAAACAATGATTGTGTCCATTAAAAACTCCTCCTAATCTTCCTGGTTCTCTCCAGGGGTGAAGCCTGGTCGTCAGAATGCTGGAACACATCCCCACTCCCATGGCAGCCTGCTTGCTCTGGCTTGATTATTATTTACATGCAGCTTTTAGAGAAGTGTGTTACTCCAGTGAGTATCTCCAGTTCTCAAGTGAGAGCTGTCTTTTACTGTGAGAATTTAGATAAACATTCACTGTGTAATGAAATACCCACAATTTTCACTGGAGCAAAAGGACTGCATTTAGTCATAATTATGCTGTACTTTGGGCCATGTGCAAGATCCTGATTCATTTCAGAGTGTGAATTAAAGTGGAATCTTTTTGTTTTAAAAAGAATTGACCCAAATTCCAGATCGTTCCTTGGGAATGTCCCCATTCTCTCCCAGCCCATTCACCATGAAAAATATTAAAGTCAGAGTTTTGTCCTGCTGGAGGGAGGGAGTAGGGAAATGTTTAGGATCAGAATAAAATTAATGAATTTGGAGCCAGAGAAGGGGGATATTTCCCATCAGCTCAACAGAAAATTCTGATAGAGATTGCTGAAATAAAGAATGTAAGGGACCCTTGGGGCAAACCAAGACCAGGAATCAGAGAAAGGGCAGCAAGTGCAGCACCACAGAGCTGAGGGCTTCCCAGAATTTCTAATCCCTTCTTTGTCCAAGTAGTTTTAATGAAAAACTTCTGTGTGGAGGCCCCAGGGACAGCTCTGCAGGGCAGATCCCTGTGCAGGGGGGACAGGACCAGCCTGGCACTGCCATGGCTCTGCTGAGCTCCAGTGCCCCTTTCCAGAGGGGAAATGACATTTGCTTCTTCTGCTCCTCACTCAGGAAGCCCTGGGGGCTCAGAACATCCTTCCTCTGCTGATACTCTGCTTCAAACGTGCTGCCAGAGACAGGGAAGAAAGCAACATTCCATCTTCTTTGAAAAACAGGAAAAGTGGGCTTCCCTGTGCCACAGCAAGGGTTTCTTGTCCTGAGGGCAGGAATTAGCTTTTCTGTATCTGACTTTGCCTCTTAGACAACTGCAAATCCTGGGAAGGCTGAGTTACATCTGTTGAGGAAGGACTAATAAAAATGTGGGTTTACTTTTAACAGATAGCAGTAGTTTCACTTTTCCTGGGATGCTGATAGCCTGTTAGTGGAAAATGTAGGCTTGGACAGTCTGGGTATGATTTATCTTCCTATGAAACCTGGCACGAATTTCCCGAACACTTCTAGTTCATGATAACACATCTTTTATTTCACTTCCGTCCATTGTTAGGCAGAAAACATCACCTGATGAGTGGCCACAAAACACAGCATGAAAAGGTCTGCAACCCAACTTTTACTGTGCACAAGTGAAAACAACAAAACTTTTATGAGTTGGCCCATATTGGAAATACCAATTTTACACGTGTTCCTCAAATAAGTGGCACTGAAGCCACCGGCTTCAGCCATGAAATATACCCTTCAAGCTCTCAGGATCAGCAATCACAGAGTGTTCTTTCAGCTCTGACAGCTAAAAAGTTTTAAACAAGACAATAATAAACATTAGAGAACAATTGTTCTGTTTTAATTAATTAATTGATATCTATTGTATTTAAAAAAATATGAAAAACCAACAACCAAGTGTCTGAATTCACAGCATTTTAATTGCCACAGAGATGATTATAATGACTGAGACACTAAAGTTTTGAGGACAGAGCAGTAAGGTATTCTTAAAAAGCAGTTTCCATCTCCTGTGTGGTGGTAGTTGTTACAGGCTTCACAAAAAGGCCTCAAACACTCAGACACTCACTAATCAACCAAAGAATTTAAATTCATCTGTATAAATGAAAAGAAATTCAGTGATACCTTATCCATCCCAAGGTCTTGAAACAAAAGTTTCCCCATATTTGCAGAGCTCAAACCTTTTTTTTTTTTTTTTTAATTATCTTACTTTCATTCAGCCAAGCATAAAAGCTGGGATGAGACAAGAAAATAAAATGTACAAGTGATGTGGAAGACAGGCATTCCCTGAGCTAACAGTTTGGGGATTCTGATCAAAGTGGGCTGCAGGACCAGGCTGTGTCACTATCTTAATAAAGGGTGTTGGTTTTGGCAGAAGCTGTTTGACTCTGAGGAGGTTGATGATGATATTTTGCTCTTGAATAGAAAAAACCTACAGAACCAGTAGGTCAAATTAGCCAGTTTCTGTAAAAATGGAAGGTTACAGAAATATTCCTGTTACAGCATTTCCAGTGGTGCACCATCTCTGCAGGGAGGGAGTAAAGCTGGCTTAGGGTGCATGGAAAGGGGAGCTGAGAAACCCAGGGCAGCTGCAGAGCCTGACTGGGATCCCTCACGAGGAACAGGAGTCCAGAGCCTGAGCCCTGTCAGCACAGCCTGCAGCCACAGCACTGGGACTTGGTGAAAATGGGCAATTGTAATGCCTAATAGTGCTTGTTATATTATCTACTACATTAAATCCCTGACAAATATTTAATGGGATTAAATCTGTCTTCTGCTCCAGATTTATATAGTACTACCAGGGCATAAACTTCATTAAAGCTCTGTGGAACAGATATTTGAATCCTAACTAGAAAGTCTCATTTCCCAACATCACATCAGTTTTACCTTCTCTATTTCATCCCTATTCTGTCATCACTTCCCATTAACTGATGTTTTTACTCACTTCCCTTAGCTTTAGCTACTTCTCAGGTACTTATTGCAGCAGCTCTGTACTCAGGTTCCAGCCCCATGTTTAGTGCACAGGGCTCACTCTGTGCTTAGCAAGGAGCTGTATTTCCTCAGTAACTGTTAAAATCAATGAGAGTTGACAGATTCAGTGCAAAAGAGAACCGTGTTTCTTGCAGGATTGTATTCACAGAACACAGAACTCTGTATATGAGTTTATGGGTAAGTGCAGATTTTCCTGTAAAGTTCAGAAGGTAAACTTATCTCCACTTACTCTCTGCTTCAGTCAGCAACATCCAGCATTAGTTCATGAAAAGACACATATTTCCCTTCTCTCTGTTTTGCTCTCCTGAATTAATACACGCACCTATTATGATTCTTGCCTAATCGCAAACAGACAAGGTGTCTTCCCTCCCTCGGTCCATGCTGGGACCCAACATTCCCTGCAGGTACATTGTGATCCTGTGGCTTTTTGCAAACAGCTGTTCCCTTCCCTGCCCGTGATGCCTCGAGCCAGAAAGGAACCACTGAGCTTGTGTTCAGGAGCTGGATGTAAATATTCAACAGATGCTTCAGCACTCCGGAGCCAAACTCGCAGTTGTGCGCTACTGGGACGAACATGCCCGGGAAAATCGATGCATAATTAATTGATTTGCTCACTCAAATCTTCAGCACTGATTGCAACAGCCCCAGTTATGTAGATTTTTTGCTACCAGCTGTGGCTTAAATGAAATTAGTTTGGCCCACGTGAATATGTGTTTTTCACAGTCAGGTCAGATGCTGTGCCGTGGATTCATCTCCTGCAAACGCCTCATTCATTATCTGTGCATTGTTTGCACTCTGAACTGGAGGAAAGTTTTTCCTTCTTATAGTAAATTTTTCTTTCTTTCACCCAGCCCTCTCTCTGCTCCTTTTCGCTTCCAGTTTCATCCTTACCTTTAGATGAATTTTTGCTGTTGCTCCTTCAGAGGCTGGAATTTACTGGGGACAAACACACAGCAGAAACTCAGTGATGACCCTGAGATGTGGCCATTTAGGAACCCACTCTGTAACCTCTAAGTAATCACAATAACTACATGCATCAACATATGGCAATAGAAATGGAACATTGCCATCTTTTTTCATGCTTCACAGCATCTTTTTTTTTTTTAATCTAGGTGCAGAGCATAAGCTTCAAACACATCAGGCTTCACAACATTTGTACTAATGCTGCCAAGCCACCCTCTAAAATATTTTATGAACCATGAGAACATTTTAATCTGTTGGCATTTCCTTAATTAAGACAGTTTTACTGCTGCCTGAAACAGAGGTGTTACATTAGCTGAGGATCTCTGTGCTGTGTAAATTATGGCATCTGTCTTCTAAATAGAAGTTTGCATTATGCATTGAGGAATGAACTGGTGTGCATTTAATTTAAATGGATGATCAGAGTTTCTTGAAAATTAATATCTACCTTTCTAGGAGATTTCCATTATGTTAAATTTCATTTTAAAAAGCACATTGCATGAGTAATGGTAGTGCATATCGATTCATAACATTAGCATTTCCTGCCACAATGGAGCCCTTGAAAACATCCACCGAAAAAACACAAATGGTTTAAGATATGCTGCTTTGATGAAATTCTAAGAAATGTTGCTCAGGTGGAAATATTTTTTACCTTACTGTGTCAAACCATACAATACAAGTTTATTTGTAGTGATTGTATATACCAGTAGTGAGTGAGGTCAAATTATTCATACATATCATACATATAAAATGCAATGACTTCCAGAATCTTGCATTTTCCCTTAATAAAAGACATAAATATTACAGATTCCTACCCTAAGACATTTGCTGCTTACAACAGGTAGTGGAGGAAGTATTCTGCAGAAAGCCATGGTTTCATGCTTTTATAGGGGTGTAAAAGCTCTTATATGGATGATTTTTAAAATAAGAATTAAGAAGTGATTTCCAATCCCTTGGAATTGCTGTGGATATAGCAGCACATCCATACAGCAGATATTGGGGCTGAGGAAGGGTCAGCTTTGGAATTATTTATAGCAGAACTGAGGTCTCTCAGCTGAAAGACAGCTTGTAAAGCCCAATAATTTATTGTTTTAGCCCTGCTGGGAGCGTGTGTGTGTCCTGAAGCAGCTCCTGTTTGGCAGGATCAGTGACTCTTCCCGGGATCAGCAGGGACACGGCCAAAGCGCCGCGATGAAAACCAGCGGCTTCATCACAGAAAAGGTCAGCTCTGCTCTGGGAGGGCTTGGACATTTCCAGATGCTGAGGACAAGGAGAGGCAGCAGGAGGGAAAGTCCTGAGCCTTTAATCAGTGCTGGGGAGGTACAGGAACAGCTGGGGCTGCTAAACTCCGTACCAACAGCTCTGCTGCTGCTCAAGGCGCTCCCGGGAGCCTCTCCAGAGGTAATGGATGTGTCCCTGCCAGCAGCACAGGAGAGCCAGGGAACAGCTGCACACGTGGGCTGCAAGGACAAGGCTCCTTGCTCCCCTGCTCTCAGGCATCAGGAATGGCAGATGAAGCTGCTGCAGCCAGGGAATTCTCTCTCCACAGCAGCAGTTTAATGTCTCAGGGATCTCGTAGGATGTTGGGCCTGAAGCTCTGGATTCTTGCCTAGGAAAATCTTTCAAAACTCTGAAGTTTTCAAAAACTTTCAAGAGAAAGCCTCAGTGGCACATGCTGGAATTTCCTTGTGTTGTCCTAATCCTTATACCTTGTTCTTTTCTCTGGCTTTGGGATTTCACCCTTCCTGCTCTCTCCCTCAATATTAGTGCTGGTGCTCATTGTCCACAGGCATTGTCATCAGTGCTGTGCAAATCCTGTATTTCCTGCAGCTTTATGACTTTCTCAGCTTTCTCAGCTCAGAAAGTCAGCACAAGATTGCACATAAATTATGGCTTTACCTCATTATGGGAACAGACCAAACCCACGGACATGTGGATGTGGCACTTCATGGTGGAATTTAATGGGCATGGAGATACCCAGTCAAAGGTTGGATGTGATGATCTTGGAGGCCCTTTCCAGCCTTACTGACTCAGTGATTCCATGATTGGGATTTGAGTGGGGCAAGCTGTAGCCAGGCACCAAGAGAGCCAAGGCTGGGTGGGTGCAGGAGCAGGATTGGGATGGATTCCAGCACCTCTCCTTGCTCCCTCCCTGCCCCAGGCGTGTTGTCAGCAGTGGGATGTTGCCCTTGGAGCAGCCTGTTGGCTCTGTCAGGGTGCCCAGGGATGGGAAGTGGAGCTGGGAGGGCTCAAGGATATTTTCCCTGCCCAGCCCCAGCCCTGCTGTGGGGTTGTTGACTCACGCTCTCTGCACTGACAGTACCTGTTGGCACTTACGTCTGTGAGTGATTCAACTCCTTGTGCTCCCCTCCCTCTCACTTATCACTGCATTGAAATTGGACATTCTGCATGTGGAAATTACAGGTTCCTGTGCTCTGGGGGTGATTCACAGAGCAACACAACAGGCACTTGTTGAGGCATTGAGGGATGACTTCATCCCTTGCTGTTGTTTCAGCAACTGAAAGAGGCTTTATCTAGGATAGCTTTCTGATCCTCATAGATTTTTTTTTATCCTTTACAGCACACTTGTCCATGATCATCCTTTCTGATTGTTTTGGATCCAGAAAAGCATGAGACTAGGAAATAGTTTGCACCTTCAGTTTTCCACCAAATTTCCACCAAATTCTATTTTCTTTGATGTTCTTGGGCCAGGCACAAATACTCTGAGCCATTTTTGCTTTGTACCATGGTGTGGAAAGCTGGAAGTTAATGTCACCTAGGGATGGGGGTCAGGCACACAGCTGACAGACTGGGATACAACTGCACATTGTCTTGGGCAGCCAAGGAGAGAATCCCGGGATGGGCACGGCTGGGAGGGCTCCCCCGGTCCCCCAGAGACAAACTGATGAGCTGGGGCGAATCCCTGGGGTGGCGCAGAACTGCACGAGTCGAGTCAGCCCTGGGAACTCAGGTGGCTTCAGAGGGCCAATTCCATGGCTGCCAGCCCTGTGCAGTGTGGGGACAGACAGAGGGGAGGTGGCACAGCTGGGTGTGACAGCAGCATCCCCTCTGCCCGAGAGAAAGCTGCCTGCTGAAATACGCTGAATGCTGGCCATGCAGACCAAAATGTTTCTGGCTGGAATAGGACGTTTTCAAAATGAGGTTCCTTTTAGCGAGGCATTATTTAGTGACCCCAAGTGCTTTGCCCGGATGGTTTTAGGGGTGTTTGTGCTTCAGTGGAGCTTTCACAGGCACTGAGGCAGCTCCTTCGGAGAGCTGTAACCCAACACCAAACGCTGCTCCTTAGTCAGCACCTCTGCCTCAAGAACTGACATCCTGAGACAAGGGGAGAAAGTAAATCCACCTGATTATCCAGTGCTCTCCTCCTGAAAGGGTTTTGTAACAGATGAAAGGCTGCCACACAGCATCTGTCTGTCCCAGCATCTCCTTGCTGCTAAGAAAAGAACATGGAACTTGTGTCTTGTGTCTGAGATCTGTCTCAGTGATACCACCCCAAATTTGCATTGCTGCAGGAAACTCGAGTGCCAGATGTGCATAGACACAGGCCAAAATACTCCAGGAAAACATTCCCAAGGAAAAAGTCTTACATTTACCATGAGAGGCTGAACCTCAAATAGTCCTCCCCAAAGGATTTTTCACCTTTTTGTAATTGTCATAGTAATAATGATGGTTCAAGCACGAACTTTATTAAAGTCTTGGCTCTAAAACCTCAAGGTTTGAGGTATCTGTAATAAGCTGTGGGCACCAAATGAGCCTCTCTACAGCACTGGCCAGTGCAATGCAGTCCTGGGTGTTTTCCCTCTAGTAAGGAAAAGATGTTCCTCCCTACAAGAAGGCATTGAGGAGTCATTAGCAAAATCCCTGAATGGGGACAGCTCAGGGACAGGGACAGGAAGGGAAACAATTTTAATTTTTAATATAAGATAGAAAATTATTACATTCTATTATCTCTACTGACATTTATCTTGGGATGACAGCCATGGAATAAGTTATATTTTCCCTCCAAGTTTGTGAGAATTTTTCCAACCCAGAGTGTGCTACAGCACATATCTCCTTAAGAGAAGTGCAGGGTTCAATCCCTTTGCATTCTGCTGGAAATTTACCCCGGGATCATTCCCTGACAGGTTTTATGCAGATTCAATGTGCTGCTGCCACCAGATGGCCCTTGTAGTAGATTCTGTAGTGGATTCTATTGGGAAAATCAGTGCAGGAGCTCTCCAAGGCAAAGCATTAAAATCAATTTAAAGGCAGAACACTGTTTACAAACAAGGATTTTGCATAACAAGGGCCTGCTTTCTTTGCCAGTTGGGTTCTGTGGGAGCTGATATGCAGTGATTTACCAAGCAGCACATTCCCTGTCATCAGCTGAGAAGGAATGCTGTGGATGTGCAGACCTTGTCAAGAATTCTTCCTAATTTTGCACCAAGCAGAGCGAGATGAAGAGCAGAGTGTCTGAATTGCAGTTTTGCCGACCTTGAGTTCACAAGATTCCATAACTGCTCTGAAGTGCAGTTGTCATGAATAATGCCATCAGCACCTTTCTGATGCAAAATAAAAATAAAAAAGGGGGAAGAGGGAAGGAGAGAAGGGAAAGAAGAGACAAGGGAAGAGGGAGGGGGGAGAGAGGAGGTAAGGAAGGGAAAGAAAAAATAAAGGAGAAAAAAATACCTCTTGCCACGTCATAGCTGTGGTTGCAGCAAGCAGAACGAGGGGTTTGTCTGCTTCACTTCTCAGTTTGAATATAACAGAGACACATCCCTTTTTGTCAGGAGCCCTCTGAAATGGGAACAAACACCCAGGCAAAGGCCTGTGTGATTTCCTGAGCTCTGCTTTTGCTCTGGAGCCTGTTTGTTTTGGGTAAATGCTCCACACTTGCCCTTGTAGCAAGTGTAGCAAAGGCAGTGGCAGAGATTCTGGGAGATTAAATGGGGAAAAAATCAACAACAGACAATAACAGAAGACAAAAAGGAATGAGTTGAAACCTGCTGGCAGTTGTAGCTGCGCCTTTCTGAAGGCCCTTTTTGTTCCCAAGGATGCATTTATTTCATTCTACATCAGAAATTCCTCGAGATCTATTTCAACTGTCAACTTATACCCAGCATCAAGCACAGAAACAGCACAGGGATGACTTTTTGACAGCCAGTTTTTGAGAAAACGTAGCTGCAAAGTGAATTTTTTGCAATGTGGAAGAGTCTTTCCAGGCCACACATTGAAGTAATGGCAGAACTATGTTCCTGAGTAATACAAACACAATTATGAGCTCTTCTCTTTACATTCCTTTCTAGAAAGTATCTTTTTCAGGTGAAAGGCAGAGCCAAATGTTAATAATTCATCTTTTTCCTGTAGTAACTCAGCAAGTAAATGCAATGAGAGACTTTTAAATGCCAGATCACTGACAGGCAAACCCAAGTTCCCAGTTCCCAGCCCTGTCTCAGAATTCCTCAAAGATAGGTTTCAAGATCACTCACCCCAAAGTATTTGATTAGTGCCACTTGTGTGCTTCAGTAAAGAGCTACTCACATGAATTAATCCAAGATACAGAGGATACTTCTTGATTGCAAGGGGCAATGGAATACAGAGCTCAGTACAATAAAAGGCTTTATAGAGGGATCAGGATTAGCTTTTCCCTGTGGGAATGGATCAGATTGATCACATAATTTAAACTGCACCTTCTCTGCTAAGAAGGCATTTCTGAAGATAGAAATTCACTTTGTTGTCATTACAGAGAAAAGAAAAGTGTCCTGAGCAGGTTGAGGATCAAAGCTCTTATGAGGAAAAGTGAATCAATGCCCATTCAGGAGAGTGGGGCAGAGGTTTTAAAAGCTAAATAAAAGTTTAAAAACTTCTTCAATCCAAGTCCTCCCCCTGGGCTTGAGCCCTGGAGTGTCAGGAACACGGAGGGCCCCACACATGAAGGGAGGGATCTCCCACAGGTCAGACCCTGGGGATTTTGCTGGGGTTTGGTCCTGGCTGAAAACACAGCTGGATTCCATTTCCTCCTTCCCTGAGAGCTGGGTCCTCATAAACCTTTGCTGCCCTGGGTTCTGCAAGCAGACCATTTCACAGCTCTGCCTGCCTTGGGTGGAGGGCAGTGCCAAGGAGCCCCAGTGACACCCAGGTCCTGCATTTCTGTGCTGTCCCCCACCGTGTGTGGCCTCTCAGGGATCCTCTCCAAGGCTGCCAGAGCAGCACAGACCTCACAGAACCCGGCAGCTGAGGGGCCCGAGCACGGCAGTTTATCTTTGTGGGATTGCTGTGCCTTGGGAAATGTCCTGGAGAAGTTCCCTCGGAGAGCTGGGGTTTAGGGGAGCCCTCAGCAGTTTGTCACCAGCTCCCAGTTTGCCCATTTCGTGTTTTTTACAGGTCTAAAACCTCGGTCCCTGCCGAGGGACTGGGAATAAACTGCATTTGTCATTTGTACTAAGGACTTGTTTGATATGGAGTTTCTCCTTGTGTTCTAAGAGCCTGCCCAGGGGGAAAGCTCTAAACAGCTGATTAACACTTTGCTGCTCTCAGGGCTGGTTCAGATCGTTATTCTCCTCTGGATAAACGACCTGGATTAATTTTGACAAAGCAACACGCCCAAAGAGACTTATGAAAAATGTAGCTCCTTCTTTCTTGTACTGCATTTCCAGAACTTACATCTCCATCTCCTCTTTGTAGCAGCAGCACTTCCCCTCTTCTGCTTTCGAGTAGAATTCCAATTCATCTTTTGAGAGAATCAAGTTGCTTTTGCCTGCAGCTACTCATTGACAGGGTCACTTCTGGAAGATCCTTTGTTTTAGAAAAGCTGTTCCCTCTGCCAGTCTGTAATCCCCCACAAAAGTGTTCACTGAGCACTTTGCTGCCACGGTGCTTTGTCATTCCCTGTGACAAATTTTCAGGCTGTGATAGAGCCTCCTCTTGAGAGAACCCCGAAGCTTCCAAAAGCAAGTGCTTTTTTTNTTTTTTTTTTTTTTTTAGCACTTCAACTGGAAAAGCTTCCAGAAGTTACTGCATTTCTCTCAGCTCTCTGAGGAGAGTGGGATCACTGCTTTTTAGGAGTCCTTACCCAAGTGAAACCTCGACTCCCAGCAAGAGCTCTGTTTGTGTGGCTGCCCCGTGTCCCTGCGAGCATTTTAACTGTGAGTTTTTAATAGTAACAGGAAATGTGCAACAAAAGCCACCTACTCCATAAGGACAACATCCCCCTGGGCTGGATTCCCCCACTGCTCACAGCGTTTGGCAGCCCTTGCCTGTACAAGACCAGGGAAAAAGGGCAATATTTGGCAATCATGAAGTGGCAAATACATTTTTTCACGTGAGTTTGGACAGAAATAACAGTGTTAGCTCTGAACCTTCCCAGACTGAGCAGAGCTGAACTCCGTGGCTCTGGGGCTCCCAGGCTGAAATTGTAAATACTGACTGCTCCTGATGACCCAGCCCAGCAGCAGCACCTCTCGTCCCCTCCATGTGCTTCCCAGCAGCATGAAAGAGAAGGGATAAAAAAAGGGATAAGGGATGGTTGAGCCTGCCTGACCTCAGCATTTTCTTGTTCAGCTTTTCATTTCCTGATTTGGAATCTTTACTTAAGACACCTTGAGGTTTAGTGCTGTTTCTTTGGGCAAGAAGCAATTGGAATTGATTTGTCCATTTTGTGATGTGCTTTTCTTTTTTGGAAAAGGATAGAAGAGTTTCCAGTCTGAATTTGCAGATCTATTTTTAAGTCTCGCTGCAAATGAAATGAAAGAACTTGAATTTCCCTCAGCTGTTGTCAGTGATAAAGCTGGGGGGTGATTCTTCCTCCTTTTGTACAAATGAAATGTTATTTCTCCTTCTCTTCACACGTGTATATTTATATATAGAGTGATATATTACTGGTTTCTCTCAAGAAAAAAAGAATATGGTGGAAATCTGAACAACTGCAGACTGATGAAATACAGTGAGTCAGAGCAAACCTGGGCTTCTCTTAATTGCACTGGTACAAACATGCCTTAATAACCACAGGATCAAAAATATACCCCTTAAATCATCACAGAACTTTATTTGCTCATGCCCTGTTTTAGTTAATGATTGCCTGAATTAACATTGCCCTTTTCTACCTGCTATGATACACTATAATGTTATATTTTTGTGTGCTGATCTTGTCAGCAGATAGTGCAGCTGTCCTGGGGGTGCTGCACAATTGGAAAAACAGGTGAAATGCTCCACATCACCATTAAAAGTATAGGAATATATCCAATTAAAGATGGTCTGGGTGCAGGAAAGGTGGGGAACCCAAGCCTGCAGGATTTATAGGCTGCTACAATTCATGTGAAATGAGTATAATAGGATATTCTTCCTTCAAGTTTTGCTGACAAAGACATACACAGTATGACGTGCCCTGCTTTGCTTTCAAACTGTGATTTTATCCTTTGGATTCAGAAGGAATGAACAGGATACATACTGGAATTATGATTAGGTACTGATTTTTCAGGATATCTCACCCTTTCTTTCTTTTTTTTTTTTTTTAAGTTTAAACTTCTCTTGGAAGGCTGAACTATTTTCCTAACATAAAACATATCACTGTGCCATCCAAGTCACTTTCTGTTCCTGGCATTCTTGGAAGCAACATGCCAGTTACAGATGTGAAAAGAGAACAAGAAATTAATGATTAAAATCCTTGGTTTCCACTGGTGGAGGTGTTTAACTTAAAATGGCAGTGGCAAGAGAACTTGGACAAGGCTTTCAGGGATGCACAGGGTGGGATTGTTGGGGAGTCTCTCCAGAGCCAGGACAAGATGATTCTTATGGATCCCTCCCAGCTCAGGATATTCTCTGAAATATCCTATGATTCTATGAAAATAAATCCATATTTCTGAAGGCTTTGTACTTTATCACAGTTGCTTAGTCTGACCTTTCTCTAATTTCTGTTCCCATGGAAGTTTAAAAAAGAACAGAATATGATCTGATTTTCATGTTTCCTCATAATCTTATTCTGAAAAGCAGTGTTTGCTGAAATTTGCCAAGATAATTCAGTCTGCACATGGATATGGTAAGCATGGAAAAACTGACTCTGACCAATTAAAGCACAGGAAAATATCAGAATGGAAATGTATGGAATCAAAATGGAATGAAACATATTAAAATGGAAACTAGGGGGTGAATTTGACTCTGGCAGCCTAGATAATGAATTATTTAAATGTTGTTCTAAAACAAAACACCCACAAAGACCTCTGACAGTTTTCCAAGAGCAAGTTTGCTTATTTAGTTTTTTTTCAGAAATGACTTGATGAAAACTTTGGTTTGGGTTTTTATTTTCTACTGACGTGCTGCTATTTGATATTTTATTGCTTTAAAAGCTCACAAAAGCAGCACACTGCAATGAAATCATGGAACCACAAGGAGTGGTGACAAGACATGGAATCAGCTATTTTAGCACTGTTACTTCTCTTTACTTTCAGGGAATTTCTGAAACTTTGGGAGGGATTCATTTGTTTCCTTTCCTTTCTCAGTATTCAGCTTCCTACCCTGACACCAAGGTTGTGGGTTTTGTCTCTGTGCTTTTCATCTTTATGAGATGGGAAGTGTTTTCCTCTGCCATTTTTCTGCTCTTGCCCCAGGTACTGCAGCAGGAATTATTCTCCTTCAGTCACAGTTTATCCCATGACTTAAAATATAATGTATTACTAAAAGGTGTCCTTGATTCCAACTCTGGTTTGGCTTCAATCTCAGCTGAAGCACCAAGAAAAAATTTTCTGCACCATTTATAAAATAACTTCTTTAATTAACGCCCTACTCCAGATTTCATTATATTTATTGCTAAATTAGAGTCATAAGTTCCATTTAGTCCCCTCTATAAAATTACTTCCCACTTTCACAGCAAAATTTGTTCTGTTCTTGTTTGATTTCTCCCTGGAGAGCCCCAGAGTACCAGCTGGGTGCAGAGCCCTGCCCTCGGGGTCCCTACCCCTTCCCACCCCCAAGGACAGCAGGGACCAGCTCTGGAACCAGCACTCCCATCCCTTTAAGACCCAGCACTGAATTTTCCTCTCTCCCCAAAGAAGCAAAGTATTCCTTGCTGATTTGTCCCTTTTATATTCGGGATATATTGATATGGTTATTATTTATCCCTGTTAAATTATCACTGTTCTGTTTGAGTTGCTTGATACCTGGCATTAACAGTGCTTTATATTTTTCAGGACACAAGGACACAGTCTTTTCCCAAGGACTTTGCACAAGAGGACACATTTGGTTTTTGCCTGCTGATATTCCTTGATACCACTTACCAAAACAAGATATAGAAGCAGAAATCAGAGAAACCAACAGAAGCACGAAGGAAATCTTTTATGAAAGGCTCATTAGAACGAAGACTTGGTTAAAGTTGCATGCTTAGATGGATTAGTTCTGGACCACACTTTGCAGGCAAACCTCCAGATTCAGGTACAGAACCTGGAGGAGCCAATTTATCATTTCTTTCATAAATCAAAAGGCAATTCCTACAAACAGTAATGATCAGTCTGCTCCAGACCAGACTCAGAAAATTAAAATTTAACTTTTTAATGCCTTGTGGAGGTTCCCTAAAATATGGCCTGTAATTTTACCATGCTTAGCTTGGAATATTTTAAATACTTTAGGAGCTGCTCAGGGTAAGAACAGCCTAATTCTCCAAGTGCCATCCAAACCAGACAGGCACTGTGGAGCAAGCCAGAAGGCTCCTGAGAGTGGGTCAGATATTCTCCCTTTTTAGAGGAGGGGTCAATGTACATAGATCAAGTCTAAATACTTTCCATTTTACTAAGAAAAACGTGTAATATGGTCATATTTTACAAGAGATTATCATGAAAAAGGTTTGTGGTAGGAAAAAGCATGAGGAAGTTTCATGCCTTTAAGTAGAAATCAAATAAACTGTTAAGAGAAATAAGATGTCAGGTCTTAAAAGTGGGTTATGTTTAACCAGGAGAGGGAAAAAGCCAGAAACATCAGAGTTCCTGAAAGATTTCAGGTCTTTATGGCTGTGCTTTCTCCTTTTTCTATTTTAATACCTCGGAGTCAGGTTTCACCTCACAGGCATTATTGGCTTATGGGGGCCAGGGCCCTGGCCAGCAGTGGGATTCCTGTTTCCTTCTTTCCCCCAGGAATCTCCAAAGAGTGCAGCAAGTGGGCTCCCCAGAATGTTGTTTTTTTTCTGGTATTATCCAGCTGATCCACTGGAGAGGAGCAGGCACAGCTGGGCATGAGGTGAGCACCCAGAATGAAAGCAGAACATTTGTCCTGCCTTAGGACACAAGGAGGGAACACACACAGCGACCTAAAGCTGAAAGAGGAGACACTGAGATGAGATGTTAGGAGGGAATTCCCAGCTGTGAGGGGCTGAGGCCCTGGCACAGGGTGCCCAGAGCAGCTGTGGCTGCCCCTGGATCCCTGGCAGTGCCCCAGGCCAGGCTGGACCAGGTTTGGAGCAGCCTGGGATGGTGGGAGCTGTTCCTCTGCCCATGGCAGGGGTGGGACTGGATGGGCTCTAAGGTCCCTCCAACCCAATCCATTTGTGAGTTCTGTGACCTACATATAAATTGTAACAGGATAAACTTGAATAGCAGGATAAAATTCCTTAGTGTCTAACTAAGCACAGCAGCAGAACCAAGAAGTGAGGCAGAGATTTAAGGGGGCTGGGGGGGAACTAAGAGAGAAATGCAACCAAGAAAGAAGTGGCTTCGAAGAGAATTTTAAAAGAGAGAGATGGAGGGCAGAGTTAAGATTGAGCACAAATCACTGCATGACTTCTGGATCCTTGTTTTTTTTTAATATTACACTGACCTAATTAACTTTACATAGAAAAATATGTACCACAGGCTTATCCCTCATCTTATCTTCCTTTGAAAAAAATTATTTCAGCTGTTTGCTCATTCATGGCATTATTAGCTGCACCAAACCATTTCTGAAACAGTGACACTGCATGCTTAGCCTCTACACAGAACTGCACATTTAACTCTGACAAACCACCCAAGTCAGGCAGCGAGTGCAAGAGCTGGGCTCCCAGAACAGAACAGCAAACACAGAACAGGAAGGGACCCTCAGGGATCATCCAGGGCAGCCCCTGTTCCTGCACAGACATCCCAACAATCCCAGCCTGTGCATCCCCGAGAGCCTTGCCCAAACCCTCCTCATGGGCCAGCATTGTGCCTGATCTCTGGTGGGCATCAAGCAGCACATGAGCCTGTGAGCACCAGGGCTGTGACTCTGAGTCTGGACCAGAGTCTGAACACTCAAAAAGGGTCCTCTGCAAGGGAGGATTTTTTGATTTGCCAGAGAACACCAAAACTCGAGACCCTTTAAGGTTTTTCTGAAGGGTAATGAGGTATTTCAGCAGGGAAGTTGGACTGGACGATCTCCAGAGATCTCATCCAGCCCCAACCTCCCTGTGATTTATCTCTTGCCAATAATAAATGAGTAAGAGAATCCTACTAACTGAATGAGCAACATTCCCTTTCACATTTAAATCTTCCCTGGCACTTTCCCAGGCAAGAATTAACCATGTGCTGCTTAGCTTATGGAAAGGGACAGTCTGAGGTAGGATGTTAGCAAGCAATAAGAATGTTATTTTGATGATTTTCATATTTAAAAAGGTTAGGCTTGATGTCACTTAATTTTCTAACTGAGCAAATCTGAACAAGCTGGGTCTGCTTTTACAATCTGTGTCTTCACAGATAGAGATTGAATATATTATTGATTCTATGAATATGCTTATCTTCTAAGTTTACCTCTTCTTGTTAATTCACGGAGCCTGGTGGAGCATACAGGCTTTTGGAGGGGCAGAGACCATCCCTGAGACACAGAGTCCTCCTTCCTCTTTCAGTGCTGAGCAGCAGCAACACCCGGAACACGGTGCAGGCTCCCGGTGCCAGCCCCAGGGCACGTCTGAGGGTTTAATGTATTTTTCAGGCTGATTCCTAGTTTCCTGCGGAGATGGTTCCCGGCAGGTTTGAATTGCTCCGTGTCCTCTTTGGGAAGGCACAAGCAGCCGGGCAGGGCGGGTTGGTGACCGGTCAGAAAACCCTCCCAGACCGGACGGAGAGCCCGGAGCAGCCCGTCCTGCCCGAGCCGCCCATGGGAGCCGAGCGAGACGCGGCTTTCCCTGCTCCCTGCAGCCGGGAAGAGAAAGCAGGGATCTCACCCTTAAGGCGGCTCCTGCCTCCCTCAGCAGCGCTCATGGGTCCCGTGAGCTCCGGTGTTTCTGCCTAGAAAGGGGGGCTCCAAGCAGATGCGCGCTGTAGGAGCTGTGCTGCTCCACTTCCACTGCTCTTGCTGTGAAATGCTTAACAAGCTTTTATAGTCTGCACATTCTTCAATGCGTTTTGAGTGTTTTATTGCATTTTATTTTGCATATGAGAAGCAAGTTCACTTGCTTTATTTATTGAATTAACCCCTGGCAAATACTCTGGCTGCCTGCTACTGTGCAGGTTGCCTCAGTGAGATACCGTGATAAGATTTATTTCCACGCAGAGCAATCTGCACTTCAGCAAATACATTCTGAACGAATAGTGTTCGGGGAAAAAAAAGTATTTTCAAGAATTCTAATGAAATATACTGATCAAGTTCCTGGGAAGGAGGCTTGGTCTCTTCAGAGAGCAGCTACAGACGTGCCTGTGAAGTCAGGATCCCCACCAGGACTGGAAATTAGTCTTTCATGCTTCGGTCACCTCCACAGTCGCAACAGCCCTTCGCTGTACTAGTGGCAGAGCAAAAGTAACAGTTTTGCCTATAACTTACTTCTGCCCAAAGTCAGAACACCCCTGGAAACTGCCAGGCTGTGGCTGCACCCTCCCCTCACGCCCCTTTTCTCCCTGGTGACTTGAGAGAGGCAGAGAGGGAGAAGCTGGGACAGCCAGCCTGTGCTCGGGAGCTCCGTTCCCGAACCTGCCGGGCACAGATGGGGACAGCGCGGAGCTCGCAGCCTCCCCGGGAGCGGGGCCCCCTCGCCCTGCGGCACCCGCCGCGCTCCTGAAGCAAAGACACATCCTGGCAAAGGTGAGAAAGAGTTGACTCCACCTGGAAGGGTCGGGGCGTCAGTGACAGCAGAACAACCCCTCTAAGACAATTTTATTAATTGTAAGCTTAAAAAGTGGAAAAGTGGAGAGAAGAGGTAGAAAAATTAGAAAAAATTATTAAGGAGAGATAAAGAGGAAGGAAGGAGAAAAGTGCGTCTTCAGTTTCCTATCTTCTTCCTGCAGTATCTCCCCATTTCCCTTTCCTACCCCGGTTCTCACAAGCATTCCCAACACACACTTGGGATGATACAGGACCCAAAACCTCAGCAACTTTTCTTGGCTTGGTGCAGCCTTAGCGGGAAGCAGCGTTTCACCAACAGAGGTTTTACCGCCAGGGATGCTGACGGGAGAGGCGGAGGGCTCTGCTACCTGACTTGGGGCGCGCTGCTGGGGCGCCCGGCTCGGGGGGCCACCCCCGCTGCCACCCCCGCGATGGGAGCCCCGCTCCCCACATGTGGCAGGGACAGCTCTGGCCCCGCAGGCCGGGTCCCCGCCCGCCTCCGCG
>VXBS01010595.1:157376-293314 GCA_013400255.1 Sitta europaea | reverse complement strand
GCCGGGGCCCGGAGCAGCGGCTCGGGCAGGCCCCGCTGGGCTCGGCGATGTCGGGCAGGGATATCCCGGGAGCTGCCCCAGATGCCGGGAGCTCCCGCCGGCAGGCTGGAAGTGCTGCTGCTGCTGCTGCTGTGCTCGGAGTCGGGAGTGCTGTTACTCCGAAGCAGCGTTTTATCAGCGTGCTGCTGTGCAGGCTCCAGAAGGGTCGCTGGTCACTCAGTGTCCCCTTTACCTGCTCCTGTTCCCAAGCCTTGCCCCTGGCAAGGGGAGCAGACTGGGAAGGGAAGTGGCTCTGCCTCCCCAGTGTCCGTCTTGCTGTCAGTGTTAACAAGTCTTTTTTTTTCTGTGATGCTGGGGTAATCACTTTAGGCTCTTTTATAAACAGAGATGTCTCTCTGAAAGTAAATAGCTCCTTTAATAAACTGTAGAGAATACTGTCATTTACCAATCAATCAATCAATCAATTAACCCATTAAGGAGAAAGAGCTGTTTCCAGAAAACATGGAATATTTACACTAATCCTATCCTGTGTGTCCATGTCCAGTACCCGAGGATTTTTCTGGCTGTGCTTGTAGTACAAGATGTCAACTCAGCTATCTTGTCCCATTTGTCTCTTGCAAATGACATTACCAAAAATTGTACAAATGGCTTGCCTTGTTTGATAATATTTCTCCTCTGCAGCCCAGGACTCATTTGCAGAACCCTCCTTGGGCAGGCAGCTCTGGGGACTTGGAGGCTTTTAAGTCTCTTAAGTGGATTTGATGCTGGGATCAGAATTAATCTGGGATATTTATGGCAGAGTTGTATTGCTTTGAGGCATACCCTGGGGGCTTAGTGGGGAAGCTGCGAGCCAGTCCTGTGCATCTGGCCAGGCCCTGGGCCCACGTGCCTGCCTGGGGAGCCACAGCTTCAGGGCCACCTTCATCTGAGCAGTCCTGTTGTCCCCTCTCCCTCCCCACCAAACTGTTCTCCCTTGGGAGGGAGCTCTGTCTTCCCAGCAGGCGGCTCTGCCTGGCTGGGTGGGTGTGTCACACTCATGGGCCTGGCACGGGGCACTGGCAGAGGTGGTGGCAGTGGTGGCAGTGGCAGTGGTGGCAGCGGTGGCAGTGGCAGTTGTGGTGGCAGTAGCAGTGGTGGCAGTGGTGGCAGTGGCAGTGGTGGCAGTGGTGACAGTGGCAGTGGCAGTGGTGGAAGTGGCAGTGGAAGGGGTAGTGGCAGTGGTGACAGTGGCAGTGGTGGCAGTGGCAGTGGCAGTGACAGTGACAGTGACAGTGACAGTGGCAGTGACAGTGGCAGTGGCAGTGGCAGTGACAGTGGCAGTGGCCATGGCTGCTGAGGCCCTGCACTGTCCAGGGACAGGGACAGCAGCCGCTGCTGGTGTCCGTTCGTTCTCTCTTTGGACACAGAGGGAGAAGCTCCCCTGGACAGTGGAGAAGAGCTCCCCTGTTCCAAGGACTTCTCGCAGTGCCTCGGTCCCTCAGCTGCCTGCAGCCCACCCTGCAGGTTCCAGGGCTCTGCAGCTTTGCTTGCAGAAGCTCAGCTCAGTTTCCTCAGATTGCCTCACTCCCCTTGGGGATGTTTGGGTGGGACATGAGGGTTCCTTCTTTGCTGAGGTTCGGTGTCAAGTGCCCGTGATGCTGAAATGGGCAGTGCCCACTGCTCTTCCTGACTCTTTTGTACTTCAAAGCTAAAAAGAATGGAATCCTTTCTAAAGGAAACCGAGCTTCTCTTAGTCAGATCCACCAGGGCTTTTAGAAGTTGTCTCGTACCTTGACTTGAACAATATTTTTTAACTGCTTAGACTCCTGTCCTGCAGCAGCTACACCTGTGTCAGGTGGCTGTGGCTCCCTGACAGGAGTTCCATAATGCCAGATGTGGTTAACTTGTATAAAAGGAAGTATGGAAAAGTTACATGAGATAATATGGTTATGGTTAGCTCTTATACTTAATAAAAGATATTAAAAAACCTGATAACCAAACAACAAAATCCCCACAAGTCCTAAAAGTTTTCAGTTCTTACAATGGAAGGAATATACAGGTGAAGACTGCTTAAATAATTTGGAAAACTGGTGTAGTTGTAGAAATTCTGTAGCTTGTGAGGAGGGGAACTTTTAGTGAGCCCCAAGACAGACTTCTGGACGAAACTCATTCCAATAAAATGTATATAAATATATAAAAATAATCTAGTTTATGCACTTCCAGAAAGTCCCAGAGTGGGAAAATAGTTTCTTTTGTGTGAGTTGCTGATGGAAGAAGGGAGGGAGGAGAAGAGGGCTGGCTGAGCAGATGCAGATGTGCTCCTTATCCTACAAGGACAGACCAAAAAAGGTTTGGGGGTGGTATCACTAATTTTACAATGATTTGCTGAGAGCAAATCAACATTAAAATGCACCGTGGAATTGAGAATAGTTGATTATGAGGCCTAGTTAGATGTGATGAATCAGCATAAGGAAGATAACAATAGGTGTTCAACTCATTAAGGTGTTTAACTCTGAGTTGCATAAGACTAATTTTGAGTGAATCCATTTCATTTAATGTTTGAGAAGCTGCAAGAGTCTCTAGAGCTCAGCTCCTCCGTGTAATTCAATAATGCATTTTTTTTTTGGGTGAAAACCCAAATGTACTGCATTTTCTTACAAAACTATACAAGGATAGTTCTTTATGTCTGAGAATTCAACACTGGCCCCTTGCAGTTTAGGAAGGGATGTGTGTGCTTGTCCTAATCAAGTTAAAAACTGCTGCTTTTTCCATGGAGAAAGCTCCTGGTGAGAGGCTGAGGAGGGAGAGCAGAATTTGCTAAGACAGAACAGTCTGAAGGGGCTGTTGTCTGCAGCTCGGGCTGAATTCTGCACCTGGCCCGGCTGATTTATTTTTAAATGAATCTGGGGCTGGTTTTGTTCCCAGTTTGGAGCTGTGGGACCCCCTCAGAGTGTCTGGGAGATGCTCTGGGGCTGGGGAGGTGTGCTGGGAGCAGCGGAGCCGCCGAAGTTGTTGCTCTGGTGACAGTCACATGTGAAGGCTGCGTTGTGCCCTACATAAACCGAGCTTGTGACTTGGCCTGTCGCTGCCGGCACTGGGAGCTGCCCTGCACACAGCCTCAGCAGCAGGCCACACATTGCATTAGTGTAGAGACCAGCAGGGCTTTTTTTTTTTTTCCCTCCCTCCAGAGATGCCCTTTGCTAAGACAGGCTGTTCAAATGACGTAAATCCCACTTCCCTGCCTGCGCCGCGCTTGAGCAGCAGCTTGTTTTTGTTTGCTGTGCTGAAGTGGAGGTACCCAGCATCTGCTAAAGTAGGCTGTGCTTGGGCAAGCTTCTGCTTTCCCTGCCTCCTTGGCAGCAGGGAGGGAGGTGAAGCGCTGCTGTTGGGTCCTGTTCCTCCAGCAGCTGCGTGGGGAAGGGTGCTGAGTGGCTGGCAGGCTGCAGGGCCAGTGCAGTTCTTACCAGAGGATGCACCTCTGCCTGTTTGTCTGGCTCGGCTCAAGGGCAGTAAGCACATGTGGAAAGCACAGGTTGTGTCCAGGATGAGCAGGTTATTCCTGCTGTGTGTCCTGTCAGCCCTGTAGCAGGTAGGGATGGTGTAATTCTGGCTTTGGGCAGAAACTTGCAGCTTCAAATAACTTAAAAGAACACTGTTCACTTCATTTTCAATCGATAACTGGATTGATATGGTGGGACTGCTAAGCCCTGAGAGTGAGGGTTTCACATTGAAGGGAGTGCTTTTGCTTTTGAAGCCCTCATTTTGGGGTCATTAGTGTGATTTGGACAGCAGCACAGGGGTGAGCATCCCTTAGAACAGGCATTTGTGGTGCTGGCAGGCTGCAGGAAATCAATCGTGTGAGGATGTGTAAGAACTTGCTAACTAAACTCAGTTAAATTATTTTGGATCTCTGAAATATTGGCAAATTCTTGTACTTAATATCTGCTAAACATTAAGCTAAATGATAACACATAAAGACAAATTAATTTGAAAACTGATGTGTGCTGTACAATCAATAAACCAAGGCAGGGAGCAGGGTGCCAGGAAAACAGCAATGACAGAGCAGAGTGCTGGTATCAATAAAATTCCTGAGAATTCAGAGTGAGGAGGAAGAACATGGTTCAGAAAGAGAACAGCAGAAACAGGTGTTGTTTTGGGAGAGAAAAACCAGTGTAGCAGAAAGTAACCTATCCATTAAAAAAAGTAACCATTAAAAGTAACCATGAAAGATGGTTTCCAAACTCCAAGTAAATAGGTCCCATTTAGAGCAGAGCAGTCCTAAAGAATTACCAGGACTCACTGGACCTGGAATCCTCCTCTGATGGAGCCTTTTATTGTGCTGACACAGAACACAAGCTTTTGAGCTTCCCAGCTTTGGAGTTGTGTTCTGAACTTTAAGAACAAAGCACATTTTTGTGCTCATTGGTGCTTTGATGGGCCTTCCTTATGAATTCACTGTCGAGGAAACTGAAAAGCACTTCCAGAGATGCCCCTCTGGAAAAGCTCTGGCAATGTGCATGGATCCTGGGGCCTGGTGAGCCAACCAGAGCTGCTGTGATTACTGAGAGCCCAGTGTGTGTGTGTGAACACCCAGGGCTGTGTGTGAACATCCCTCTCTCTCCAAGCCAGCCTGGATCTGCTGCTCTGTGCACACACACGTGTGGAGTTCACAGCAGGATGCTGCTGCCTGTCCCCATCCAAGGGGGGAAAGGGAGGACCTTACCTGGCCTGTGGTGCCAGTCTTTGCTGGTTTGTACCAGAAACCACAGCAGGAAGAGGAGCAGGATGGCCCCTGTGGGAGGAGGCTCTCACTGCAGCACCTCTGTCTGTCCTTGGCTTCTCAGAGCTTGGCAGGTTTGGGTTGGTGCATCAGGCAATGCTTTTGGGGCAACCCTAAAAGTCAGCGTTGCTTCTGAGGACCAGAGCTTCCTGTTGGATGAGGGATGGTGAGTTTTGTCCTCTCCAAGTGACAAACCTTTGGGAGGGGGTGAAGAAGAGACATGCACATTTCTGAACCTTGCAGCCTTCTTGCCCTGGTTATTTGCTTAGGAAGATGAGTCTCCTTCAGTCCTTAGGGAAGATGTGTTCTGGAAAAAAAAAAAAAAAAAAAAAAAAAAAAAAAAGATGCAGCTTTTTTGAAAGCCTGAAGCAAAATGCAGCACACCCAAAGAAATGTCTTTAGGAAGAGCTGATTTGAGGGCAGATCACAGAAGCTCTGGAAGAAAAAGAGCCAGGCATTTCAAGGTGTCTTCCTACCGCATACTGATGGGGGAGTAAATTATTAACACTGAAATAGTAAATTCTTAAATTCTCCTTGCAAGTAGCATCTCAAAAAGCCTCATTTGATTTTTCAGACGCAGCAGAAGTAGTTGCTGTTCGTGTGCTGGTCAGTGGTGCTGAGCTGAGTGCAGTGTCTTGTGCCCAGTGTGGGGCCTTCAGAGTTTGTGCAGAGGCTGTGGGTTCCTCCGGGGCTTTCTTAAGGGCAGGGAGAGCAGCCCCTGTTGACACTGCTCACTTTGGTGGCACTGGTGTGGTGCAGACCCACAGAGCATCGCAGTGCTCTGAATTTCCCTGGAGCTCAGCTGGGGCTCCCACCCGGGCAGAGCTGCCCCAGTCTGGGGGCTCAGCTGGGGCTCCCGTCCCCCGTTTGGGAGGAGCTGCCCCCAGGGCAGGCAGCCCGGACTCAGTGAGTGCAGTGCTGGTTTTCGGAGCTGTGCTCTGCCCCAGGCTCCTGCGTGCAGGTGCAGGGAGGTCATCCCGTGCCAGGCACCAAGGAGGTGTGTGGGAAGCTGCTTAGGTAAGTGGATTTTGCAGGTCAGAAGTAATTCCTGATGTGCAGCCCACACTTGCATTATTCTAATTCGATCCCATCATTCCGACTCAGACCCTCTCTATTATGTTAATTGTACCTTTTTTTGTGTGTTTTGCAGCCTGCAGATACTTTTATGCTGTACCTGCCAGCGCTCCTGCCTTTCATCTTAGCTCAGCGAGCCCATGAATGAGGTTGTCATAATTCCTTTCTGCCCATATCCCTGCCTAATTGCACTGTTTTTCTCAGCAGAATTGTAGAATTGGAGATGGAGACAGTGTGAGCGGGCTGTGGTGCAGAGGAGCAGCGTGGTTTGAAGAGATGGATGTGATGGTGCATCCTGCTGGTCCTGGGTACCTGTCCCTGGGCTGCTTTTTCCCCCACATTCCTTGCTAAGAATTTCTCTCCAGATCGTTCATAGCATTTCCTAAATTACTGGAATTCTCAGCTGTTGTAGCTACTGTGCTACAATGGGAGAGGCGCTGGTTTTGTTGACCAGAAATATGGATAGGGCTTGTTGCTGTTAGTGGTCCTTGCCCTGTGGCTGAGGACAGAAGCAGGGGCAGGAGGTGTTTCCTCAGTCCCTCCTGCTGACCTGTTCTCTGCCCTAGGCACAATGAGCAGGGGGACTGATGGCTCTTTTACAGCTGGGCAAGTCAGACTTAATGATCTTCTCTTAATGGGCTGCTCAGACACTGGGGTGAGAAATGGTTGTGTTAAACAGCACACTTGAGACAAACAAGCCACTTAGCATCCTGGGTGCCTTCGTGGCTCTAAACCAACTTGTTTGAATTTAATGATGTTGTTTGTATGGTTTGTGGCAGGAAAAGCTAATAATGTTAAATTCAGAGAATGAATCCCAGACTGATTTGGTTTGTAAGGGACCATAAATCATCCCATTCCACCCCTGCCATGACAGGGACCCCTGCCACTGTCCCAGGGGGCTCCAAGCCCCAGTGTCCAGCCTGGCCTTGACCACTGCCAGGGATCCAGGGGCAGCCACAGCTGCTTTGGGCACCCTGTGCCAGGGCCTGCCACCCTCACAGACAGGAATTCCTTCCCAATATCCCACCTAACCCTGCCCTCTGGCAGTCAGAAGCCATTCCCTTTTTCCTGTCCCTCCACCCCTTGTCCTCTCTCCAGCTCTCCTGGAGCCCCTTCAGGCCCTGGAAGGGTCTCTGAGCTCTCCCTGCAGCCTTCTCCCCTCCAGGTGAGCACCCCCAGCTCTCCCACCCTGGCTCCAGAGCTGGGTCTGCTGAGAAGTGGCCAAAATATTTGAGGAGGGTGTGAGATGCTGCTGAACAGAGCAGTTTTCCCAGCAGAACCTGAATCCTTAACTCATGGGCTATTCTCCCCACTGTTGTGTCCTGTGGGATGTGGAGCTGTGATCCTGGGGGACCCATCCCCATCCAATCCCGTTCCAAGCTCCCTCTGCTGGCTCCGCTCTCAACTGCTCAGCTACAAACCCACGTCTGGCGCGTGGAACCTGTTTCTAATGGCAACATCTCCGCTCCTTCTGCATCTCCTCAGACGTCGGAAATGCTGCTGGGAACGCAGCTGAAGATTCCTCATGAGCTACTTTTGTCTTGAAGCACAGAGAGAAACTTTCTTTTCAAGTAGTGCCGTTTTAAAATATTCGTAGGAAAGAAATTATTCCGCTGCGAGGAATCTGTGTAGAGTGAGTGAGTCTTACTGCTGTGCTAGATAAGAAAAATGCGGCTATGAGTAGCTCTCTATAGCAACTGATTGAAATATAATATACATTATTTGCATGTTAATAAGATTTCTAGTCAGACTTCCCCGGCAAACGCGAGTGGAGACAAAGACATGCATGTAATACATCTCTAACTGCACCACAGTAATTCAGATTTACTAAGTGTGAATTCACTTCACTCTGTAATGAGGCAAAGAAAGCAGCCGGGGAAGGTGGGGAAGCAATCTCCTGGCCCTCTTCAGGGTCTGGGATGCAGCTGGGAGATGATGTTGTCAGGGTTTTCCATCTTTGCTGGATTTCTCCTGGCTCACAAGGGCTGCAGGTGACTTGGGAGCTTTTAATTGCTCCTTTTGGCCATGGAAGATGGAGGTATGGGGGGAGCACAGGGAGATTGTCCTCGGACAGGGATTATATTGGGAAATCTGAAGCCCTGGTAGAGTTAAATCAGTCCAGGGACATCAAGGACACAAGAAAAGCTTCTATAGGAATGTCAGTGATAAAGGGAAGAATTGGGAAAACGTGGCCCTCGGCAGAAGGAAACACTCCTGGTGACCTGGGACAAGGAAGGGGCTGAGGCCACAAAGCTCTTTTTTAACCACAGAATCATCTCTCTGATGTTCTGACCGCATTTCAATTAGCAGAGCAGCTGTTGATAAACCGAGTTGATAAGAGCAGCGCGCTCCCTTGGCTAAGGAGGGGTAAATGGGGACCGCCAGCCTGGCTGCGGGCAGTGAGGGTCCCGGGGGGCTGCTGGGGTCCCCACCCAGGCCGGGGCAGCTCCGTGCCCCAGGGGAGCGCTGGGGCTCGGCAGAGGCGAGCAGACCTCGGTGCCTCATTGGGGCCGGTTACAGGTAGGAAGTGGGGCACTTTAATGTGAGTAAATACTTTAATAAGAGGTGGGCACGACCTCTCTTTGCTTGACTGGTCCGGGTTACCTCAATTTTTTAGGTTCATTGCAGCAACATTTTGTTTTTCTGTGAATGTAATGGTTCTCTGCTCACGCGTGGGGATCATAAAATCTTGTTTGGTTTTCTTGTGTGCACTATTAATGGTCCTGGAAATACAGCGAAATGTCAGGGATGCATGTGAGTCATTGCAGACAAATGACTGTCTTCCAGTTCAGGTCCCATCAATCTGCAGCGTTGATCTCTTGGTATGGTTTTCTGAATTTAGAAAGTTGTATTTCACTAGAATTAAGGTGGGGGGTTTTTTTGTTGTTTGTTTTTCGACAAACGAAAAGAAAGCAAACCTGTTTGTAATGGATTGCTGTAGCCAACGATATTCTTCTGGCATGGTTTCTTGGCAGGACAGCACAGCACTGAGCCTTTGGGTGCAGCCGGAGCTGCTGCCGTGGCTGTTCACCAGGTGCGCTCCGGGGATGCTCTCCTGGGACACTGGCGTTCCGGGCCGGGAATTGCCGGGGAAGGCCGGCGGCAGAGCAGGGGCTGGAGCTGCCCTGAGTCCCGCCCGGGGAGGCTGCAGGGCGGATTCCCCTCGGGCAGCGCAGCTGGGGCTGGCTTTGGGGCATTGCAGAGCCCTGAGCCATCCTCCTTCATCCTTGCTGCTCACCTTGCTGCAGCCCCTTCACCTTCCTGTCACGGCGGAATTCAGAGCAGGAGCTGGTTCAGAAACGTTCTGCTTGATGGTCCTTTGTTCCCCTAATGGTTTCCTTGCGAGGCAGGCAGGTGTTCCTCTGGAAACTTCAGCGTTGTTATTCAAATCCAAAGCACCCTGATGGACCATTATTTTAAATTCTTGACTCGAGTGCCGTGATTCAGCGGCACCACGACCCAGGGTGTGTGCCCTGTGTTTTAGGCTGCCTTTCTCCAGCTTGTGCAGTGGTGTCCTTTGTGAGCAGATCGGGCTGTTTATGTGGAAAGTCTTTGTAGTGGTAGCAAAGAAGGCATTCACAGTTGTAGGAATATCCCCTGGGGGTTTATTTGCTGCTGGGAGTTATGATTATCGGTTGTTTTGTGGAGAATAGGTGTATTTTGACTTTTTCTTGTATTCCATCTTTCTGTGTAGCCCCATGGCAGAAGCATTTGATCTTGGCTTCAAGCTGGAGAAGATGTGTGTGCTCCAGAGAACATCTGCTTTTGTCTCTTCATTTTGCCTGACTCCCTGCTTCACTTAGGCAGGGCTGTGAGTGGGGATTCTCAAACAGTCAGTGTAACTCTTGGTAAAATTCACTGTTAAAACCAACTGCTCTGTCCTGAACTCTTTAAAGGCAAAAATAGCCTCTATCATCTTGTATCTTAATTTGTGCACATAACTTGGGTGTGTAATGCCATAGAGGTGAGCAGGCTCTAATTACAGGAAGGTAGAGCAGGGATGTCTGACCCTTCCCGTGGTTCCTTCCTGGAGGATTTTCCTCTACATTTGGCACAGCCTTTCCTGGTGTTGATCTCCCTGACTGAGACCCAAAGAGTGAGGTCCTGCTGTGCAAGGGGAGGGCTGGGATCTAATGCAAATGAACCAGCTAGATTTGAATAAGGTAAAAATCTATATTCAGCTTTCAGGCTTGGTTCTATTTTAAGCTTTTAATTGAGTCCACCACTTCTTGAGTGCTTGAGGTTGTCAAGGGTTGAGAGAATGACTTTGCCTTTCAGGACAGGAGAAAGCTGACTTTGTCAGGTTTGCTGAGGTTGTGACACCAGTGCTAGTACAGAGTTAATGCTGACATGGAACACTCCCCCTGCCTGGTGGGCTGTGCCTGTGGCTGTGCCAGTTAAATGTTTGGAGATGAAAGTGCCAGGCGTGGAAGGGAGGAGAACCAGTAGTGAAAGAACTTGCCTGTGACCTTTTTTCAAAATGGCTTGGGAGTAAAACTTTGAAGGCAGTGATCTGAGACTCTGGATGGAATTCAATAGCTGCTCCTGGCTTGCATTGCAGGGGAATTCTAAAAGGGTGATAAAAACTGCTTTGGGTAAGGTAGGAGAGGCCTCTTGACTCGAAGGTCAAGAGTTCCTCCTGCTTATATTTATTTCTAGTGGTATGCAGCTTGCCAGGCCCCTGTGACCATGTCCTGCTGTAGATGGAGCTCACCTTAGTGCTGGTTTAATGTTTAATCATAGCCTGATGTGCAGGTGGCTGGAACTGAAAGAGGGAGGCAGGGAAATTAATTTCTGCTCCTGCTTTGCCCAGTTGCCAGTGTCGTGCCTTACAAATTTCCTGGCCTTTGGTGCTTAAAACAAAGAATGGTTGGACTTGGATCTGGATTTTGTGATGAGCAGCACAGGTTGCTTTTAATCCTACAGAGGAGATTTGCTGAAGTCTCTTCAGAGCACTGTGATTAAAGGGGTTTGGTTGTGCACAAGTGGTGCAGCATTAACGTGGGTGAGGGCTGCACCTCAGGCTGCCAGCACCAGGGCTCCCTGCAAGCTGTGCTCTCTGTGGAGTGTCCCTGTGCCCCCCTTGGACCTGCCCACGCTCCTGGGGCAGGGCTGTGCTCACCAGCAGCTCGGTGTGTGTGAGCACACATCCCTCACTGGGGTGTGCTGCAGCCTGGGCAGGGCTTGGGGCTGTCCAAGGGGATCAGTGACACCTCAGGATCTCCAGGGGGACTTCAGGCAGTGGAGGAAGCCAACAATCCTTGGAAAAGCTGAGAAAATATCATGGTTTGGGTGTTTTTTTCCTATCCTCTCTACTCTAATTCAGTATAGTGACAACTTTAGGGTGGTAGAAATGTGCCTGTCTTAGAACTTATCACTAAGAGCCTGGTGCTGCTATTGGTGCTCCAAAATAGATACCAGGCTCTCATTTCACAGGGTGTTTTTATGTGCTGGGAGTGATTTTTTTTTTCCTTCACCTGCCTTTTTTTCACCTGACAACCCCTCCTCCAGCAGTCTTATCTCCAGCCAAATGCATCTGATTGGAGCAGCCCCTACTCAGGGGTCTGAGGTCTGTCTGTCCTCTCTCCTGCTTGCTCTGAAAGCAAGAAAGGATATTTTTTTTTTAAACACATTGCAGAGTTATGTAACTTCTTGAGAACAAGTGCTTCCCAGCACTGAGCTTTCCTTATTATGTAATGTGATACATCACCACAACTTGCTGACATAAGCCATGATCTTCACCTCCACTTGCTCATAAAAACCCTATTATTCCCTTGACCTCACTTGGCTCTGAGGGCTGTGGGCACTATAAGGACCTCATCTGAGTGTTTTACTCTGGAGTAGGGAAAACTGCTGCTAAATCAGGTGCCAGTCTGAGCTGCCTGCTGCGGGAGTGGTGTGTGTGGTCCGAGTCTCAGCTTTACTTCTGTGACACTGCCATTGCTTTAAGTGACTTTTCCTGTGTGAACACCTTTAAATACGTGCTCCCCAGGCTTTGAGAGAGGAGCAGAGGTGGTTTTTGTGTGGCACGGCATGACCCCCTAAGGCTGTTTGAGTCATCTTGCTGTGAGTGAAGGAAATCATTAAACACCTGAAAGGAGATGAAGAGTCCTTTTCCAGCTAACATGATTTAATTGGCAATCCGTTTCCCTCATGCTAACAATGCAATGAACCTTGGCATCACCAACATACTTAACTAACTTTACGAAGGAACCCGTCAAAGGTCACCAGAGTTTTGCTTAATAACTCAGCTTGTGTGGGTCTGGCACTTGGTCAGTCTGTGCATTATGCTGATTCATGCCCTGGTATTCTATCTAGGAATAGATTGTGTAAAGTGGCTGTTAAACAGCCTGCTGTTGTAGTAATAAATGCCATGAAACTGGTGTGATGCACTCTGATTTTGGGGGTGATTCCAGTCCACAGAAGAGTGACCAGTAATCACAGCCATTCTATTTTCCCCCAGGGACAGTTATGGACTGGAACAGAGCTTAACACTCAAAGCCTTTCGAGCCAAACCCTTCAAGCTTTTGTTTAAAACTCTTACCGAAGAACCTAGAAAGACTATTTAGAGACAAATAGCCAATTTGTAAGCCATCATGCTCCTCGGTAGCTGAAATGCCAACAAAATAGCTCAAATCTGTCACCTGCTCAACTGAGCTCAGGATTTCCACTTTGCTGCTGTGCTCAGTGAGTGGTTGTTTGGGCTGGTGGAGAGTTAACTGGGCAGGAGTCCCACTCAGGCAGAAACTACAGCTGGTAAGGATCTCCTGACTGCTACAGATCTGCTCCTTCCCGAGGGCTGGGACTCTGCCAGGAAGTCTGCCTTAATATCTGATGTCCACTATACTTACCTTCACCAATTGGAATGTTTTCTTTAAGGCAGGGCAAGTAACAGGAAAGACTCGAGTGTGCTGCTTGTGACTTTCTGCCAGCTGATCAGGGAGTTTTACTAGAATTCTTTGTCAGAAAGAACAATATCTTTAACTTAAGCAGGTTTGCCCTTATTTCTGAAGTGCAGTGTCAGTGTGGGGTGGCTTGATCTCCATGTGTTCGATTCCTGGGAGATGGAGAAATGCAAATCTCTAATTAGCTGTCTGTTTGAAAGAAGTCAGACTTCTGAGCTGTGTTGTCTGGGATGTGGAAACAGACAAAATCAGCAGCAGTGCCTGGGGATTGGGAAGCTTGGGATGCCGTCAGAGCTGGTAAGTTCTCTTATCTCTTGGCCAATTTTGTGTTGGATGTAAAGTGTGGAGGCACTGGTGCTCTGCCCATGCTCTTGAGGAGGTGTGAGTAAAGAAGGGTTGAACACATGAGCCTGGCTCCTGCCCCAGGGCTCCTGGGGGATAGCTGTTCCTGGATTTGGAAGTCTTCTGGTAAAGAACCCAGGCTGGGAGATCTGGGGGCCCTCACCTGGAGGGGAGAAGGCTCTGGGGGACCTCAGAGCCCCTGCCAGGGGCTAAAGGGGCTCCAGGGGAGCTGGAGAGGGACTGGGGACAAGGGCTGGAGGGACAGCACACAGGGAATGGCTCCCCCTGCCAGAGGGCAGGGCTGGGTGGGATATTGGGAAGGAATTCCTGTCTGTGAGGGTGGAGAGGCCCTGGCACAGGGTGCCCAGAAAAGCAAGTTGTTCTGTTATTCCTCAGTGTTTTAGGAAATCAAAATACCATGTCCCCAAACAGAGCAGGTAGGAGACTCAATTATTTGTCTGCTTAATTTATGATCTTCCCTTGCACTGCAGCATTTGGGAGCAAGTGACCTTGTTCTTGTTGTGAATTCTTCTTTCCACTGACCAACCCCTTTCTCTGACAGAAAGGCTGAGGCTCTCACGGTGAACCTTGGTGCTTTTGGGGCATTCCCTCATTTTAGAGCAGAGCCCTTCCTTCTCCCTGTTCAGCTGCAGTTGGAAAACAGAGCTTTGGGCAGATTCCTGCCATCCTCACTCTGCTCTGCTCCTCTGAGAGCACTGCAGATACCCCTCCCAGATTTAACTGTCTTTGCTTAGCCTGCCTAACCTCCCAGCAGTTTATATTTGGGGTCCATCTGTTAGCTTGGCCTCACATGACAATTTTGTATGGGCTTTTCACTTCCTCCATGGGGATGCAAGTTCTTTGCATTTATTTTCAAACTTAACACCAATGTCTAATTCTTTGATATATTTTTATTTACATGTGACCAGTAATCCACTCTGGAGCATCAAAGTCCACGTTGGAGGCTTCCTGTTGGTAGGACAGGGTTGCAAACAGCAGAAGGCAGCTGCACAGCACCAACTCATTAACTATTAATTCTGGTATTTCTGTGTGAGGTACTTGCTTTAGGGTTTGCTGCTTCGGTAGCTCTGGGAGAAGGCAGTTACTGAGGTGGCTGGGTTATGTTCTGCACCTCTGGCAAGGTGATTTTTCATGCTGCAAACTGAACTGAAGGAATACATCACTGCAGCCTTACTTAAGGCAACTGAAAAACTCAGCCCTGCTCACTCACTTGCTTTGATAGCAAGAAAAAAAAAATAAACTAGTGTGGACAATAATTTATACTGTGGAAAACTTCCCTTTTCTTTATGTGCTTGCTTTTCTTAAAACCTCAATAAACACAATGAAAAAACCAAACCAGCCAACTAAAACCACCTCAAGCAAAACAAAAACCCACAACCCTCAGACCCACCAGAAATCTCACATTCTGGTGGCTTTTCACAACTTGTGCTTCATTTTATCTCAATCAACCCAATGTGGTGAAAGAGCCATTGACAACCTTTTGTCCTTCCTCACCGAATAAAATATTTCATGCTGGTTACATAATTTGGGTGTGCTAAATATAGCACGGAGAGTGCTGAAGGAAGGAATCAGGTGTGGCTGCTCCCAGTTTCCCAGGAATATTCCTTTTCCCACCTGGTTCCTCTGCACTCCCTGCTGGTGCCACCCCCGTGCTCGTTCTCGCCGGGCTGGCCAAGGGGAGGTTGAAAAATGAGCTTTAAGTGTTTTGACTGCCTCTTGCTGTGAGCCTAGAAGCATCCCCACTGTAATTCGGGATGTTTCTGGCTGTGCACAAGGGAAAGGTGTCATTTCTTTGCTGCCTTTTTGTGCTGGGACACGAAGCCTGCCTGGATCAGAGACTGGAGGGGCCAGGATGCCCCTGCTGCTGCTCTTTCTCCTCTCATGAAAATGGACTTTTAGAGCTTTGCAAAAGAGAGTGATATGGCACAACTTATGAGCTGAGGGAGTGGAAATGAGCTACAGTGAGATTTAATGTTGCTATTTATGTTTTTATTTAAAAATATATATATTTCTAATGTAGTATCTACAGCGTTTTTGACTAAGCAGTCCATTGGAGCTTGGGTTTTTCAGGAATTATCCAAGTACATTTTTACCTTAGGAAGCCTTTAATGGTCTTCCTGCACAGCAGCCACATTCTATTTACCAGCTGGATTTTCTTCTGCTTTTGGGTATTTAAATACTTCAAGTTGATTTGGTTTTTTGTTTGTTTGCTAGTTTTTTTGGGTTTGTTTGTTTTTTCTTCTTGGAGAACACCTTACACTATAATTTACAGTGATTTCAGGTACACTGGCAGCCCCGAGTTCTTAAAATTGTGTTTTCTTGATGTTTCTTCTATTTTGAGAGTGCTTATTTTGAAACCTGGTATGATCCAGCAAGTGGACAGATTTACTTGAATGGAGCTGCCTGCAGTTGTGGGTAGCTGCAGTTCTAATTCAGAACTAATTAAAAACTTCTAATTCAGAAGTTTTTTGCTACAATACAACACTTAAATCACACAATGAACTTAAGGGAAAATCACAACTGGGTTATTCTGAGAAAAATCTTAGCATTGCAGAAGAAAAGAGCATAGCACAAAGTTTGCTATTGCTTGGACTTTAAAAAATGAATTAACCCCCACCACCACCACCTCCCAACAAAGCAAAATGAATTGCTGTCTGATCTCTTGTTTATAATTAAGTAAATGGATCAACCTGAAGCACTAAGAAGCGTGGCAGGTTTAGCCAGGGCTCTCAGTGGCCAGTGCTGCTGACAAAGCACCAGGATATTCATTAAACTGCTGAGTCTGTATTTCCTTTGCTGCTTGAGCTGTCTGTGGAATTCCTGAGTAGCCCGGAGTGGCTCGTTGGACTTGCAGCTGGCTGTGCAGGGTTCAGTGCAGCTGGGAGGGTCTGGCCACTCCTCTGGGGGAGTTCTGCCATTCACATCTCCAGAGTGCTGCTGAAACTCGAGTTCCATGAAGTGGGCGTAGAGAACCTACTTATAGCACCAGTGCTGTTTGCTGGAACCATCTGGTGTTGGCTCCTTGGCATTCATGAAAAGCTCGTTCTTTATGTAAGAAAGGGAAGAAAATCCTTCCAGAAGAGCCAGCCTGGAAAACACAGGACTTCCCCCTCTTCCCTCTCCTCCCTCCAGAAAAGGGATTCAGAGAACCCAACTGTAAATGCCACGTGAAATGCAATTAAAAGGTGTCTGTGACTCAGTGTCTTGTCTTGCTTGCAAAATGTATTTTTAATCCCAAGTCAGAAACTACTACAGTGTTCCTGCCACCAGTGCTGGAAAGTGTGTTCTGAGGAGAGGCTCAGGAGCAGGCTCCAGGCTTGGTTACATCCACCACTCGTGTTTTGTGTCCACCCCAGTGAAAGATGAGGCTGTTGGAAAACTTGCTGGGTTTCTGAGAGGTGGGGTGCAGCTCTGCCTGCCGCTGAGGGTTGGCTCTAAATGTCAATAATTAACCACCAAGGTTGTTGCTCTTGTTTTCTTTGCTATTCCCTCCCTCAAGCACCTGGAGCACGAGCAGGCGTTCTCATTATTTCTGCCTGTTAGCAAGGGATCACCTTTCTGGATTGAAGTTTTGGGGTTGCTTTACAGACTCTGTTGCTGATACAAGCACTGGGCCAAAAAACTTCTGTTTGCCCAAACAAATAAAGTGAGGACACTTTGTTCTAATTCTTCATTTCTTCTGACTCTGCTACATGTGAGCTTGGTTTTCAAAGGTTACCCTCAGCTCGTTGGGTCATCTTTCCCTGTTGTTGAGATTGTCATGCACTGATGCCTCTGCTCAGGTTTGGCTGTGTTCTTACAAGTGTAAGGTATTATAAAAACCTCGTATAGTAGATCAAGAGAATAAATATGATATAAAATAAATATAGTAGCTTTTATTTGTAGATGTTGACTTAGCTTTATTTGGAAGAGATTACATTTCTCTTACCTCAGTAAATTTGAAATACAGTGTTGATAGTGAACTAATGATTCTTTTCTTATCTTGTGTGTGTTCTGGTAGATTATGAACTGCTTTTATGTGCCTTTTTATAGACCCTCCTCCTGTTTCCAGATCGTGTGTTTCAGGGCCCTGTAACCTGATGTGGTAAATCAGCTTAGCTGTGGTCTGGCTTGCACAACATGGGATGAGGATGGATTTCAAATTTAATAATGCTGAATGACATCAAGTCCTAGCAAGCTCCTGACTGTAGCTCCTTGCAAATGGCTTTATTTGGCTTGTAATTGATGCTTGAGGTAATTAGTGCACACTGCAGGGTGTTATCTGAATTCTCAGGGTTGATCAGCAGGCTAAGTGTCAGCAGTGTGGAAGCAGATCTGGGCTCAGAAGCATGGAAAGGACATTTTGGAGCTGGGCAGTAATGGGCTCTTCACACAATTCTGCATAGTTTTGTTTGGAATTTTAGGAGTAGTGCCATGATTTACTTTTCTGTCACTTACAAGAGCTGCAGATGGGAAATGGGGAGCTCTTTGTTAATACTGGAGCAGGGTTTATCCTCGATGTAGGAGAATGCATAGCTGTGCTGGAATCTCACAATGGGTGTTAGCAAATAACCCAGCATTAACACTTGCCTAGGAAATGTGTTTAGGAACCCACTCTGTCTTTGAAATTGGGATGGTGTTTGAATAATTTAATTTCTGAAATGGAAAACTGTGGCTGTGCTGCTCTGCTGGAGGGGCTTTTCTGGGGAGTAGAATGCTCAAAAGATGGCCCTGACCTCACAACTCTTCATTATTTCTTTTAGAGCTGTGAAGATAACTGCTTAGGGCTTTAAAGGAGCTGGGGCTTATGAATTGCAGGCTCTAAGTTCAAGTGTGGCTTGTTAGGAACAAAAGCTCCCGTGCAGTTCCTTTAACAGTTTGATTCTAAATGTTCAGTTTCTGTCTTGCCAAATTCATTTGAAGCTCAGCATCAGGCAGGGCTAAGCTTTGCTAATCCTTCAGAAACGTTGAAGCTGCACACAGGTAGTTAATGAAGTCAGTGGGACTACTGGGAGCACTTTGTTAAAGGGTTCTGCTGAATTAGGAAGTGTCTTTTCCAGGATAACCAAGGAATGCTGGCACTGCCCCTGTCTGTCTGCCTGAGGGCTCTGTGCTGTTATTTTCCTCCCCACGCAGAGCATTCAGCAGACAAGAAGCATGCTGGTGCACTCTAGAACTGAAGGAGAAAAGATAATAAACCAATTGTAAAGAGCTTCAAATCTCTACATCCCGTTCCAAATGCATCTCTCCAGCCGCTGGCTGAATCTTCTGTGGAGGGAAGCCAGGCTGTGGCCAGGAGGGGGCCAGGGCCAGCTGTCAGCAGGGGAAGCTGGCAGCTGGGGAAGTGTTTTAAAATAATTGTGTGTGCAGGAAAAGCTCTCACGACTTCCCTCTCCATAGCTGTCATTACGGTGCATCATGGAATTAATAAAATAAGATATTCACACTGTTGTGATAGGAAGCTGGAGAGTCCAGTCACCTTCCCAAAGCATAAGTTAAGGACTGGGAAAAAAAACAAAAAAAAAAAAAGAGGGTAAAGATTGTTATTCAGAAGAGGTGGGAATTTTTGTCAAATCTCACAATATTGAATATTTGAACTTCTGTGTGCTGCAGTCACGGTTTAGAATCCCAGCCCTATTGAGAGGATGTTTTTAGGCTGTGTTTTTGATATAGTTTGCTGTGGCACACACTAGGCTTTCATGCTTTTCTGGGGAAAAATGTTTGGCTTGCAGTGAAGTGTCAGAAGTGAGGGAGTGGCCCGTGTTTTTATTTGTGAAGGAGAAGACTTTGCTGAAGTCTTTGCCAAACCCCTGCCACATTCAGGGCAGGAGAGTGAGGACAGGGCTCAGTTCAATCGATTTCTAGAGAAGCTACTGATTTCCTCACTGCAAAGCTCAGGTTTAACAGATAGAGCTCTTAAGTTTTGGCACAATTGATCTGTTCTGCAGAAGCATTGGGGTTAGTGCAGCTTTTAAAAATCAGTAAATCCTCACCAGCAGCACGAGCAACAGCAGCATTTACAGCTGAAATACAAATAACTCCTTAATGGGACAGCGTGGAATTCTCATTTTTTATTTGCTGACATAGACTTTTATTAAGTACTCAGCTTAATAAAGTGAGTTCATCTGTTCTGTATCGGATGCCAATGTTCAGCTTGTGGCATCTTTTTGTCACCTCTCTTCCCTGTATATCCCGTGCCCCACCCCAGGGCAGAAATCACACTGGCAGGCTTTGTAGCAGCCCTGGAATGCCCTGGCTCAGGTGATCTCCAAGCAGTTTATGACCTAAGCATTATCCAGGTTGCAGCAGTGGATGTTTTCAGGGCTCCCAGGGGCAGTGGCGTGATGAGCTCTTGTGTTATGTCATGGTGACCCATTTCTGTGTTCCCTCAGCTCCCAGGGCACCGGTGTAAAGTTATTTAAATGCCGTCATTTACAACCCGTGCAAAGCTCTTAAGTGAATGCTCTGCGTCAGGTGAGAATAATTAAATTGCTATAACTGTGATCCAAGTGGAACCAGGGTGATTTAAATTGGTTTGGTTGTGTTTAAGAGTGAACTTTCTCTGACACTGCACTTTTGGTGGCTGGTCCTGCTGTAATTACAGTTTGAAGGGGTTCTGTGTCCACCTGCAGCTGTTCTCCACCTCGTCACAGGGCTGTGCCCAGATGAGGTGTGACTGATGCCATCTGCCCAGGCTGCCCAAGGAGCTCACCTGTGGCTGTCCCTGTGTGTGCCCAACGTGAGGGCTGAGCCTGGGAAGGGCTTAAGCTGTGCCTGGATGAGCCTTGGAATCCTGGGGGGGTTGGGTAGAAGGCTTCCCAGGAGCTGCTAACAAATCTACCTTTTCCCAGAACTTAAGGGTTATATTTTATGTTAATTTTTAGTTTGGTGGTAACGGGAGTTTAAAGAAACTGAGGAGAGGGAATCTTGGCAAACCGTCAGAAGCTTTGCTGCAGTAAACCAGACTCAGTTCTAAGCTTGGACATGAACTACTCAGCTGTCCTCAGGAAAACAACAGCTTTGAGTGTTTGTGGTTGTAGCCTGTCTGAAGTTAAAGATGAGCTGAAGAGGATGTGGAACAGGCAGTGCTGGGTTCATGGTTGTGCTCAGTGATCTCAGAGGGTTTTTCCAACCTAAACGATTCTGCAATTCTTTTTTTTTCCCTCCTCACTTATTAAAATAAGAAAGAAAACATACCCTGAACAGTCTCAGCATAAAATTCTGTTTAAACCCATGCATAAATTGTTTTTGTTTGTAAGCAATCCCTGCTAATACCGGATTAGCAGGGCTGTTTCCCTGCTTTGTTCCTCCACCTGTTCCACAGGACACACAGATATTCCCGAGCAAAACTACTGCCACAATATAGATTCTTAGGATGACAGAGGGAAGAAAAATTATTTTTGTGTTATGACTATTATTTTTCTATATCCTTGTATAGTTATAGATGAAGTTATTGTATAAAGTGGGATTTGATTTTTAAGCTGAAAATTGGATGCATTTGGAAACAATGTAAACTTTCCTAATATAATCCAATTTTATTTATGCAGGTGTAAATGGCACTTAATGGCATTTGGAGTAACAAATTTAAACATTTAAATGGCACTTGGAGTAACATTAGGAGCTGTAACTCCTTTGATTCTTTGTAGTAGGAAAAAATTCCTTCACTGACGTATTGTCTATGAACAAGTGGAAAAGATTTGGGTCTAGAATGTGCTTTTACATCCCTTTCAGTCATGGTCCTGTGTGAAAGTTTCCCTCATCTTTCTAGGACCCCATCACCACAGGAACAAAGTGCCATTGGAATATCCTGGAGTGAAGAGACATTTCATGGAATTCTGTTTCTGCCTTAGCGCGTGGGACAAACGCCCTGACCAGTTTTGAATAAACGCCTGGGGGGCAGGAGGTGTGGGGAAAGGATTGGGAAGGACGTTCAAGGTGAGAGAAGAGGTGTATTTAGGATCCCCTGGTTCTGTGGCTCGCTCTCCTCCCTGTGCAGTGAGTTTGGTGTTTTGGGAGCTGTTTGTGCTGATGAGAGCCCCGGGCTCTGTGGTTTTCTGATCCCTCACCCTGGTGTCACCCTGACCCGAGGCAGAGCTGTAAAAGCCCCTTGGGAGTGGGGCTGGGGCCAAGCAGAAAGGTTTGGGGCAGCGATGCTGTGGCAGTCCTGTGCTCCCCTTGGCACACCTCCTGTAGCTGCAGAGTGCCTGGAGCTCTGGGCTCTGCGGTTTTCTAAAGCCCAGCTCAGCTGCTGGAGCAGCTCCTGCCTGGCAGCTTTTCCTGCTGAACAGCCTGAGGATAACGGGCTGAGCCGACCACGAGCCATCCTTCCTGCCCCAGGCTCCTCCCGAAGCTCTGCCCCAGCAGGGAAACAGGAGCCACACCGGGCTGACACCACAGCTCTGCACACCAGCCTGTGCTGGGGCCGTGCCACAGTCTGGGTCTCTCTCAGCAGAAGTGGAATCCTCTGCCCCAGTTCTGGTGGGCTGAGGAAGCCCCACTCTGCACCCTGAATGCAGCTCTTGCACAGCACTTTGAAGAGCATCAGCTGTTCAGAGCTGTCCCAGCATGTTCTTCATGCCAGGGCTGCTTTGAGCAGAGCTGTGGGAAGGGCAGCACTGGTGCCTCTTCAGCACCTGGACCTGGAACTGCAGCTTTAGGTCAATTCTGACTAATCTGTTGGATTTACAATCAAAGACTCCAGTCATGGATGTGTTTTTCACACCTGGGAGTGTTCAGTTGTGATGCCCCAGATGGGTAAAGGCAGTACCCAGTGATGAAGTGTCTGGAATGAAGCTCAGAGTTCCATCCCTTCTCCTGCAGCAGCATTCCCACAGGCTCTGTGTCTTTTTCTGAAGTAGGGAAGTGAAAATAAAATGTAGGATCATGGTTATGAAACTCATGGCATGCCATATGTGTGTACTTGTTCAGCACAAAAAGAGGGATGTAAGCACCCTGGTTTAACTTTAGACAGTGCCTTAGGGTTCACCATCCCTCTCCTTCATGCCTTTCCTCTCGTGCTCCTGGGGTGAACAGAATGTAACCCAGAATCACAAAATCATGTTTGGGTTGGAAGGATGTAAAAGATGATCCAGGTACAATGCCACTTCCACTGTCCCAGGTTCTCCAAGCCCTGTCCAGCCTGGCCTTGGACACTTCCAGGGATCCAGGAGCAGGCACAGCTTCCCTGGGCACCCTCTGCCAGGGCCTGCCCACCTTCACAGAGAAGAATTTCTTCTTGATATCAAATCTAAACTGACTTTTTTGGTTCAAAGCATTCCCCTTGTTCATTCCTCTTGTAGCACAGCACTGGTCTAGCCATCCTAGAACAGGCTTTGACTTTAAAAGCCCATTCTGAGGATCCTGCCTTTTTATTTGCCTGATACTTGGAGTTCTCTCTCGAATTCTGTACTTTTTATCTTCATTCTCCTTAAAACCAGAGGAAAAACTAACTTGCTTCATCGTCCTTTGAGGAATCTTCCTTTGCCAGCTGGTGCCAGCGTTGTGCTCTGCCGGGTCATTTAGCAATTCCCAGTGGATGGGGCATGGAACAATCCATTCCCCTTGGCAGACTCTGTTTGGAAAGGCTTCTGCCTGCATCATTAGCAATATGTGCCTTGTGCTTTGAGCTTGTCCTGACAGCTCTGGTTGGTGCTGGAATATCAGTGTCAAACTCCAGAGCCGAGCTTTTCACTGGGACAGGAGCCTAGGTGACAAAAATTGCCACCCTGAACTGAAAACTTCCCTGGGCAAAGCATCACCCTCCCTGTGCCCAGGCCCCTGTGCCCATGAGTGCCTGGGTGGGAACAGGAGCAGTGAAGCAGTCACTCATTAAAGGCACTGGTTTGGGTTTTTGTGCTGCCTGGCGCGAGCTTTCCCCGCGGCAGCGTCTGAGCGCAGACGTGGCTGCTGGAGCAGCTCAGAGCTGGATTAACTTCAAACCCAAAAATAGCCCACGAGCCATCACAGGCAAAAACGCCTTTTCCTCCAGGAATCATGGATCCTGGAGGGAGGGCCGAGGACAATTCAGCTGTGCTGCCTCCCCTGGAGTCCTGGCAGAAAACGACGGCGCAGAGTCCTGACCTCCCTGAGCAGGTGGGATTCCTGCAGCTGTCACTGCACAGCACACAGCAAAGGGGCTTCTAAGCTGTTTGAACTGAAATGAAATACTATTTGAAATTCTGCTTCTAAATAGTTTTCTATTTAGGGGTTTTCTCCTCAGCCTTTTAAGCTTGAATTTGAGACAGCTACGTCATAGTATTTTATAAACTGGATGATTATGAATGACTTGAGTTAATTTTATTCCCCAGTCCTTCTATTCCATGTCAGGATTTGTAAAAATGCCTTTTGTGCAGGTGCTCTCTGGTATTGCTCAGGTGATGTTCAGTAGCTAAACAGGCCATTCCAGGTCTGGCCTTATGTGTAGCAGTAACCTGCTCAAATACTGACTCTTCCTCTTTTTATTCTGTGATAAAGCAAGACTACCTTGGGGGTTTTGCCACTGTGACAACTTTTGAGCAGCAATTCTGTTGATGACTGCCTGTGGAAACAAGAAACTCTTTTTGAGCAGTCTTACCCTTCTTGCTCTTGCTAAAAGAGCAGCCATGGTGTGTAAGCTGTTTGCAGAGGTTGTCCTTACCCTAATGATGTTTGCAGTTCCTTATTAGGTTGTACCATAATCCGTGAATGTGATTAACTGGCAATTTACACCTCAGAGCTTTTACTGATAAAAGCTACAGAGAAATAAACTAGAGAAACAAACGGGGAGTTAACTGTGCAATCAAAGATATAAATGTGCCTCTGCAGTCTGAGTGCTGATGCTTTGCTGGCTTGAAGGACAGCCTTACTTGGAGTAAAAGGGGAATTGCTGTCCAAGACAGCTTTTAGGAACATGATGAACAGCAGAGGTGCTTAAGAGCATGTAAAGCATGTTTAGTCTTTATGGGCAGCATTAGTTAGTGTTGTGGGCAGAGTTAAAGTGAATATTCCCACCCATGTGCAATTTATAACGTCCTGATTTGTAAAAATGCGTTTTAGAACAGTTCAGCCAGTGCCCTTCTCAGCAGTGGTGTGAAAGGCAGCGCTGGTTGCACCTTTGAAAATAAAACAAATGTTACTGGCAGTGTGTTGGAAGGTTGTGTCTGAGCTGGTTAAGAGCCCAATTCCTGCAGAGCAGATCCTTCTACAGCGGCTAGCAGCCAGCAAATGGGAATTGCCATCCCGAAGAAGGATCTGCTCAGAAACACATTTCCAGTTCGTGGGGCTCAGAGTAGGTGGTGACTTGTTGGGAGAAGTGCTGTTAAAACACCTGGTGCCTGCTGGAGGAAATAGGTTGCAAGAATCCTGAAAACAAGTCAGTTTTAGGAATCATTACTGTAACTTCTTTAGGCAGAAAACTCTAAGCTTTGATCAGAACTACTGTGTGTGGTACCACCTCAGTTTCAGCTTAAAGCACTTCCAGTGCTTCCACATCTCCTCCTCAGCACCATTTGGTTGTCAGCAGCAAGTGAAATGACTCTCTCCTCTGTGCTGTCAGAAGTGATGGGATGGAAGATGAATTCTCTTCTCTCTCAGCATAAATGGATAGATATGTTAACCCAGCAATCCTATTTTCATGGTGGATTTAATCCAATAAAACCTTCTGTTATAGTCATGGAGGTTTTCTGGTTTGTTTTTTTCTAAGGGTTTACATTTCTGTCTGTTTTCTGCACTTTTCTGCCGCAGAGTTTTCATTCCCTTACCTGAGAAACACTGCAGCCACAGGTGATTGCTGCTACACTTTCCACCCCTCTGAAGCTGCAAAGCCTCATGGTTTAAAACAAAGCCAAGGTAAAGGATACTTGGATATTTGAACCCAATTTGGGGGTTGAAATTCCTGTCAGCTTTTTATAAAAGAATGCACATCGTGCTTTGACAGTGCTGGGAAAAAGCTTAAACTCTTCTTCCCTTTCTCTTGGAGAAGGAATTTGACTTATAGGAGGTGTAGAGTGGGGATGGGCCATCAGTTTTGAGTAAAACCCAACCATTTGTAGAACCAAGTATACAACATTTGTGTGTGTGGCTTTGAGACATTCCTTGGAGAAGCTTTATCAGGACCCCTCAGTGTTGTCTCCTTTAGGAGGATGTTGATCAGCTTGGGATGTTTTGCATCCTCCTCCTAGAGGCTTCCATAGTCTCACTGCTGACTATTTATAAGCACAGAGCTCTCTCCTTTGCCTTTCAAAATTTAAACTTCTTGGAACTTGAAAGTAAATTTTTAAAAAAGCAGTGAAGAAATTACTCCTCAGATGAAGCTGTGTTTTATGTGCTGTTCTTTCACCGATGAGCAGCAGTTGTTGTTCACCCTGCAAATCCAAATGTTATTTTCCAAATAGCTGGTTTTTAACAAATGCAGTTGGAAGGAGGAACTGACTCCCTTGTGTTCTCATCCCACTCATCCATTGCCTTTTCCCCCAACTGTCATCTGACCTTACACATCTTTGGGAAGTGTGTCAGCAGAAGGGACATCAGTAACTGGAGCTCAGTGACACTGTCATGTGAGAAGGAAGGAAACAGCAATTAATTGTTAATATTGAACTAACCATGAGCTCCTGGCCCATTGGACTTCTTGGTGTGCACCTTGTGGCCAGGGTACAGTGACAGCTTGTGGTGTTTGAATGGTTTATTCCATTAAGTCTTTATGGAAGTGTCTGAAATGCAGAGCACAAATTCACTCGTTGATGCTGAGCTCTCACATATTGGAAATACCAGTTTTTATTATATATTATAATACTGGTTTAGTTTGGATGTATAAGGGTGGGGAAAGCCATCCCACTCTGTGGTTTACAGGTCCTGCAGGATCCCTTGTGTATCCTCCACCTCTGGGTTCTCTGAGTGGCTGTTCCTGGTTCCCTTTTCTTGCTGGATGGGCAGAGGGGCTGCAGGAGACATAACAGGGCAATGATTCAGCACCTCCCAGTCTGGCACCACATTAGAGCTGCTCCATTTTCCTCAGGAGAGCAGGGTGTGGGATTCAAGATTTGCCAGCTTAGTTGAACTGGATGAGTTTCCATTTTGTGTGTGCTGAGCTGCTGGAAAATGTTCCCAGCGTTCCCTTCCTTGGAGCATCTCTGTAGGGTGTGTCCCTTGGGTGTTGGGAGTCAATTTTTAGGTAACCAACAAAGATTGATGAACAAAAGTTTGCTAAAACAAAAGTAATTCTGAAGGAAGTGAGATAGGAAGTGCAGAGCTCTTAATGGGATTATTAAAGAAGATGTGAAGTAGGAGGAAAACAGGTCTGCAGGAACCATGATCACCAATTTTGAGACTTCATTTAGCCCTTGGCAAAACTGGAAATGTTAAACAACAGCTTCCTGAATCCCCTGTCTGGGGGCAGGCACCTGGAGTCAGTGACAGGGATAAATACTGCTTTATGTAGTTGGTATTAATTTATACCACAGCAGAAATTATATCGTTTATATAATAATTTTTATAATTAGTAACAACTGGGGTAATTAATATTGATTTAATATGGAAGTAATTGGGTGAAAATTAGATGCTTAGTAACACAGTGGTAAGAAACACTGTAAACATCATCCCACAGAGTTGTCCTTTAGGATTTGGGCTCTGTGGTGACTTCACTGGTGGCCAGATAAGGGCCAGGTAAATCTCTAATAACACACTGCTCTCTCATGGGAGAGATTCATGAGTGCTGACAGTGACTGTGCTGGTCATGGTCAGATTTTGTGCTGTAAATTCACCTCAAAACGTGCCCTGGACAACTTCTGGCACTTTCATGTGTGAATATAATACAATAGTTATAAATGGGTGATGCAGTGTAGCTAAAAGTGCAATAAAGATGAAAAGAAGGGAAGAAGAAAGGGTCTGAGCAGTGTCAGGGAAGAGGACACAGGAAAGTTTGTAGGTGTTGGTTTTCTGAGAAACTTCCTGTCAGATACTCAGTGCCTGTGAGTGCTGGATAAACAGGGACTTGCCTTCCAATTCAGCATTTTGTGTGTGCAGGGTCTGAGCAGCCTGTGCTGATCATCTTCAATTAAGCTTGGTGATGTTAGTGACCAGTGTCACGTGGGAACAGGGACTGGGATTACCTGGGAAAGAAGCAGCTGCTTCTTGGCCCCATGGCTGAAATCTCTCATGTTCAATACTGGCTGTAAAATGTTGTTAATCTATTCCATAACTTTTTGGTAGCAGTTGTTTTTCATCCATGTGCCATATTCTCCCAAAATAATTTCTCAACTGGGACAGATTGCTGTTAAATCCTTCCTGGAATTCATTTCTGTGGCGTTTTTTCCAGGAGGAGGTGTCAGATCTGGAACAGACAGCTCTAAATCCAATCCCTCTCACACAGGGCTCTGTCGTGTGTCTGCCTTGGATGGAGCAATTTATGGGCAGCTGTTCTGGATGGTGAATGAAATCACAAAAAGGCCAATCAGTGGCACTTCTGGGGTGGCAGGAGAGTGGGTTTTATTCTTGTTCCTGGGGTTGAATTGCCCCCTTGGCACACACAGGGCAGTGTGCAGACCCAGGGGGATTGTCCCTCCCCACGGCAGGCTCTGCTCTCTCCAGACAGACCCATCCAGCTCTGGTGCCCTGCTCTGTGTTCTCACAGCTCAGCTTTCCTCCCGTGTTAAAATGGAGTTGAAATCATAGGCTGTGGATTTTGAGATTAAATCTAATGGTTTCTGCTGGGTGCTAGAAATTAATTTACTGTTCACTTGAAATAATATCTCTTTATCATGTAAATTAACTGTATTGAAGGGGAAGTAATAAGGCAATATGTTTTTTTTCCCTCCCTTCCTTGAGCAGTGAGGAGGACAGCTTTTTTGTTTCCCAAGTGAAACAGGTTTCTCATTAATTAACAGAATAACTCCTTGAAACTATGCTTTGGGAGAAATATTTGGCTTTAAAAAAAAAGGAACAAGCAAAAATGGACAATAGGGACTTGCAATAATTAAATATATATTTGGAAAAAATCTAGGATTCACGAGTGACTTTCTAAAGCTGCTTCTGCCCCCCTGATGGGTCATGGCTGAGGGACTGTGTGCTGGTCATGGCTGTTCTTGCTCAATCCACTGTTTCCCAAGCTCACAGGGAGGGCCCCCAGGTTTTCTGCTGGTGTGGGGTTGGGTTTTGCTCCTCATCAACTTTGCCAGCTCCTACTCTGCCTCTGGAGAGCTCCTGCAGTTCCAGGTGTCCTTCTGGGCTGGGCACCTGCTCCTGTTCTTCCTTCTAGTGCAGCTCCCCAAAGGCTGATATTTTAAACCATCTTAGGACATCCTGAGCTGGAAGGAACACCCAGGGATCTGAGCAGCACTGTAAAATCTCTGCAGGACTCATCAGAAGTACTGAGCTTCAAGTACTGGAAAGCTGTTTAGGGAAAGGGTGATCCCATTTGATCTTTTCAGAGGAGCACTGATGTGTTTTTGCTTGCACTGTTGGGATTGTTTATCCTGTTTCTGGAGGATGCTGGCTCAGAGCTAATGGATTTTTGGCAGTGTTGGGTCAATGTTTGTACTTGATCTGAAAGGTTTTTCCTACCTAGATGATTCCATGCTTGCCTTGCAGCCCAGCGCAATGTAAGGAACCCTGGTGGGATGTAGGAGCAGAATCTCTGTAGCAGATAAGCCAGGGAAGCTCCTGTGGGGTGCCAGCTCTGCCTCTCACTGTCAGCACACCAGACCTGTCTCATTCCCAGGGCTGCCTTGCCTGCAGTGAATTCCCAGTGCCAGCAGACAGGGAGAGCTGCCCAAAGCCTCCCTCAGAGACCTGGGTGGAGTGAGGCATCTCCACCTCTGGATCCTCCCCTTCTGGGCTGTGGGGCTCTGGAGTCACACCTGGGGTTAACTGAGAGGAGACTTGAATGGTGAATGTTATAATATTGATTTATTTACTTACTCCTGAAAATTCTTTATGCAGCCAGCAAGTTATTCCTGATGCCCTGGGTACCTGCCTGGTCCTTGAGTGAGGCCCCATGAACGGGCAGCTCTGCTGCAGGCACTGCATCCCCAAAAAGATTCCCTTGAAGGAAGGCTCAGTGTTTCCTTTCTGCCCTGGGAGTGTATTAAAAACCTGGCTAAGAGTAGGAGCAGAAGCTGGGTGTCTTTCCTCTTCCTGTACGATTTTGAGGTGCAATTTCAGGTGCTGCATAGAAAACATTCTGCATCAGCAGAGTTAATGATGACCCAATCCAGCTGTACAACTGGGGTATAAATCAGAATATTCCTTTGCAGCAATTTGTAGCTAAGCCATGCAAGGCTATTTACTGCCCATCAGTGTTCAATAGAAAGCTCATTTTTATAACAGAGCAGTCATTAATACCTGATCACAGGGCAAGGGCTGCTCTTGTCTGAATTGTGAAGACAAAATGAGGAGTCTTGATGGGGTCAATGGTTACCATAAGCCCATGCCTTTTGTGTAATGATAATTTTCTGTGAGGATAATTAATGAACTGTTTAAGTTATGGAGGACATTGATATTATTGACACTGATGTATGAGCTGGATTTTTAATGGAGTAGATGTGCTGACTGTGGAAATACTGTTGATAAATCAGACTTTAATTTTATGCATTCAGCTTGTGGTTAGAACTATCCAGGTATTTTTAGAAACTTGGGGTGATTTACATATTCATTTGAAAATGCCTTTGTCAAACTACCCACTGCTGTTTGTGTCCCCACCCTGCACTTCCAGCTCCTCCTGTCTCTGCAGGTGCACAGACACTGTCCAGCCCTCCAGACACAGGGGCACAGAATTCAGATTGGAAAAGCCCTTCAGGATCATCAAAGCCAACCAGGAACCCAGCACCACCACCCTGGTCACCACTAAATCGTATCCAGGTGCAACATCTGGGGTTTTTGTGCATTCCCAGGGATGGTGGCTCCACCAGTGCCCAGGGAAGTGAACATTTGGGAGAATACAGGGGAGGCACAAAGGCAACCAGAGCCTGGGGGTGCATCACCTTGGCAAAGGTGGTGAAATGTTCTCTTGTCCTTGAGCTCCTTTACAGAGCCTCTGTTAGGTGAGCAGAAGGGGCAGCATCTTTTTGGGGGTTGTGGCTTTACTGTACTGAGGAATCTTGTTTTACATATCTCTGCTGTTGGGGGAAAAAAAACCAAACCTTAAAGAAACAAAACCAAATTTACTTTTTGTCTCAAAAAAAAAAAACCCAACCCCATCCTTTTGCTATTTCAAATGAAAAAATGTTTCAACTTTGTGTATCAATCCAAATGTGTGTTTGATTTGAAGTGTTCCACGTGTGATAAATAACTTCTGTGCTTCTGTATTGCTGGGTTTAGTTGGTATTGAGATAAACCAAACCAGAAAATCAGTCTGCTGCAGGCAATGAGAGAGCATTGCTCACAGTTGTAGCAAACTCTGCTCAGTATTTACCCAAAATAGCCACCAACCTTGAATTGTTGTGGATCTAGCCCCCTGGAAGCTGAGTGAGTTATGCAGACAGGAGACACAGATCACAGGTGAAAAATCACATGCAGAGATGCTGCTGCCTTGGAAATAATGACTCTGTGCAGAGTTTCAGTGGGAAATGAATCAGCCTGAAGGTGCTGTGCTTTATTTCCTAATTGCATGAAGTGATGGAGGATTCTGAGACAAAATGGCCAGTGAGAGACGTTTGACATGTAATTATTGCTTCAGTGGGCACCTTGGCCAAAGGGGAGTGATGAAGGCAGGGTGGATTTCCTGGTGCTGCCCTCCACCCTGTCTGCTGGCTTGGGACAAATCCCAGCCTCTCCTTTTCCCAGGAAACCCAGCTGTGAGAGGGCCAGGGACACAGGGACTCCACTTACTGTGGGGGGTGGGAAGCACTTTGAGTTAGGCTTGATGACATTTTGGTCACATAACTGACTAAAGATCTCCAGCAGTATCATTATTGACTGGTCTGAGTATTAATTTGAGATGGAGGAGGTTTTTGTGGTGCTGGTGGAGGTTTTCCAGCTGCAGTGCCTCTTGCCTTTAGCCCAGACACCAGCTGTGGGTGTACTGCAGAGTCCCAAAATATAAATTAATTTAAATACCTGAAGCTTTGGATTCAAATATCTGAAGCTGTTAGCCAATGACAAACTAGTTCTAGGAACACCAATGCAATGGCATTTTCTATGAAACCACTCATAAATGCCCTGGAATAAGGCAGTTTTCCTGATGTATAACTTCCACAATGCCAATGGAAAATTTGGCTCCTGTGTTTCAGTCCGTGACTCAGCTTGGGGAGTGTGAAGACCTGTGGTGATTCCTGCTGCAGGGAATTGTCCTCATCAGCTTTCTCTGTGTTGGAATCAGTTTAGTCTTGCTGGGAGGTAAATCTCCATGATGGGAGGAGGATGGGCAGGATCTGATTCCGAGGTCGAGCATCTCTCTTTGCCCTCAGCCATGCAGGACACAGAGCTGGGAGGAACCTGGCCAGACCAGCACTGGGTCAGCTCCAGGTGGAGCCCCAGGGAATCACTCTCTGACAGGGCCTGAAAGGGGAGATAACACTGTGCTCTGCTGGCCTGAGGATCAAACTGATGACTGAGGTACAGAATTACTGTGGGCAGAGAGTTTTGGCTTATTTTCTGCAAGTTTATAAAATCATGCCTTAATTCTTTCACTGAAGTGAATGTTCACTAGGAACAGAGAAATGCTTTGTGTGTTTGACATGCCCACAGCAAGGGGGTCAGAACCAGAGATTTTTAAGATCTCTTCCAACACCAACTGTCCAGTGATTCCATGAAGTTCTGGTGGTGCTGTCACTGCTTGTACCTTTTTCTGCCCCACAGACTTAAGAGAAGATCTGAGGAAGCCATGTGAGCAGGGGGGGAGGCAGTTCCTGAGGTTCAGAAACCCCCCCCTCCTTTTTTTTTTTGTAGGGGAAGCAATTTGTAGCAAACTTCAGTTCAACTTCACCTCTCTCCTGTTTCTACCACAGCAGTAAAACTGGAAATGTGTGGGTGGGACTCTCCTGGACTTGGTAAGAGCCTTCTCTGACTCATGAAGTGTGGCAAGTATTCATATAAATACCCAACACAAAATCATCTGTGCTTCTGGTGATATTTATTGCATTTTACATCCTTGTGTTTAGCAGCAGCACTGGCCTTTCCTGGCTCCAGAGGAGGATGGTCTGGAGCAGTGGTACCTGGCATCACTCCTGGGTATCAGAGGGATTTCTTACTTCTGGTTCCTTACTTTCCTGTGCTCTGGGCTGATGGCAGCAGTTGTTGCTCACCTGAACAGGCATTTTGAGCTCAGCCACCAGCACAGGGAATGTGCCTCCTGGTACCTGCTGTTAAACAGCAGCTGGGAGTGCTGGATCCTGCCCTCAGCAGCCCTGCAGCAGCCCTGGCACTGGCTGTGGTGATGCCTTTGCCCATCAGCTCCTGCTGTGGCACAGGTGCTGCAGTGAGGGGAGGCCCCTGGACCCCTTTCCTTGGATTAAACACACAAGACAGGAGCTGAGCCCCTGAGCCTGCCCCAGGGCTCCCACATCTCCTCCTGCATGCAGGGAGGTGGTGCCTTGGCTCAGGACCTGCACCTGCAGTGGCTTTGGCCAGCTTTGCATAACTGAGAAGCAAAGGCTTCTCACAGGGTGCAAGCATCCTGTGGCAGCATCTGTCACCCATGGATGCCACACCTGCCAAAGCCAAGGTGTTCTGGCAGCCTGGACCCAGAGTCTGAGAGCAGAGCCAGGGGCTGATGTGATTTTGGGGGAGGTGTAATGACAGGAGCACAGAGAGATAAAGCTGCTCAATGGGGGAACTTCTCCATGCTCTGAATTTCTCTTTCAGCAGGGGAATGCCTAATCCTGCTCCTGGTGAGAACCAGGACTGGCTGCTGCAGGGAGCTGCTCACAGGCATCATTCAGATCAGTTTGTGTGTCAGATTTGCTCAGGGAAAACTTGTTCTAGATTGCCTGATTTCCTTTACCCACCTCACTTTGTACAAGGTAATTTTCTTAAAGCAACTGCCTTCTGAATATAGAATGTTTTGACTCTTACCTGCATTGTACAACTCCAGGTTATAAAGAATGATCTATGCATCACCATGCTCTTAGCTATTGAAATACTGTGTGAAAAAAAGTCATGAACTTCTGGAAAATGGCATATTAATATTTGCCTTATTCTGGTGAGTGATAAATGGTATTTCTGTATAATCATTTTATATCGAGATCACGTTTATACTTTAACTCCAACTGTCTTGCATTTAAAATTTTTACAAGAAGTGTGTTCAGTGCTTAGAGCTGGTAGCAAGGATTTACCTTCTGATTATCTTTCTGTTTCAGCTGTTTACCAACCTGTGTGTGCTGGTTTGATGGCACTGGCACTTGCTTGGGAATGAGCTGTGGGACAGAGAGCATTTCTGGTCCTATGGATTCAGGAGCCATCCCCCAACACCAGGGATGTCCCCAGCAGTGCTGCACAGGGTTGGGATTGTCCCCTCAGTGGCAGCCAACCCAGAGGGACTTGGTGGCATTTTATAAATCCTGCTAAATGATCTCAGTGCAGATTCCAGCTAGAGGTGGTCTTGGAACAAACCCAGGCTCTGACCTTGCCTGAATTTGGAGATGTGGATTTGAGGGCTCAGTTGAATGACAGTCCAATGTGAGCTCTGACTTCTTCCAGTGCACTTACAACAGAGAATATTGCAGTATTGGAATCTTACCTGAAACCATCCCAAATAAGCTGATGATCTGAGTTGTCCTCTCTGAAACATGCTTCCTTGAGGCAGCTCCTGGTAATGTATTCAAATATATGCTGGGTTCTTTCTCAAGTGGTGGTTTCAGCTCCAAGTGCCCAGAAGAAGTTTCCTTTCCTCCTGAAGGAACAGGTTTTCATCAGCTTTGTGCTGCTACAGGTGGTGTCTCACGACCCAGAAATCTCCTCCTTTTTATTTCACCTGAATGGTTTGCCCTGTAGAATACTTGATTAAAATCTAAAGTGATTTTACTGACATATTATTTTCCTGAGCTTTAAATGACACTTCCCATCAAACCCCCCTGCCAGCCCAATCTAAAGCCCCACTTTGGGCAGGGATGAGCAGGATGGGGTGACCCCCAGAGCACCTCTGAGCACACAGACACCCTGGTGCTGGGCAGCAGGTCCAGGTGGGATTTTTTTGTGCTTGGTGTGTTCACACCAAAGTTATTCACGGGATAGAAACCATGGGAGTTTCTGGCTGTGCCACTTGCATGTTTTCCTGGAGGCAGTTGCCTTGGGGCATATGTTGAGCAGGGATTTTTTTGTTGTGTTTCTCCAGCCCTTTGTGTCAGATTTCCAGTGAAGAGTTTGGATTGTTCCTCTCTGGTCTGCTGCCATGTGAGCAGGTGTGGGGGCACAAATCCACAGGATGGAATGGTCACAGTGCTTTGGTGACAGCCAAAGATGAGGAACAAACCAGCATTTAAGGGCAGAGATGCAGCTGGCTGGAATCCAAATGTGTTTCCAAATTGCACAGGAAGTTGAGGCTCAAAAATGCCTGTGAGTGCAAGAAGGGAATGAGATGAGAAAGGAGCAGAAATGAGTTTCAAAGGTGATATTTGCCACAGTGTTTGAGGCTGTCATTTCTGTAATTTGTAGGATAATGCAGATTTTTGCTGTCCTTTGACCTTCTACACCCAAGTCTGCTGCTCTGTAGGTTATAATGAACTACCTGAGAGTAAACTCTGCACTGGGGAATGGAGAAGTAAGTGCAGTGTTAACTTGAATAATTCCTGTACATTGGTCATTGAAAGCCTTTCCCTTAAGTGGCAGATTTCTGTGGAAGGGTCTTTACTAATGCTTTTATCTAATGACATAATTTGAGTTATTCCCAACATCTTCAGTGTCCATCAGTATCCAAGTACTGAAGTTTCTTCTTCAGGCTTTTCACTTCCTGCCAATGTGGGTGTGGAAAAGCACAACTGGTGGAGCTGTCTCTGGAAACACCTGGAACAGAACATCCTGGTCTTGGCATCTTTTGGAAGTGTCTCAGCTGAAAAAGGGGCCTTGAATCTTCCTGTGTTGCCTGTGCCATCTGATGGGATCCTGAGCTGGGATCCAGCTTGTCCTGGCCCTGTCCTGACAACATCCACTCTTCACGAGTTCCATGGAGAAAATATATTCAAGCTCAGTCAGTTGTTTTCAGAATAAAGGAATCTGTGAATTTTTATTTAGAATTTGGAGATCAGAAAGGCAGAAGTGTGATTTAACCTCTTCCACACCCCCTGAAGTCATGGCAGGATTTGGATTTGTAGCCACAGGGAAACCTGCAGGCCCTGCTGCCTCTACAATGTTATTTTTTGTGATTTTCTCTTCCTCTAAGCCCTCTGTAGTGGTTTGAATGCAGCAGTTGAACAGCAGATAGACAGTAAGTACAAGACAGTGTTAAAAGGGATGAAAATCACTGGCTAGGTACTCATTTGTTCAGATTATTGTTTGCATTGATGCAAAAAATGAATCTTTAAATACTGGAAATTTAAGATCAACACTTAATAGAATATCTGGTTGTCTTCTTTAAAATGGTTTCTATAGTATTATTGACTGCCTGACAAACAGTGATGAATGCAGTCCCTTTGCTGCTTTCTCTCCAGCAATTAAGCACTATTACATGTTAGAATTTAACATTGCTCTGTGTGGGGATTCGTTTGTGCATATTGAAATGAAAGCAGAAACCACCAGCAAACATCAGTGTAACAACCTGTTCTAACTTTGATAAGGAAATTGTGCCTTGTCTCTAATGGGCTGTGGGAATTTCAGGGAGTTATTTGCCTGTGAATGATCTTACTCAGAGGATGTGAAAGCAGTGCACTCATCTCCTCACACATCCTCAGCCATCACCTGCTGCTCTGAATTAACTTACTAGGCACAAACAAAAGCAGTTCAAGTCTTTTACAAGCTTAATTTTTAAGTTTAAATGTCAAGAATGAAATCATCTGACTTAATAATATTGTAGGTGTGTGTGACAAGGCATCTTTCACAAAGAGCATGGAAAACAAGCTCTCAAACTGTGCTGTTCCCATTCTGTGGAAGTGGCAAAAAGAGTGCATCCTGCTTTTTCAGTTGTTTACAGGAACTACCACAGCCTTTCCATTTGCTGTAAATACCTGGAACAAGTGTTGGAAGCAGGTGAGGAAAGTCGTGATGGAGATTCTTGGAACTGAATTGAAGTTGGAATAACTTGGAATTGCTTTTGAAGTGCTAAAACTTTGTAAAGGGGATGATAAGGAATGGAGTATCTCTATTGAAGTAATTGGGGCATATTTGAAGATTCACCAGTATTTTTTCATAAGCTGCTGGTGGAATGTTCTCATCTCTGTACAGATTTGAAGTGGAGTCACTAAACATAAACCAGGCTCAGGAACCACTTCCTCAGGGCTCTGTCAGTCCATTTAAAAATCCCAGTTTTAGTGAATATTTGCTGATCTCTTCTCCCAGAGACTGAACTGTGTGTACCTGCAGGTGAGCCTGACCTGGTGAATGGAATGGGGCAGACTTTTCTGTAGTGGACCTTACCTTGGTGTTTGTTCAGGTGAAGCTTTCTGCTGTCTTTCTTGGCTTTTCAAGTTGCTGTCATCATTTGAGAAATCAGGATAAAACTACCACAGTGCTTCAGCATTTCTGTAATTTCCTCCAGCAGTTAGTAGTGATGTCAGTGTAATTTTCCCAGCTTTGAGTTAAATTCAGTGAAATGATAAAACCAACCTGTGTTAGAATGTTTGGCTGTGAGCAAAAAAGTGGAGACAAATCTTCCCACTCTATGAACATTTTTATACCATATTCCTTCATAAAATTTTTAGTGGAGTCTCTTCTTTGTCTTAGTCTGAATATCTAAAACCTGGGTATGGCCTGAGAAATTGAATCTATCTGTAATGGTGTCAGTTTATTCAATTTACAGCTAATCTTTATTCTCTTAGAACCTCAAACAGGGACCACTTTCATCCAGTAACTGCCTTTTAACCTCCCACTGACTACCAGGAAAGGAGATGGGCAGGTGCAATGCTTCCACGTGGAAATTTCCATGTATAATACCCCAAACATATGTGTCTCTGTTTCAGGTTAAAAAAATCCAAGCCATCACTAATGGGAAGGCTTCTAACTCCTCAGTACAGCTCAAATAATTGTAACAATGAGGATGTAGCAGAGAAAGCTTCAGCTGCCCCAGGAAAGCCCAAGTGCCTGCAGCAGAACTGGTGCATTCTGTGCTCAGGTTGCCATGGAATCCCCCTGTCCTTGCTGCTGTCCTGAGCAAGAGCACCAGGGAGGTTTAGGTTAAAATTGTTGGGTTTGTGTAGGAATTGCACCTCTTGGTGGTGGCCTAACTTTAAATTCCTTTTAAGGAGCAGGACAGGCTCCCAACAGGCAGGAATCCTGTCCCCTGCCCCCTCTGCACAGGTGTGTGCTGCTGTGCCATGGGTGGCTGCCTGATGTTTGCTGAGCCCTGAGGAGCTGGTGCTTACCTGAGGCAGGAATTGTCCTGAAGGTGCTGCACTGGAGTCAGTCTGGAAGTGCAGAGGTGTCTCTGAGCAATTTGTACAGCACAGCCTTTGTGCAGCTTGCAAGCACAGAGAGATTTCCAAGCACAATGTGCTTGTCCTGTCAGCTCTGCTGTCCTTGGCCTCCGGTCAGCAGGGATCCAATGCCACCTCTGCAAGGTGCAGGCTGGGGCTCTGGAGTCACTGTCCACAAAAGCTGCCTTCCATGGGGAGAGATTTATTTGGGAACTCATTGCTCCGGGTAGCAGTGATCCATCAAAATCACTTCACAAACTAAAGTGACTGTTCAGGTGGGCATAGTTGATTTATTGTAAAAGGAAAGGAATCTTAAATTTCAATATCTATGTAAAGAAGCCTCTGGAGTATCATCAATGTTTGATCTTTGAGCTCAGCTGTTTCCATGAGTGGAATGTTATTGCTTTTGTAATGTCAGAGTACCATAAAAATAGGCTCTTGATGGATGAGCATCCAAAAGGATGCTCTTCCCCCAGTTCTGCTGAATATAATGTATATATAAACCCATTGAATATAAACTTGTGTTGGTTTACAGAGTTGAAGGTATTAAATTTCTTACACTCTCTAGGCACTGACCCCTGAGAAGGCAAAGCCTGCTTAAGCAATTAATATATTGAGTGCCAGAAAAATGTTATCACCATTTCATTTGCTTGTGCCAGTAGCACTCATTGGGTGTTGTTTAAATTTCACTGGCAGCTCAAGCACAGCTAAAAATAAATTCATTTGTTTATAGACTTCTTTGACAACAGCCAAATAAACCCACATTGTGTTGTTTTGAACAGAAGGCACAAAGCCAGCTGAGTGCTCCCTTTGACTGTGGCTAAAACCTGCTGTTAGGTGCCTGAGGTTGGTTCTACACCTGCTTTTTCCCTCCCACCTCTGTTTTACTCCCATTAAACCTTTTTCAGGCCAGTGTGCTCTCACCGAAGTATAGGTGCAAGTTTGCAGTGTGAACAGCAGCCCCTGTCTTGTGCTAATGGGGCAGAGTACAGAGCAAAAGGAGACTAAGAATTGGCAGCAGAGGAACTGTTAATCCTTGGGGCTGGAAAGCCAGGATGGATCCTGAGTCCTTGAGAGCCTGCCCATAAATCAAAGGGAAGGGGGCTGCACGTGCTACATGAACCTGGAAAAGTTCAGCAGTGTTCCAGAGGTCACCTGGACTTTGTGGCAGGGGAGCAGAGAGAATCTTCACATTATTTCAGCTCAAGGACACGAGGAGGTGAAGGAAGATAAGGAGGAGGACAAATGACATCAGCTGTGATATCTCCAGTTGAGAGACACTGGGGTTTGGATGTCCTGGAGCTGCAGAGCTCTGGAATGAACAAATGCCTCCTGTAAGAAGGGGAAATGCTAAGACAAAATGTCTTGGCAGTAAAAATAATTCTGAGAGGGTTGCTGTGGGAATAGCCTGACTCCCTGTAGGAGCTGGGTTCCTGTAGCTCCCTGTCTCTGAGGGATGTGTGGAAAAGCTCCCACCCAAACTGACAGCTGCCCCCAGGCTCCTGCTCAGCCCTGCCCTCTGCTCGCCCTGCCAGGGCAGCAAACAGGGCTGCAGCTCTCTCTCCTGCTGGGAACCACGGCTTGGATCCTCTCAGTTACCTTCTTGTAGCTGTGGTGGAGCAGATGGGCCAAAAATCAGCTTGGTGAGATGATGCTTGATGAAACCACAGCATCCCAGGCTGCTTTGGGTTGGAAGGACCTCAAAGCCCACCCAGTGCCCCCCCTGCCATGGCAGGGACCCCTCCCATGGCCCCAGGGTGCTCCAAGCCCCAGTGTCCAGCCTGGCCTGGGGCACTGCCAGGGATGGAGCAGCCATCCTGGGGAACTTGGTGTTGGCTTTTTTTCTAATAGGAGGAATGTAAAAGGTTATGAAGTGGTTTTGAGTATTTTGAGATTTTGAGACCTCACCTCAAAGGTACAGAACTGTGAATGTTTTCTTGCTAGTGGCAAATGGAGGTGGACAGGATCTGCTTTCACTTAAAGTGGTTATGCCACTAAAAACCAAGAGTGAAATAAATTACACACAATTTATTTCTTGCAATGCTCTGCGGATTTAAAAAAAACCAACCAAACAACTAAACGTTAAAAACCTTCATTCAACAGCAAAACCTCTGAAGACTCCTTGGTTGTGTCCAGCTCAGTGTGAACTGCTGGAGAGTGCTTTGACCTAAAGGACAAAAATGAGATGTGGCAATGTCAAGAGGCAATTGAAAACACCAAACTGTGAATTGAGGGAAAACCAGGTAGAGTTGTTAGTGCAGGGATCTCTCAGGGGGTGTTTGAGTAACACTTATGGAGGATAAAGAAGGTATTTGAAGTAAAGCTTCTAAAAGCTGTGAATGGATTAGTGGTTAAAACTCTCCCTGAAGGTTGTGATGGAACTGAAGCTGTGTTTGGGGACTGATTTTAAGAAAGGAAAAAAACCACCCCACAAACCATGTTAAACACTGCCTCTCCCCACTCAGCCCCCTAAAAAAATTATCAGAAGACCTCACTGAAAGAAATCCCAAAAATCAAAGAAAGCAAACCAAAAATACCCACCAAATCCCTTCTAAGGCATTTTTCAGAAGTGATGTACTGGGCTGTGTTGTTCCATTCAGTGCCAGCATAATTTCAAAAACCTGTAACCTCCAGATTCTCAAAGGAAGGACATTTTCTATGGGGGTGGCTGTGCCAGTAGCCACTGCAGGTTGTGGGACAGATGGAAGCTGACTAATAGCAAGAAAACCATTAGCTGTAAGTACAGCCATTATGATTGAAACTGAGGCCTCCAGGCATCCAGAGAGAAGCCAAGAATCCTGACTATGGGATTGTCTGGGTGTTTTTGTAGCTTCTGCATGCAGATTTAATAGTTACGAATTACAGTGTTTCTACAGATTTAGCAGAGAGTTGAAATAAAACAAGTTAAAGACTTAAATCCCGTTCTTTAGGCAGTCTATCTGGTGAGTTATAGCAGTAGAATACACTTTACTTTTTGTCTTAATCTTTTCAGGTTTTCTAATTTAGTCTTAATTGGAGGAGAGTGTTACATCAATGGCAGCAGAACTCCTGTGGCATTTGGAATGCCCAAGTGGCTGAGGTTTGCTCCAGGGGCAGATGAACACAGTCACCAAAGTGATTGGACTTACACATCCTTTAGGAAGGAATTGTTCCCTGGCAGGGTGGGCAGGGGCTGGCACAGGTGCCCAGAGCAGCTGTGGCTGCCCCTGGATCCCTGGCAGTGCCCCAGGCCAGGCTGGATGGGGCTGGGAGCCCCTGGGACAGTGGGAGGGGTCCCTGCCATGGCTGGGGTGGGCTGGATGAGCTTTAAAATCCTGTCCCACCCAAACCATTCTGGGATTCTGTGATGCACCAGAAATGATCTGTGGAGTCCAGCAGCTCCTGTCCTGAGTGGTGACAGGGCTCTTCCCAGAGCAGCTCACAGCAAGTCCCCTGAGGACAGGTTTTATGACTCCAGATGTTTCAGGTTCTCTTCGTGTTTGGCACCATCCTGAGCACTGCCAGTGCAGACAGTGAGGTTAATCCAGAGGCTGATTTTGATGAGGCTTTAATATTTTTCTTACATCTTTGTGTTCAATTTAGTTTGTTCTCTAGAAGCACCATCAATTTTTTCTAAAAAATATCTTTGCTGTTTTAATAGCAAATCACTCAGACTTCCCACAATCTGTGTGTGGAATTTAAGGAACAGATGCCCCTGGAAATGGGACTTGGGTCTAGTTTACCCTGAAAATTTCATCCATAAAGTGCCTCAGTTTAAATTGCGTAGGGAGGTTTCCAGGGTTGGGTTTTGTACTTATTGTGGGGTCAGTGGATGAATTCCTGGGGTGGAGGGTGGATGGCAGCTGTCCCCATCGGTGTCACTGTTTATTTTTCTCCACATGGAATAAACATAGATCTTATCTTATATGAAAGATAAGGGGAGAGCTGTAATGGTCTCCAAAGCCTTAGGATTAAGGTCATAAATTTCATGTGCAGAAAATGTCTCATTCTTGTTGAAGGCTCTTGGCCTTTAACTCTCTGATCCCACATATGTCCAGAGCACATTTTGACAGCAACCCTCTGCAGGCAGAGGATTTTATTAGGGAACATAGAAATGCTTGATACAAATGAAAGCTGATTCGATAATTTTCTAAATATTTATGGCTGACGATTGCATGTTGAGAGGCTGAATTGATGATAAAGTGCTCTGCTGTGAGTATCTTCATTGTCTGAGAACCATTTAGCTGCTGTTGGAGGCAGGAAAGATCTCTAAAAGGGACCATAATTGGAGCCATGATTGTTGAAAAGCCACACTTGCAGCTTCACTTTTTCTGAATGTGAGATCAAAGGATGAGCTGCTTGCTTAAACCCCAGTTTTAGAGAGATTTTTCTTTCTTCGTAAGGTTTTATCTGGAAATGGAAAGAGATCTGAAATAATCCTGTCCCATGGCTTCCCACTTCTGCTCACCCTTAATTAAAGCTAAAATAATGCCTTTTGTATTCAATATTCCACATTCAATGCAGGTGATCACCACAGGCTAATGCTGCTTAATGCTGCCTTGTCCTTCTGCAGAAAATAGGTGGTGACAAGGATATTGGAGAGACACTTCTGATGGGTAGTTATTAAAAATTTTGCTATGCAGCTCTTCAGTACTTATGGAGTTAAACTGCAATTCTCTCCCTGGGCTGTTAAAACCCCACTCCACACCTCAGTTAATGAACTGAGCTGGAAAGACACATCTAAAGGAATTCTGGTTGTGAAGTTGCTAGTCCCTGAGCTGGGGTGTAGACAGACAAGGCTGCAGGTCAAAGGTGCAGAAATAACTGGATTGGAAAGTTTCAGCTGCAGGGGAAAATAAGGAATTGCCTCATTTAGAAAATGATAAATGTAATAAGAATGAGGGGTTTTGAAACATAATGGAGGCAGACTTTCAGGTTTCTGAATTTTTTTTTCTTAAAAGCTCTGATGCAAGTAATAAACAATTGAAGGGGAGGGAGCAAGGAAAGAGGTAAAATGGTTTTGAGAGCTCATAAACCAAGGATATTTTACTCATATTTTACCACTTGAGATTCAAGTCTTCGTTCTGGTGCTGACTTTAAGATCACCTCTTGCTTGTCAAAGCGAAATATTTGCTTCCCTTCCATATGGCTCTTTGGCAGTGCTCTTACTTAGATCATCAGTTGGCTGCTCTGTGCAGCCTAATGGCTTCACCTGGTGAGGCAGGAGCTGGTGAGAGGCAGGCAGGCTGCAGGGATGTGTTATCCTGGAGCCTTTCACTTCTCCAGAGCCTCCATGCCCCCAACTCCCCACCTGCTGCAGGAGGGGGGATGGAGGGAGAGGAGAACCCTGGGCAGCAAAGCTTCCTCCTGTGTGTTCTGCTTGGCTCTGTTCCCATTCCGTGGATCAGTGGGATGGAATCTCACTGATGACAGCCCCCTTTTCTGTGCTTCTCAGTGCACATGAAGGGATTGTGTCCAGAACTGGCCAGAATGGGTGACACTGCTGTGACATGGGCCAGAGCAGCTGCTGGGCTCTGCTCCACCTTCCAGAGGTGACACCAAACACTCTGGGCAGAAGCAAAATCTGTCTCAGCTTGTCTGTGTTTTGGACACAGCTGCTTTGGGCTGCCCCAGCTGTGTCAGGGCCATGGCACATCCCTTCCCTGCCCGGGCTGCAGGGCTAGCAGCAGCTGGTCAGGCACGGGCAGCACCACTAGGATGCCGAGTTGCCCGTGTGTTTGGCTGTTCGTGTTGGCTGTTCTGGGCTGGGAGGCAGCACTGCCAGCGTGCCCCTGTGCCACCGGCAGCGGCTCCCGCCCCGCCGAGCGCACAGATGGTCCCAGGAACCTTGATGGGAAGCACAGGCTGCCTGCTTTGCAGCCTGGCCGTTGATCCTGGATATTTTTAGGCATCAAGAGAGCCCAGGTTACTAAAAACCCATGCTGGCTGAAGAAGGTGAGCGTGGGGAGGGCTGCGTTCTGCCCGAGCCAGCCTGGAGCATATGGCACAGAGCGGAGGCTGGGCAGGGACATCAGGCTGGGCTTCTGCAAATCCCTCCTCAGAGATCCCTGAGAGCTTGGAAGGGACGTTTCTTGGACAGCAATGGCTGTAAGCAGTCCAGGAATGGCTATAACAAGCTTGTTATGGAGGAGCTGCTTTTCCACGGTGTTTATGCCAGGAGCTGCCATTTCCATGGTATTTATCATATCAGGATCACAGGATGGTTCAAGCTGGAAGGGGTCTCTGGAGGTCATCCAGGCCAACCCACCTGCTCAAGCAGGGCTCCCTAGAGCTCAGGATTGTGTCCAGATGGCTGGGCTGGAGTAAAGAATACAGTGAGTTATCTGTGGGTGACAAGTGTCTGCTGCCTCTCGTGGGCTGAGATGTGTCTGCTTGGGCTTAACACGACAAAAATGGAATCCGTGGAAGTGGATCTTTTCAATGTTCCTGTCCAGGCTCACTGTTAGAATTCACTTCTAAGGTTTAAAAGTAAAAAGAAAAAAAAGGTTATTTTCTCAGCATAGTCTGTGTGTAACAGCTTTGTAAGGACTAAAGAGCTTTTGGTGGTCGCTGCCACACGAGCAGTGCATTCCCAGAGCTGGGATGGGAGGATCCTGCTGAGGCTGGAGGTGCTCTGCACAAACAGGAGAGCAAGCAATCTGCACAGAGTAAATCTGTATTAAAAAAGGGCTTCTGCAATATTTACTGTCACTTAAGATGGCTAAAAAGTCAGGATCTTTAATAGGAGTTGGAGAAAATAAGGACAAAAAGAACGTGATTAATGATGTTCGCAGTGAAATACTGTGCTGTCTCACTGAACATGGCTAATTGGTGGCTGTAGGTCTGAAAGCCAGTCAATTTAGCAAACAGATTCTTTTTAAGCAGTCAGTCTTGTGCTGTGCTTTAACACAGTGCTCCCACCACACCCCCCTCCACAGCCCAGCACAGCTCTCTGCCCCGTGTGAGCATTCCTGGGGAGAGTGGCCAGAGCTGGGAGTGGATGGTTTTGGGGGAAACACTTCCAGCAGTACCTGGTGGTTATCCACAGCACACAGCAGGAACTGGGCACATCCTGCCTGCCTTTTGTTTCAAAATGGTGCCTGAAAATGCTTCTTACATAAGTGACCTTGGATTTTGCAGCGGGTGATTCACAGGTTTAGCTCACATTAACTTGTCTGCATGATGCCATTCCATGTGGGAGGTGCTGTCCTTTCATGCTCGAGCTGCCACAAGATCATGGTCCAAGTAGCAGCCCAAATTTAGCTTGTATGTATTGCTGATATGACTTTTAAATCTTACACTGTTTGGGGCTTGATTGAAACTTTTTCAGGTTGGTGGTGGGAAATCACATCTAAACTCTTGCTGCTCTCTGCACTCAGAATGTATTTATGGCTTTTTTGAGGGTGGGAGCAGTGGACGGGTGCCCAGTGAGCTGAAGTGTGTGGAACATTGAGACAAATGAACCAGAAGGTTTTCAGTATATTCATTGTGGCATCAAACCAGTGTTTAAAAACATAGAATGTGATCAGAATTGCAGTTTTGGTTTTTTTTTTCTTGAAGCTACCAGGAGTCCTGGGACCTTAGTGTGAGGTTGGTACCATTATAGCTTAGTTGGAGTTTTGTGGGAGGCTGTGGTGAGTTTGTTTAATTGTGTTGATGTAAAGGTGTTCACCCTGTCGTGCATAATGACAGAATCTTGCTGAAGGAGCTTAATTAGTGATGAAATTCATCATTTTCCTCATCCTGAAACTCACCTTGTTAAAATGCTACTGACTGGGCAGTTTTTATTAGGTTTTTTTACCACTTCTTTCAAGTCTTCAGCCCGGTAGAATCTTTTGACTCCACCTAATACACAGAGCCTTGCTGGCCACGCTGGTTTCTGGGAAGGATAATCTCCCCAGGCAGTGTCTGTTGGATGTAGGCTGGGTGGGATGGGGCTTGGAGCAGCCTGGTCTTGTGGGAGGTGTCCTTGCCCATGGCAGGGGTGAAATGAGAGTGGCTTTAAAGCCCCTTCCAACTCACTTCCCAGTTTGTGTGCTGCTGGCAGTGCTCTGGTGCTGCAAGGGCAGGACAGGGTGTCTGAGCTGGGGGTTTGTTCCTCCCAACTGAGGCAGCTCTTCCCAGGCTCCTGGGAGGAGAGTGCTGCTTTCCCTGGCAGAGCTTTGCACATCTGCTGGGATCCACGGGGGCAGGGAACATCATTCACACCCAGCAGGCTGAAATAAAAATCCTGGAAAGCTCTAATAGCCTTTAGATGGGGTTGGAGGTTTCCTGGCAACATCTGCCTGGGTTTGAAATGCTGCTCAGAGCATTCACCCACAGGAGCCTCACACTGTTCCCTGCTCCTCACACAAGGAGCATCATTCCTGTAGCCATCAATGAGTTCTCTCTGAAGCTCTCTCCCTTGAATTGAATCTGTTCCTCAGCATTACAGCTGCTGAAAGATTTATTAATACACTACAAAAGAACAACCTGTGCTGGGTGCAGTTTTGGTTTTGAGGCATGTTCTGTGCTCAAAGCAAGGCTTAATCAAATGCATTGATCCTTGTATTGCTGCATAAAGATTTGGTTCAATCTTTTCCTTTTGTAAAAAATGGAATTAGAATGCTCTTTAATACGTGGTTACTCTGTACTCTGAGACTCTCCTACAGTAACATCAGATGTTGTGCCTTGTGAGAAGATGCATTTCAGGAGTCTGATTATTCCGTGGATGTCTGACATGCTGTTAGAAACCTTGGCTTTTTCCCAGTTCTTTTCATTCTGATGGAAGTGACAGCTCCAAGGGGGTGAGATCTGAGTGGGATTCCTACCACAGGGGTGGCTCTGTGAACTATTTAAAGCCCTGTCCACTTGTGGGTTCTTACAGAAAGATTTCAGTTCTGCTTTTGGCTGGTTTTGTACCACATTTTGCACCCCTGAACATGAATCCTAGACAAAGAGAGCTTTAAAACTGTTAAAATTACTTGCTGTATAAATGTACAGGACATTGCCATAACTCACTGCCTAAATAAAGTGTCTGCTCAGGTAGGAATTGTTGCAGTTGTGTATCTCAGTCCACATCATACACCTTGATGGTTCTGAGCTGTGTTTAATTTGGAAAATGATTACTTTAAGGAGCAAGAGGAAAGCTGCCTTTGGGAGCAGCTTTATTTTGTGCTGTTCCACTTCTAAGTGCAGCTTCAGGTGTAAACAACAAATCAGATGCCACAGGACTTTCAGCTTGTTCATTATGGCTCTTGGGGGGAATAATGAGAATTGAACATTTCCTGCTGGCATGAGCAAAAATCTTCAGAATGAGGAAAAGCCACTGCAGGAGCTCTGCTGCTGCTGCTGGGTTTTTGAGGTCCTGCTGTCACCCCAGTGGACAGGAGACCTGGGAATGGGAACCTCCTGCATTCCCCATCTGAAGGGCTTTTCCACCCTGGGCTTTTCCCAATGATTTTTTTTGGAATTTTGTTATTCCTGTAAATGGCTTGCACTTTTTAGGAGCTGACACCTCCCACCAAGGATGGTTTGTTGGAAAATCGCTGAACAAGTCAGCAACTGGAAGCCAAGATTGTTGGTTTGTTGCTCTCCTGTGTGGGGCTTTTATAGGAGGATAGTGGTGACAAAGATAAATCATTTTGGTAGCATGAGTGGAGCTGTTTTCTGAGATATCCATGTTTTGGATATGGGCTGGCAGGTGGTGATGGCAGTACTTAGTTAAACTCAAATAATTCAGGATTTTAATGGTCACTTTGGTTTGCAACCTCCTGTGAATCTCAAATCTTGGGGTTTTTTGTTTTTCTTTACATTTGGTTTTTGGTTCAAGGTTTCTTATGATGGTACCTGTTCTTTCTGGCCTATGCTTGCAATGAAGTTACAGTAATTACTGCTAGTAGGAAAATATTTTTTTCTCTTGGCTGTAACGATCTCTAAAATGATGTGTTTCACTGCATTTCCTACTGAGAATGAAATTCCTGGGGTCAGGAAGCAGACAAACTTGTACTTCAATAGGAGTGTAATATTGTAATGTTTAGTTCTACTTAAATGAAATCTTGGAAAGCATCCAGGGCTGAGAGGAGAAATCTTGGAGAACATTGCCTGACATTCATCTCATCAGTGATACAACTCAGGTATCTAAATGGAATCTGTGCTGTTCCAAGTACTACAGCACAAAAGATATTCTATATATTGTGGGCATTTCCCCCTCCCCTCCTTTAAGGTCTGCCTTGAAATAAATAATGCAAGATCCTGCCAGAAGCCTTTTCACCTTTCTCCTTGTCTCAGCACTGCCAGTATAATTCCTTTTGTTTGGGTCAAAAGGAAAAAAACTAAGCCAGAGCCCAGCACATGCTTCCTGTGTGAGCAGGAACATTAAATATCGATCCCAATCCTGCCTTTTAAAGAATGCTTAAAGAAAATCGAATGCTTTGTCTCGAACTACAAGCAGTGGGTTCTTTCAGAGCTGTGTTCATTCAGCCCTGCTCATCAATTACTCATTCCCTGAGCAAAATTGACCAGCTCTGAACAGCTCATTGGAATTCACTCGAGTAAATCTTGCCCTTGAAAACGAAAATTTAGCTTTCCCAGCTTTTCTGGGAATCCTGAAAATAAAGAAGGGGTGGTGGGACCCCTTTGCCTGTTTGCTGGGCTGGGGGGTGATGAGCTGGAGATCACCCTCCCCTCTCTGGAAATGGTTCTGGTGAGAGGACAAATGTGTCAGGAATGGTGGTTTGGGGGTGCTGCTGCCACTTCCAGTGACATGGGAATGCTTTGAGCACTCGGAGACGTTTTCCCTGCTGGGTGAGTTTGTTATTCCAGCCCAGAGGAAAGGCAGGAAATGAAGACATTAATGAGGCAGTTGTCTCCTGTATTTGAGAACTTGAAAGCACAAGCAATTACAGGAGCATCTTTCCCAGTGTAAGGTGTGTGCTCTGCCAGATGGGATTTGCTGAGAGCTGAGTGTGGGAAGGTGGCACTTAAACAGGGGATTTATTAATTTTTTCATTACTCCTGGGGATGCAGGGCTGAGCTCAGCTTCATGGGACTTCCCTGCTTAGAAAACTGCTTTGAAGGTGTTGTGTCTGTTAAACAGCTGTGTTTGTAGCTGTTCTTTAGTTCCTAAAGAACTCCCCTTGTCTTTGGGAAGGCAGCTTTGGGAGTGAGGGAGGAAAGGAACTGGGCAAATGCTTCTGTGTTTTCTTCTGGATTTTTGTTTGGTCAGGAAATTTGAATATTATGTTCCCTTTTCTCCTTGGAGTTGAAATCGTTTTCAATGTGAGTGATCCAGAATTAAGTTTCTTTGCTTAAAAAATATTGGGGAAAGAGGAAAGGCTTTGGTCCAAGTTTGATTGATAAAATTATCTCACCTTAAACCCACCTCTCTGTAACTTACTGCATCTTATCCCTCCTCTTTCAACATTTCTGAAATTCAGAGAAGTGGGAGGAGTTAAAGATATTGAATTACCTTTATTTGCCATCCTTGGCCCTTTCTGAGTGTCTGATAAAACTGAGTGTTGGATTCCACACCTATTTGCATGTGACCTTTGCAGCTAAAGCGTGAAGAAAAGATGAAGACAAAAATTCAAATGTACAAAATAATCTGCTTCTAGAATAGCATCAGAGTGTTGCCTTCCACTTCTAAGGATGGAAAATAAATCTCTGTGCATGTTTGAGGAAGATCTTTACTGAGGGTTCACAGGGTGTCACCTGTTTTAATATTGCAATTATTGACTTCAGCTGTTAAGTGGGTTTTAACTTCTAATAGATTTCCTTGAAGTCTAAGTAGAGGAGTTTCTTTTCTAAATGTCTCATTAACAGAAAAAATACAACAAGCCCTAGAGACCCTCACTGAAGTACAGAGGGAGAGAATTCTTGAGAGGGTGCATGGCTTTTGAATTATAAATGCTGGAAATAACTGTGTCCTAAATATTTGTGTATTATTTTACAGGTCTGAAGGTGACAGCTCAAGAAGCCTCAGGTATGTGTACATCATCTTGATGTCTTTGTTCTAAGAAAATACTTTATTTAGAAGCATTAAATCGAAATAGATTTTTTTTTAATGTGGGCATTATTGGTTGTGCTTAGCATGCCATTGGTGTTTTGAGTAAAAATTCTGCTCCCTTGGCTGAGTTACTGAATGATTTTATCTCCAGTGTGGTTTAGAGTGAGGGATCAGTTTGGATCATTACAAAGGATTTATGGTTAGTTCCTGGTGCTCCCCTCAAAGTTCCTGCTCACCAGCCCTGTGCCCTGGGGAAGCTGTGTGCCACTGCCTGCCAGTTTGGGGGCAGCATCTGTGCTGGGGGGGACTCCATGGACTTGTTCTGGCTTTCTTAGCAGCCTTCTTTTTCACCTGACAGGGAGAACTTTCATTGACTCATTATTATAATGCTCATTCTACACTTGGAAGGTTCAGATAATGTGAAGAATTTCGTGTAATTATCAGATACTTGACTTCCAGCTTACTCACTTAGTGTTTTATACTCAGGGGTGGTTTTTATTCCTACCTCTCTGCAAGCCTGGCTGAGTCAAGCTTGTGGAGCTTGTAAAAGTGCTCTCAACAGGACTGAGATGTGAAAATTCCATCCTTGAGTCTGAAAGTGTTCCATATTCATTACAGCATTGCCATTAAGCAGATGCCTGGATTCTCCAGCAGTGTGACTATTGATCAGTGATAATAAGGTTCATGATATTGACTGTGGCTTCACCATAACACACTGCAGTGTGTTTTGAGGATTGTCAGGATGTTACATCTTAAGGCATTGTGTTTATTTATGGTAGAGCCCCAAAGCAAAGGCAGGACCTTCCCTTACAAAACTAAATCCCGGTTCTTACCCACAGGAGAGCAGACTATATCCCCAAGAACAGGTGAGTTGCAGAACAGCCAGATTTCAGGAAACCAGAAGTCTGTAAGAAGGGATTAAAGATCCTCTGAAATGTTTCTGTCTCAGGACAGAATTCAGGATCACTGTGGTGTGATCTTGGGGCTGTGCAGGGCGAGTTGGGAATCTGTCCAGTGCACAGCACCTGAACTGGACTGAGTCCCGAGGCTGCAGTGGGTGCCTGTGGGCATTCAGTCAGTCAGCCAGTCAGTCAGTCAGTCAGTCATTCCTTGGGCTTTTAGCTCCCGGCAGAGTTGCTGATGTGCTGGCAGGCTGTGGAAGGGCTAGTGTGGGTCAGCTGCTGCAAACTGAGAGCAATGCCCCTGGTGTGCAGCTTGCCAGCAGTGTGGTCCTGTCTCAGCCTCAGCAATCACTCGTGTTTGTCCCTGAGCCTCCTGTGGGGTTTGGCTGCTCCCATGGATGTGTGTGGGTGCCATCCCTGGATGCATCTGGTGGGAGTGGAGCTCCTCTCCTGCAGGGCACGTTTGGGGCATGAGGCAGTGCACTGGCACAGCTGGGAGCTGCTGACTTCAGCTCTGCTTTGGTGCTGCCTGAAAACCAAACTGCAGCCCTGGGTCCTGCCAGGCACCTTCATGCCCTGGGGTATTTCAGTCAGCGTGTGTTGGACTGCCAGGGCAGGGAATGTGTCCCCACCAAGGAGGAAGGGTCTGCTCAGGCTTAGTGCCCCTCTGGGACCTGCCAGTGCCACGTGGGGCACATCCCACCTGGCTGGGGTGTGGTGGTGGGAATCAGCACCCTGCATTCCTACAGAAACCTGTGGGCAGCCAGGCTGAGCCCTGGGGTGCTGATCTTGGTTTGAGGCTGTTCAGAGATTTAATTCTGTTATTCAGTGTGAGCTTGAGCTGCTCCAGGACAGCTGCAGACTTCTCTGACAGCCTGATTTTAACCAGACTGATGTGACAGCAGGCAATCAAGCAGGAGGCAGAACCACACCGCTGAAATGTTTTTTTCAGTGTAAATTCTCTATCCTCCCACTTAAACTGTGTTTTCTCTGAGGTAAAATGTCACTGAGGATGTGCTTTTGTGTTTCTGCCTGCACAACATCCTGGTCAGCTGTGGTCTTGTCTTGGGCAAAAGCTCCCTAAGCTCTGTCCATGTTTAGGCAGCATCTTTATGTTGTGGTTAATTTGCTTCCTACTGTTTTCCTTTCTTTCTGGTAAAGGAAGATGAAATGCAGTTCTCTCACATGAAATGGTCAGGGCAGTGTGGGGCATAGTGCTTTAATCTCTGAAGATCATCGTTTCTGCTCACAGAGCTATCAGCAAATCCAAACACTGGCCAGCAAATGGTTCCATGAAATCAAGGGCTGCGAGGAGCACAGGCAGGTGAGGAGGCAGGGGTAAAATGTCCTGTCTCAGTGTCAACTGGGCAAACACCAGGTGGAGTGAAATTAGAAGGTGTTGTAAATGTAAGTAAATAAATGAAAGTATTGCTTAGGATTGAGTGACTCTCAGCCATTGGCACTCAAGATAAAATGAACACTCCAAATAAACTGAGATGCAGCCAGAGATGTTGGTCTCTCCCAGTTGGGTGAGTGTAATCAAATTCCTGACCCAGAGACTGGTTTGGAATAGCTGGTGTTTTTCATGCTGGAATGGAATATCCAATGCAGGTGATGCCCTGGAATTTTACACTGTAGCTCAGTTGCAAAGGATATTGCCCTGATGGATTTGTTTTCTGTAGCTTTATAGCTGCTTGTAACGAGGAAATTGCATCCACAAGATGTTTTATAGTGCTGTGAAATGCAGAAAACACAGAATTTGTGCAGAGACAAGGTTGACACAGCAAAGCAATATGATTCCAAATAATACATTAAAACAACCAAAAATCAGCTTGACTTTATTTCTTTAATTTGGCTTTCTCATTGTGACAAAAAAGTAATGAATTATCCTGTTGCACAAGCCCTTAAAATTCTTTCTGCTTATAATAGAGTTGTATGTAATAAACTCACTTTGGTTTCCCTTTGGTGAGTGCCACGTAATTTCCAATCTGAGGTATTTTTTAAATCTATTAAAATGGGTAGATTGCTTTGAACACTTTGCATTCTGAGGTGTAATGCACACATGCAACGTGGAGCTGTCAGTGTGAGGGGCTGCTTTAATTAGCTGTCTTTGTTCACATGTTTCCAGGAGAAAATGCTATTTGTTTTACAAGGCATTTTGATATTCAGTGGCGTGATGTGACAGCCAAGATGAAGATGTCTGGTATATCCTATCAGAGGTATATCCTCAAGGTTTAGTAGCACGTGTTGCTTTCCCATCTGCAAAGGCCTTGTGCATTTAAAAGTCTCCAGAGTGGGGGATTTGAGCAGAGGGGTTCAGGGAGCAGCTCTGATGGGCAAACCTCTGAAATCTGCCCAGAAACATCACCCTTAGGGTTTTGTTTCTTTTGGGTTGCTCCTTCCTTGTTGTGTGCTTTTAAAGGAAAAAAAAAACAACAAAAAAACCCCAAAAAACTACGAAATGAAGGAGGCTGTAACAAAACTGCATAAAAGGAGAGGCTTTCATGGCTCCTCAGCTGAGAAGTGCCAAAAAGGTGTGGTATCCTAGGAAGAGCTGTGTAATAGGCCCAGAAAGAGTGAAAAGGCTGAAGGTTAATTTTAAAAAAAAGGAGAAAGAAAAAAGGGCAGCTGAAGTACTAATTATGAGGAAAACATCAGCTAAGTTATTTAGCTGAACTAAAAGGAAAGTGTGGCTTTTCCCAGTATGTAATAGATGGAGGCTGTGTGGAGTTGTCTGTTGAGGATCACACAGACAGATTCCTTGTAAAGGTGCACATTGGATTAAGTGGAAAAGTAATTGTCTAATTTATTCTAAAGCAGGAGAGAATTGTGGAATATCAGCCTGATTCTGTGCTGGGTGGAGTGGGAGGATTGGCTGTGGAGCAGACCCAAACTGCAGGGATGCAGGCAGTGACAGTCCAGCAGGAAGCAGAATTTTAGGAACTTTTTGTTTTGTTTTACTCCGGGAAAATCTGCTTGAACTGTGTAACTCAGCCTCCTCTCTGAGAACCCCAAAGTGCAATTAAACACAGAGAGACTTGTAAAACTAAGTTTTTAGTTAGAATGTATTGCTGTGCCATCTAAATGACTGAGTGTCTATATGTAAAAATGGCCTTTTCTTGCTGGTTTTTAATCATTCTGTAATGACTCTGCTATGGTTTTATCATCAATCCTTAAAATTTGCAAAATCATCTCTTGTTAGTAATTTTAAACTCCCCCAAATTTCCCTCCAATAGATTTTTACATAAATGTCAGGCTTACCCTCTCCAGCAGAGTGGAATCTGATGAGTCTCCTGATGTTAGTTTAAATTAATTTTATTGCTGCTAACAGAAATAAAACATATGGAAACAGCTTTCAGTAGTTGACTGTGGAGCTTCCAGTGGCTTTCAAATGATGAAGATTTAATCTGAATTTCAGAATGAATTTAGAAATACATTGATGCAATTGTCAGAGCTGCTTCTATGTCATCTTTAACAGTGATGATACATTTGTGATGTTAAAAAATCCTTTCCCCTCTCCCCCCAAAGATTGTATGCAACAGATCAAACCAGATTTCCTTATTCCAGTCCCACTGTCTTGCCTGTGGAACTTAAGCTGCATGTGCTGGTGAGCATGTGCATGGTCACTCTGGGTCTGTCAAGCACAGTTCCACTTTTATTTGGTTCTTATCTTTTTGATTTGGGCTTTGGTCCTTTCTTTCACAAGTGGTGAACGCTGATAGTCACTTGGGCCTCTTTTGGAAGTTATCTATTCAGGCAGCTGAAACACACTGCACCTAAATTCCAAACTACAGCAAAGAAAAAACCTTATACTTCTATTCAGGCAGCTAAAACACACTAAAAACTACAGAAAAAAAAAAATCACACTTATAACATTTATTCCAACACTTGTGAAAAGCCAACACCAGAATATGCATTTATACCAGGCCCATCATGATGTTTCAGGACTCTGTCATGATAATGTCACAGCCACACCACCACCAATGTTTTCTACAAAAAAGTCCTGCATGAACTCATTTTCCTGCCTTAGTACCATTCCCTTAGACTCAACCCTCAAGGAACTCCAAGAGCATTGTCAATGGGTGAATTAAAGGGAAAAAGGGATTTTTATTTATTTTTTTTGGCAGGAGTTGTGTGAACACAGGTAGGTGTCTGTTTGCAAGCAGATGAAGCTTTAGCATCAGGCACTGTGCTATATTAGCAGTTTGAGTTCTGAATTGCTGCAATTCTGATTTTTGTACTGAAAAGTCGAATCAAGCCTCACTAACTCCTGGTTGCCACCCAGGTGGGTAGAGCAGCACATGCCAGGTTTTGCCCACAATTATTGCCACTGGAAATAGCTGTAATTTATTGGTCTGAGTGCTGATTGTGCCCCATAGCATTCTCTCGACGGGCTGGCAGTTGTTGAATTTGCAATCTCAGAAGGACAAAGCTTTGTGAGTGGTTGCCCATGAATTCAGTGGTGCAGCTCATTTTGATGCCCAGCTCATGGAGGGGCTGCTCTGGCTCTCTGATGAGCAGCATGTGTGCACAGCTCAGCTGGGGGAGCCAGGGCATTGCTCTTTGGAATATATAAAGTAGTCTGAGTTTCCTTCATTACGTTGCCATTCTCTTTGGGTTGCTTTTGTTCTTTTCTATTAGAATTCACAGGAAAAGCTGGGTGAATCTTGGGGTTGGAGTGGGAGTATAAAGAGGAAATGTGGGTGTTTTGTACTTTCTGTCTGCTCTGTAAAGTTCTTCGAGGGCTTTTCCCCTGGTCTGTGTTGTGGGCAGGAGAAATGTGCATTTCTTCTCTCCTTCAGCCACCTGCTGCTGTCTGAGGGGTCTCAGTCCTGGAAAACAGAACTGGGACAGAGTGAATCCAACAGAACCACTCGGGATCACAGAATATCCTGAGCTGGAAGGGACCCACAGGGATCTCATAGACCAACTCCAGCCCTACTGTAGCTGTGGCAGAGTTCCAGAGAAGGACAGGGTATGGTCTGAAGCTCTCTTATGGGTTTAAAAATAGCTATTCTATTTATTTGTTTGTAATGAAGATGCAGTGTTATTCACAGAGCCCTGTGAGGACAGGAATACAACCTGACTTCAGGAACAGAATTAACCAGCATAATTTTCTCTGCAGAACACTGAAAATAGTCTGCAGCAGCTATTGGAAATCCATGTGCAAACTGCTGGGATCATGAGCAGGAAACAGGCACTTCTGTCGAGCTGCCTCCATGCACTGGTGGAAAAAAGTCTCTGCTTCTTTGCACATAATTTGTTTCTTTGAAAAGAATTCATGTATGAGACATTTAAAGATAGCACTTGAAGCTAATGCAATTTCCCTGTAGGGTTCTGCACACTGACAGCTTAAATAAAAGGCAGAACTTTACCAGTTTTTCTTCCTGTTCTCATTGCTTTCTGTAGGTGGTCATGGTTAGATTAATTCCATCCAACAGAAAAATATGCAGCAAAAAATAAATCTGTGGAAATCATCTGATAACTTTCAAGGCCCTAGTTTATTTTTTGCTTTCCTCATCTGTATCTTAAGTAGTTTTATGTCTCCACATAACTCAAGAATGGTCCTTGGATTAGGAATTAACCATGATTCAGGTATCTAGTTCCTTATCTGAGCTGTTTTAGTGATGCTTTTGGAAGCATTCTGGAAAGTGCAGTTGTCAATAAATGGAAGATGAAGTGAGCAAACTGTGTTTTGGGGAAGCTGAGAACAGTTAATAAAAACATACAGACAAAAAGAAAATTTCAGGTTACCACCAAATTCATTATAGATACTTGGAGTCAGGACTGAAGCTTCATTTGTATTTGTGAGTGTAGCACCCAAATATTGCATTGATTTCAAATTATGCTGATGTTGTCATAACTGGGTTCTTAAGTGAAGCTGTAGATTTTGCCCCTTCTCAAAGATGAACGAAAGGCAATAAAAGTCTTTTATTTTTCTTTAATCTTTGCTGGACATTCCTGGTTATTAAAGCTCAGTGAAGGCTATAAACTGTGAGTTCTTCAGTAAAACTTCCTGCGTGGAAACTGTGACCTTCAGTGCCTCCCTGCTTTGCCCCATCCTGAGCTGCCTTCTCTGGAGAAGGGGAGCAGAAAGTGAAGCCTTTCCCTTGTCTCCATGATGGATGCCCTCACTGCTCCAATCCCATATTGATCCTGCAGTCACAGGAGCTGAACAGGTCTTTAAATCCCTGTCAGCTTAGTCTTGCCTAATGTCTGCATCAATTTGGCCTCATTAACTTTTCCTTGATTAAATCAAACACATTACTTGGGACACCCCTGTAATTTATTTATAATAATTAACTGTACCAGGGGAATCTGATTTCCTCCTCTGAATTTTAATTCAAGGAGCAGTATCTGTACACAAAATTAGAGATTTGAGCTAAATTTAAAACAGCCACCTGAAATATTATGTGTGTTTACCAAGTCTGTGGAAGATAAGTAGGAACTGACTTGCTCCTAGTCAAGTTTTATTTCACCCACCTTGTGTACAGTTCAGTAAAGATGAATCCCATACTCGAGCCCTGTTTTGAAGTGTTCCAAGAGCACAGTGAGCAAATGTTCTCTGGGTGTCCTCAGGCTTTCAGATTCTTCACTTATTTTTGCTTATTGTACAAAGTAAATTTGATGTTTAGAAGTGGTAAAGATGGGAGTGTGTTGCTTGTTAAAGTGAACCTTGAACTTAAATCAATCACATCCTTCCTTTCTGGATACTGCAAACCCATCATGTGCATTAATTAAGATGACTTACCATTGTTCTGTTTTGGGTAAAAACCATCCCTTTGTGCTCAAGCAAATATCAGAAATCCAGCAAGAATTCATTTCATCTGCTGGCCTTCTCATAACCCTTCTGCTTTAATGCATAAATTGAGGGAAGTTTCCACTCTGCAATGAAGATGAGGATTGCAGCTCACCCATTGTCATTTATCATGTGCTCAGAGTGTACTGAGATAAGCTTGGCCTGCCTGGGATGTTACAGCTCTTGATTTTTTGTCATTATCTCTTTCTGCTTCCGTTGGTTTTGAAAGGAGCCACTTTGAAAGGTGCTGCTGGTAAATCCCCTCCTGCCTGACGTGTGCCACTGCAAAGGGGACAGCAGCCTCTCAGAGGCACAGCCACAAGGACTAAAGAGCACCCAGGGAATCACAGGAGGGTGTTTGAGCCTTGCTTTCATTGTGCTCTTCATCTACTGTAAATACACCTTTGTCTTTCAAGAACTGTGGCTGTGCACTGCAATGGAATTGGTGATCCTATGGCTCTAAAATGTGCTGCACTCCCACAAATAATTAATTGTGAGTCAGTTGGCACTGCTGGATTTAGGTGCCAGGACCATTTAACTGCCTGGCTGACAGACCTTGGAGAAAGACAGAAGAGCATCTGGAAGAAGGTGACATAGCTGTCACTGGGGCTGTGCTCATTGCAGGGGAGGGAAATACTGAGTGGATTGCTTTGGGATCAAAGCAATCACAAGGCAAAGAGCACTTGTAACTGGTAACACAAGTAGAGCTCCCTTTACAGTCTTTGGGAGATTCACCTTTATGTGAAAGTCCAAGTTGCTTTTTCAAATCCAGATTCATAAGAAATAGTTAAGTCCTAATGAGAAGCAGTCATGTTTTATGTCAGTGTTAAATTTAGGTAATGACTCAAGTGTTTAAAGGACTCCAAGAAGTTTTTGAGGATTCTTAAGGCATTTAAATGCATATTACTCCATGTATCTTAATCACTCTGAAAAATGTATTCTTCTGATTTCCTGTCTTCAGTTTTCCTGTTCCACAGGACATGCAGACATATGTATGTGTTTGTTAGTGGAACTGTGTAGGCAAAAAGAGTGGGAGCTTTAACATATTTTTCTTTCCTTTTAATTTGAATTAATTTAGTAGTAGAAGTGATGTTAATATGTGCTGAGCAAGGCAGGCTGGACAAGCCAGAGGAGAAGCTCAAGGGTTACTCTTCACCTCCCTGTGTCTGTATTTTGGAAAGGTTGTTGACAGACTTACAGACCTAATGCAGGAGGTGCAGGATTGTTCTTCTCACCTTCAGCCTCTTGGATGGCAGTGTCTGGATGCAGAGCTTTCCCAGCTGTGTTTTAGTGCTGCTGAGTCCTGAACACTTTTCCTGACTGTGCTCAGTGAGTCTCTCTTTACCCTGTGCCCTCCCAGAGTGACCTCAACTCTAATTTACATTAGACCATTGAAACGACAGCCTGAACTGGCCCCCCAAATCCCACAGCCCGTGCTGGAGGGTTGGGTGGGCTCGGCTTCCTCTTTTACACAATTAAATGGGGAAGTGCTCCCACACCAGCCCCAGGGGCAGGTGGCCTCTGAGTGCTCCCCAGCACTGCCCTCCCTCAGCCACTCCCAGGCTGAGGCTTTTGTGGGGTCTTTAATGGGGTTCAGTAATGAGCTTTTTAATTACCACTTGGAGGCCAGACATCCTGCACTGTTTCTCAGCCAGAACAGGTCAATCCTAGAGGTGTAAGATTAGATGAGAATCATAAAAGTTGATTATTTCTTAATTTTTATATTTTTTTTGTTCTTACCCAGTGGCAAAATTGATATCTACTCCTTGAAAGGATGTAGGAGGCTATTAGGCAGTGGATAATTAACAATAGGAGGAGGGTGGAAAGGCACAATAAGACTGTAAATTAATTACTGGTTCTTTTTTCAGAAAAGACAATGTGATTCCTGAAACTTGTCTGTTCTCAGTGCCAGCTACAGGTGGGCAATATTGGAGAACAAAATTATGCAAGTAGAAAAATAAGTGCCCTTAACCAGATCTGCAAAACAGGAGTTTTGATTTCTGGTTCCTACCAGATAAACCCTGGGCTCATGCTTTGTCCTCCTTTCTCCTAATTGTAGTGCAGGGTGTGAGGGGCAGGAAATTTCCTCTTAAATATAAGAACTAAGCAGTGGACAGTCAGTACTGACCCCCATGGACTATTTCAAATCAAACTCATCCTTCCTTCTGTAAATTCCCCAAGTGATCTAGGATCTCTGGCTGGAGCATCTTTGTTTTCCTGTAACATAAATAAAGCAAATGAACTCCTGCCTGTCTGATAAAGGTCAAACATCTGTCCAAGCCACATGGATCCCATGCAGCTGTAAACAATTCTCATTAGGAAATAGAAGCTTGTCATTTATGCTGATTGTTGGGGAGGTACAAGTTTAAAAAAATGGAGTTGTAGAGCTCTTACCCTTCAGTTGCTGTGCACACGCAGCACCTTTCACATTAAAACTTAATGTGCACTTAAGTGGTGCTTAAATGAACTGCTGGTAAAATTCCAGAGGCAAATTGGGGTGTTGAGAGATGGTGTGATGTGGATTTGCTTTTTGGAACACCAGGAAACAAAAGCAGAAGGGTTTGAATGGTCAAGCCTTTTTAGAGTGGAGAGATTTTCAGGTTTCCAGATTTAGAATATTTCTTTAAAGTGTTGTTGTACCACCTTACTCAGTAATTTCTATTGAAAACAGAATGTTTTTTTCTACTGGGCTTTGTTCACTTTTCTTGCATACAAGCACTTGCAAATGTGAGCAGCACTGGCAGGAGCCACCAGGCAAACACTTGGAAATGCTCAAGAGAACCACCTCACAGGCAGAGAGAGCCCAGCACTCACACTTTTCACAGCTGTTCTCCTTCAGAAAAAGTATTGATTCTAAAGGTTGTAGAAATGGAAAGAGGGATAAAAAGAAACAGCCCAAGCAATTGGATTTCTGTGTCTTTATTATTGCAAAAAAGTATAAGGAAGAGCTTGGGGTGCCAGTAATGGAGTTGGAATGACCTGCTTGGAGTTGTAGGGTGATTCATGTGGATGGGTTGGGATTAAAAATGGCTTGTACCACCCTGAAGGCTTTAAAAGCAGCAGTATTAACCCAGGGAGTCGTAAGAGCTGGAAATACCAGTTATTTGGGGTTTTTGTTCCTGCAGCTCCCTGGAGGCAGGAGCACAATGTCAGGGGCAGATTGTCCCTGCAGATCTGTTAGGACAGACTTGTGCTTCTTCTTTCTGGGTTGAGTTGTGGTTGGTTTCTGGGTTGTTTTTTAATTAGAAAAAAAAAAGCTTCAGCACCATAGTTGGGATAATCTCTTGCTACCAGAACCTAAGTATTTATTTGGGCACTTGGGATGAACTGCCTGTGAGAGGAGAGTGGAGCTGATTTTCAGGACAAAAAATTTAAAACAGGTTTTAACACAGTTTGTAGCCCTCCCTCTCTCCTCTTCCCAAGTGTAATTGCTTCAAAGCTACAGAATTGCCAGTAATCTCAAAACATTTTTCCATATGCTCTGGCCATTGGTAAGTTAGAGAGGGCAGGGGTGAAAATTGGAGACAAAAGAGAGGTGGCAGAGCAGTGTGAAGGGCAGGGAGGGATAAGCTGTTCCACAGCTCCACCAGAACAGCAGCGGGGCAAGAATTCCAATATTCTTTCCAATTTATTTTTCTCTGTCCCTGAACTCAAAGCTGAATCCAAAAAGCTATTAACAGATCACTTGAAGATTTGCTCTGCCCTGGAGTGCTGGGAATATCCTGTTGGAGGGTCCTGTGCTGTAAAATATCTCTGATTCAGCTGATTGATCAATAATTTAACCAAGTGATTAAACTGCGGCCATAATAAGCAGAAAAACTGATTGGACAAAAACAGAAAATACTTTGAATTAGGAAGAAAAGATGAACACTGATTTTGTGTATGTGTATGCACATTAAATGAATAGGATTTTTAAAGTATATCTCCAGAAGAGGTATTTTACTGGGATAATATTTGGAAAGAAGATAGCACAGAATATCAGCATTTAATTACCAGGATATCTATGATAATGAAAGATACCTGTACTTACAGGGAAGAACGTTTGGAAAAAGCAAATTGGCAGGAAATTATGAACTTGGCATTGATAACCAGATGACCTCAGGTAACTTGCACATCAGCTCAGTCCCACTGAGAGCCCAGAATATGCTTAGCACTAGGGGGGGTTGGCTTTAAGCTGAAAGAGGAGAGATTTAGATGGGATATTGGGCAGGAATTGTTCCCTGGCAGGGTGGGCAGCCCTGGCACAGCTGTGGCTGCCCCTGGATCCCTGGCAGTGTTCAAAGCCAGGCTGGACAGGGCTGGGAGCCCCTGGGACAGTGGGAGGGGTCCCTGCCATGGAACAAAATTAGTTTTAAGGTCCCTCCCAACTCAAACCGCTCTGTGATTCAAAGTTTTGGTGAGCCGGTTTTAACTAATCTTGCCTGATCTTACCTAGGAGTGTTGTTAGGAATTTTGTCCTGGGATTACTGAGGATGGGGGGGGCTGTGACCCAGCTCTGGGCTCTGCTCAGGGCTGGAGGTGCTGGAGGTAGCCAAGCACAAGGGAAGGGGCAGGGAAAGTGGGATTTCACCTGTCAGTTGTTGGGATGAGACCAGTGGCCTCTCAGAACCATGGTTCAGCCACAGTCCCTTTGAGTTTCTCCCCTAGGAGCCAATTAACTGTAAACTGTAATTAAAAAGAAGTGACTGTGACTTCAAACAGCCTCCAAAGTGCCATTTTCTGTACAAAACAATGACAAATACCTCGAGATAAGAGAAGGCTTAGTGCATTTTAATATCTTTATGATGAATAAATCATCTCTTTTGTAAGGTTAATGAAAGCAGATGGATGTGAACAGTTGAATGCAGTTGCTCATTAGGAATTCCCTTCCAAAGTGTGTCCCTCGACAGTCCTGACCAAACAGTCTCTGAGGAGCTGTGGTGTGAAGTGATGATGTTTAATGCAGCAGGAACAGCAGCCTCTTGCCAAATATTTACTAAACTGCACTTAAATCCCATTCATATCTCACCTTTCATCTCATTACAGGAAGGAAGGGCTGCAGTGTCACAAACACTCAAAAAGAGCACACAATTAAGAGTCTGCTGTTAGTGAGACTTGCCATTGAAATAAGGGCAAGTGTTCCTAACACAGAGCAAAATTCTGCTTTTGTGGACACTTTTGTCTGTTATGCTGATACTAAGTGGGTATTTTGATATGTCAAGTGACAAGATAAACAGAGCAGAGTTTGCAATTGCTGCTTTTTATGGTTTCATAATGGATGTTCCTCCCTCTTAAAAAGGCACTGTGCAGCAAAAATTAATTCACTGCTACTTTGTGTGCTTTAAACTGGCTTAGAAACGACTTCAGAAACTGGCTAAAAACCAAGCCAGAATTTATCTCTTTGAGGTGTCTTATTCTTTCTCCCTATTTCTCATTAGATGCAAACATTCAGTAAAAATTAAGCATCTTCCAAATGTCTGTGGAGGCTCAGATGGCCACTTGCAAGCAGCTCTGGTGTCTGCAGCCAAAAGTGAGGTGGCATTAGCCTAAAAATGAAGGGATTTGTACATCCCTGAGAAAATCTCTCCAAATCCCTGGGATCATCATATGAATACCTAGGAGTATACAGCTTTAACTGAGTTAGATTTGCTTAACATACACGTGTTAAATATGTTCTATACATTATTAGATAATAAAATAATGTCTGTTTATTGCTGAATTGTAATAGCATTTTATAAAATGCCTCTTCCCCCTTGTTGTACTTTGGCTGGAAGCTCATTGTCCATTTTCAGTCCCTGTTCCTTTGATTAGTTATGAGGGATCAGCTGGATGTGCAGGCTGAAAACCTGCCCTGACTGCTCCTCTCTGTGTTTGGAGTGGTCTCTGATTTTTCTGATGGTTTGTTATTAGAAATAGTCCAGCAGCTGTGCTGGGGCAGGAGCCCAGCTTGTTCTTGTTGAGCAGGTTTTGTCATGCCTGCCTTTTAGGACCCTTGTGTCAAAGGCACTCCTGGCTGCTCACTGTGAGTTCCCCTCAGTGGCTGTGGGTGGCTTTAGGGAAGCAGGGGTGCTTTGGAGGCACAGCAGAATGATTAATCCCCACTGTTCTGCTGGGTTTTCTGTTTATTCTGAGAAATAAGCTGGAGTACGATGCAAGCCCTCCTCCTTCTCTGACTTGGCTCAAGTTCCTGTGTTAACACTGCTTTGAGGATTTCAGAAGCCTGGCTCAGGGTCTGCTGGCAGATAACAGATTTACCTTGACCACTGCCTGATTTCCTTCTGGTCTTAAGGCTGGGGGTGCAGCTTTCCCCCCTCTTTTCCTTCCCCCCTCTCTTCCCCCGCTCCAGCACTGGCTTTGCTCAGGAACCAATTTCTCCTGTGTGCCTTCACTAACTGGCATCCCAAAGTGCTGTCACAAAACACACAATGGGGACTCTTCAGACTCCTAATCAGATTAGAACACCTCCAGAGATGGATGCAGTGCCTTCCAGCTGCCAGCTCCCCTTTTCCAAGTGCTGCTGGCAGGGAGGCTGTGCCCAGGCATGGAGTGCCTGGATTGACCTGCTGGGAAGTGGTGGCTGAAGTTTATCCTGGTGTTGAACCAACGTCCTGATTAGTGCTGGGGTTCTGGGGCTGTGCAGGGCCAGGGGCTGGGCTCAGTGATCCTTGTGGGACCTTTCCAGGATATCCCATGGTCCTGCATTCTGTGAGTCCATCCTTCTGCTGGGGATGGGCCTTCCAGGGATGAGCTGTGGGAAGGGAGAACATCAGTGAGGGTTGAGGTGGGCACTTTCTTCTTTTCCTAGGGAATATATTTGGATAAAGAGTTCCTTACCCTACTAAAGGTTGTTGGATTTCTGCCACATTAATCATTGCTCTGAGCTTTTCTTCTTTGGCATGCCTGTGACACAGGCTGCAGGCTTGTGTTGCACCTTGCCATGCAAAAGGTTTATGCAAAGGAGAAAAATAGAAGCAAGTCCCCAATAAATAGAAATGTAAATATTTTTAGAAGCTTGCTGCTTGATCAAATATCACACCCCACGTTCCTCAGCACCTTCTGATGAATAATGAAACAGTGCTGGCTCTCCATGCCATGGAAAGGGAGGTTATCCAGCACTGGAATCTGCCCCTTTCCTTGCCTGTTGTTGTGATAGTTGCTGATTAATAATAACAAATTTTGAAGCTGGCAGTTGTGAGATTTTGGAGATTTGGAATGAATATTAACCACTTGCAGTCAGACATCATGAAGTAAGCATTTCTTGCTGAGGAGCTGTTTCCTGAGTCATAATCCCAGAGTGGTTTGGGATCAAAGCTCATCTCCTCACAACCCCTCTGTGTGGGCAGGGACACCTTCCCTAGACCAGGTTGCTCAGGGCACAAAGCTGCATTTGAGATTTTTGTGGATTATTTTAATGCAGAGAGATCATTCTGATTTTCCATTGAGTGAGAAATCCTTGTTGTTGGAAGTGCCTCTGCAGCCCTCACTGGGGTGGGTGTGGGAAAACCTCCCTCACTGTGTGTCCTGCCAGGAGCTGGGCTGGCTCTGGGAGCAGCTGTCAGAGTCGAGCTATCTCCGAGTAATTTTCCATTTGCATTGCTTACACTGCTTATTAAACCCCAGCTCTCTATGTAAGTGGGTAATAATGGCTTTAGTTAACAAGGACTCGTTTAAATAATTAATTCCCATCTCAGAATCCCAGAGATCTCTAAGTCCTAAGACTGATGGTGCTGCTGGGTGTCCTGTTACATAACTGGATTTGGGAGGGGGGAATGTATTTATACCCTGGTGAAGAACCTGGTTCAGTGCAGTCTCCTGCTTGGAGAAACACAGAGCTGCTGCTTTAGAAGTGCAGCCTGAAAACATCACAACAGAGCGGTTCCCACTTTGAAATGCTGAGTAGATGGGGGGAGACTGATGCTGGAATATGTCAAGTGGCTTTTTAGTGTCATTTTATAGGAGGGCTGTACCAGCCCTTTCCCCCTGCTTTGTCCCATTTTCTGCAAAGAGGAAGGAATTGCTGTGATAGCCATGGGAGGTGGGCTGGGGTTTGGGAATGATCTGGGTGGGATGTCCTGGTGTTAGAGGGTCAGATGGTTTTGATGCTTTAAGCAGTTCCTTGCAGAACTGTGTGAATAACATATTTTTATTTCCACTCTTTAAGATTCCTAATCTATGTCAAAAAGTTCTTTCCTTTAATATTCACGTGGAGGGAATATTGGTGGTTGGTACTGTTTTGTTTTATTTTTGAGGAGCATTTATTGCATTTTTCTTTTCAAGAAATCATGTTCCTGATACTGAAGCTGGGCATGGTTTGTGAAGAGCCCCAAAGCTGCTGTGCTTTATGTTGAAAATAGAAGTTATTAGTCATGTGGAACAGCTAGTAAGCAGTAGAATGAAAATTTGAAATCTTAGTGTTATTGCTTTCATTATGAATACAAGAATGCTAGTAATAATGTTTTAAATTATATCTAAAGGTCCTATTTTTTGAAGTGAAGGAACAGTTGTAACTCCATAGGAAAAGCTGTTACCTGAAATGCATTTACTGTACTTTCAATTAGATTAAGAAAATGAAACTATGCCAGAAGTTGTGTAAGCAAACTAATACTCAAGACTCAGATGTCTTCGATAATCTTTCAATTTTCTCTGTTGCTTTTGTTTAAATCATATTTTTAAGCAATAAAACCCAGGTAAACACTTCTAATATGGTTTGCAGGAATTTTTCAATACTGTATAACAGTAAAAAATGTGGCCAACACCTAAATCTGCACTATATTTAAGAAAGAAGCTTATAAGTAATTTTCTTTCTTATGGGAATGCAATTTCCAGGTACGTTCGCAGGCTGCTGTCTGCTGGAATTCCCTTTTCTTTCTGGGAATAAAAGAAAATCAGTGTTCCCCTTGGCAAATATCTCCCCTGTTTGCTGGTTTTTACCTGTCCAGGTGGGCCTCTTCCACCTTCTGCTTTTTACAGAGCTGTTCAGACATGCACAGTGAACTTGAATTTGCAGCAAAATATTCAGTGCCTCGTGTCCATGCCGACATTCTGCATACAAATTATGGATTTATCCCAAAGCCTTGCAGAGGTGGTCAGAGACCACTTGGGTGAGCTTCTGTCCAGTATGGAGGAGCTCGTGGGGTCTGGAGGTGCTGGTTTAACTATTCCAGATTTTCCCCTCCAAACCTGCCTGGGGGGAGCTCTCCTGCAAGAGCAAGCTGCTCACTGAGGAATCCTGGGGAGAGCTGATGGATAATTTCATGCAGCCCTGATTACTTGAAATGCATTTATCTTTAAAAACATATCACCAGAGCAGCGAGCTCGATGAGATATCCGTGTCTGTGGATGGATTTGGGAGGTGGAAATACACTGAGCAATGCAGGGGAGGACTTGTTGCTCCTTTTGGAAATGGGTAGTTAATTGCTGGCATGACATAAACTTCACTTGCTCTCAGTCAAGCTATGGACTGAGAAGGGTTTCCTTTTCCACTTTAATACACAAATTAATATGTGAAACACTGCGTGTCTTTTTCGTTGATGGAATTTTTCAAGCGCTGCTGCGAGCTTGTGCAAATGAGATGTGGGGTGGGATGGTGTAAAAGTGGAATTAGGCCAGGCATCTCCTCCTGCTTCACGAGACAAACGCTGCAGGAGGGCAAAGCTGACCTGCTCCTGAAGGATTTGATTTTCTTAGGCTTCTGAGAAACCCCAGTCCAAGAAGGTTTTGAAATATTTCAGGGATCTGAGGGCTGACTTTCCCGAGCAGGTGTGGACTTACACTGAGATTACTCTGCAGATGTGTCTGAGATCAGTGAAGTTCCAACCTGGCAGTGGTGCTACCTGAGACTCCCTGCCAGAGAAACAGGGCTGGTGTCCCCAGCAAGGAGGAGGGAAAGTGCCATAAGTGGTATTTTCTCCTTTTTTAGCCTTTAAGATGTGCTATCAAAGCTGTCTGCTCTGCAGGACACCTGGTGTGCCAAATTGGCTGAGCCCTGGTAAATGCTGGAGTTCAAGGCAGGATCTGAGTGTGCAGGGGCAGCACTGAGTGCCTGGGCAGTGCAGGAGGAAGGCAGGATTTTGCTTGGAAGGAAACAGCCACTTTTTGTGCCAGGAAATTGTTCTGTTCCCCTTCCCCTTCATTCCCCTCCTTCAAATTAATACTGTAACTGGAATAAAAGAGCTTCTAACTCAGGTTTTCCTTCTGCTGGTTTTTTTTTTTTTTTTTTTTTTTTTTTTTTTTTTTTTTTTTTTTTTTTGTTGTTGTTGTTGGGTTGGTTTTGTGTGGCATTTTTTGCTTTATTTTTTAATTAGAAAAAGCAGCAAAACCCTGATGGCTGAGGTTGAGTTTGGTGTGATCTGGGTGGCACGAGCATTTTTGCCTATTTGGCAGATTCCCTGGAGATTCCCAATCCTGTGCCAGCAGCATCCTTGCACTGAGCATCCCCACTCAGCTGTGCCACAGATCCCCTCCAGAAGTCCTGTAAAAACCCTTCAGTCACTTGGAATGCAAAACTATAATCCTTGGGAGTAATTTTTCTGTTTCCTCTATAGAATGATTTGGTTTAATTTTTATTTCTTTCTGCTGCTTTTGCTTTAACTCAGCTCACCTTGCCAGGGTCCTCCACCCCAGCACCCGCTGTGGCCCCGTTCACCTGACATTAAGGTTTGTAGGAGATTTCTCACTGACTTGCTGGAAACTGGATGAGGCTCTTAAATTATGCATGAGCAGTCTGCTGCCTGCCTGAGTGAGGGATTCTTCACCTGGTGGGGATGGAAGGGGTGTTTTAAAGGCTCTTATTGCAGTTTGCAGCTGGGCACCACGAATCACTCCTGTGCTCTTTGGCATGGTGTGATCCTGTTGGGGCTTTGGGGTTTGATGTGGCCAAAGTGATTTACACCAGTCTTGGGGCTGGGCTGTCAGTTCCCATGGTCGTAGGGAGGGTGCTCTTGGATGGGATCCTAATAAAGACCCCTCAGAAGGGGAGATGACCCTTTGGCCATGTGGTCCCTGAGTCTCCTGACGTGCAGCAGCCCGACTCCAGCTGTTCCACCCACGGGTGCCTCTGGAAAGGGGCTGAGCCCCGGGAAAGCAGCACTTTGGCATCACTGAAAAACTCCAGCAGCCTGGCAGGGTTTGTGTCTGAGGCAGGGGCACCTCCCAGGATGCAAGCCAGCCTTTCCCAGGATCGAAGGGCAGGTCAGGAGCTCTCCTCGTGTGCTGCCCTGTCCCTCACAGCAAACCTCCTGTCATGGATGTTCTCCATCCTCCTTGGGGTTGTCTGGCCACTTTCTGAAGCTGCCAAATCCCTCAGAACAGGTCTCATGGCATGTTCTGCACTCCCCTGGGATTTGCCCTCCGAGGATGGTGGTTGCACCCCGGGCAGCATTCCAGCATTCCCCTGAGGAGAGCTGTGGGTGGTGGGGGCTGCCTGCAGCTCCAGAGCTGGGGCAGTGTTCTGACACAGGACTGAGGTCCAGGAGGAGAGGGGACCTTTGCAGTGGTTCATCTCCCATGGGGAACGAGCCAAAGCCAGCTAAAGAGCTGGACAGAGATGCAGGAAGAGCTGGAGGCAGTGTCCATGGAGTGCTTTGGGTGGGAAGGGACCTCAAAGCCCACCCAGTGCCACCCCTGCCATGGCAGGGACCCTGCCCAGCCTGGCCTGGGACACTGCCAGGGATCCAGGGGAGCCACAGTTTCTCTGGGAATCTCTGCCAGGGCCTCCCCCCCCCTTGGAGTGGTGCATTCATGGCTACAAATCCTGAAATAGCAGGAGTAATAAACTGTGGTTTGGGGCTGTGCTTTTTTCAAATGGGCAGAATGAATTAAAAACTTGTCAACTACACAAGGCTACAGAATCTCTGTGAAGGAGCAGGAGCTGATTGCAGCAATGCTGGGTTTGTACCCTGTGGTTTGTAGCAGTGTTCCCTGCTCTGCTCAAAATGATGATTATCAAGTACAGCTCTTGAAATTACACCATTCTGTTCCGTTAGTCATCATTTTTTGCACTGAATATCATTCAAATATTTGCTCTCTTCAGCTGATACTTTCCTCTGAGAAGTTTAATTGTCTAGAAAACAACCTAAGTACATATTTAAGGAAAACAGTCTGTATTTATGTGTTAAGGTTTTAGCTGCTGCAGCACTATTTCTCCCATTTAGGCAAAACCAGGACAGCCTGTTAGGAGGAAAAATGGTCTCTATAGCTAAAAAAAATCCACAGCAAATTAACTCAGTGATGTTGAATGGTGGCAACAGTGCAATATTTTTTGTCTCAGATGAACCACTGCATACTGAGATATTTCATGTAGTTTGTGGGGCACGTGTTTGAAAAGCTGTTCCAGACATCCTAAATGCTCCAGGCTGGGCTTGTTAGTGCAGGGCTGAGGGGTGGTGGGGTGTTAATGAGTGACCTGCTGTGTGTGGAGCAAACTGTGGACATTACCACCTGCTCATGGCATTAAAATGAGGCTTGACCTTTATTATAATACAGATTTTTAATAGTATAACATTGGAACTACTCTGAGTCCCAAGGAATTCTGCAGAGAACATGTTCTCTCTCCCTGAGACACGGCTTTAATAGGCTTCAGGACTCCAGCAAGAGAGAGACTTTGCAACCAAATTATTTCCCTGTCTCACATCCAGCCATGGGGAAGGTTGTGCAGAATGACCCAACAACCCTGGAAGCTGCTGTTGTACAGCTGAGAATGTAAAGGATGTGACTGAAAGGAGCTGCTTGTAAAAGGTGAAGGTTTTATGGAGATGTCATTTAGATGTAGGCAGAGCAAAACACGGTGTAGGGTTCAGTAGGACACAGCTTTTCTTGCTTCTCCTGTGCAAAATAGATTTTATTTCTGGGTAGCTCAATCTTAATGCAGAAAAATAATGTTCCTATAACTATATAAAATGGGCAACACTGCAGACTGAATGCAGAAATTGCAAAAAAACTCCATCTTTTTCTCTTCTATGTTAAATTTAACTATTCCTGGTCTTTGCAAAGGGCACATGGTTCTTTGCAGAGGATGAGATACAAAATTCACCAGTGATCTTCTGGTACTGTGCAATTCTCAACTGCCTGGATGGTTCTTAATTAAATACAGAAATCGTCTTCAATTCTCTTAAATTGTTCTGTGCTGCTACTGTCGGGTGTTGAGCAGCTCCTAAATTTCTCTTATGGTGAATAAATGGCCTGATATCCAGGAGCCAAGTGTTGTAAATCCCTCTGCCATAAATCTTCCATCCATCCAGAGGAGGATGCCAAGCTCAGAGGTTTTGAAGGATTTTGAGAAGCTCTGGCACTGGGAATGAGTAGTTTTAAGATTACAGGGGCTTGGAGCTTTGGAGTCCTTCAGTGTTACTGCTTTTCTTTAGTCCTGTGCACCACTGCCCAAAGTCAATATACGGAAATGTTGATTTTGAGGCTGAAAAAATGGGTAGACAAAACCCCAGTCTAAACCCTGATGCAAAAAATCAGTAGGGTAATTTTAGGAGGAAGAAGAACATTTAGGTACCAAACTCATGCAAGCTTGGAGAAGCATTTTTCACTCTGTTTTTGGCTGATAGCAAATATAGCAAAAATCTCTAAGGACTTTCCCTGCAGCTCTTGTCCAGCAATGTGCAGCCTCATCTACCTGCTGCTTATTACTGGGATTAGCTTTGCAATAACCTGGAATCTTACTGGGAGGAGTCTCCCTTTCTCCCATCCTTCATCAAAGGAAAATCAAAGAAAAGAATGCAATATTTAAATTTTTTCTTGCTGTTGTAACATAAGGATTAAAAGAAAAATGATGTTAAAATATCAGTGAAATTTTCCCAAGAATGTTTTTTGTTACATATTCACATATTTAAAATATGAGGGAAAGTTCAAGTTTTGCTCGTGGGAAATATTCCAGGTGTAGCTGGGGAAAAACAGCTTTTCTCCTGTCTCTGTCCCGTCTTCCTGTGTTTTCTCAGAGCCACTGGAGCACTGTGGCTGTGAGTTTGTAGGGAGTCTATCACTGAAATAAGAAAAACATTCCTCCCTCTGGATGCAGCAATCTGTAGTGCTGGGAAGTCCCGTGATGGAGAAACCAGGCAGGATGTTTCCCTTCAGAGAATGAGGATTCTTTGATTGAGTGTCTGTATCAAATTAGAGGATGCTTGTTTGCAATTTTGCCACTGTTAGGCAGGATCAGCTTTGTCCAATGCATGGACTTTGCCACATCTGTGGAAATAAGTGTGTGTGGGGATTGAAAGGCTTTGCTGAATTAGTTCTGCTTTCATGGAAGCAATTCCTGACCCACTGGGACCAGGATTGGGCTAAACACTGATGCTTATCTGCCTGGGTGGGATTTTGAGACTGCTGCCAAGGGGAGTGTGACTCATTCAGGTGTTCTGAGACTGTTGGAAGCCACAGAGATCACCTGGATACTTTCTGGGCTCCTCTGAGTAGTGTTAGCAGCAACATTGGTCATGGTCCAGGTAAAGCACCAGTCGTTCTCCAAGACCTTCTGCTCTTCAGCTTCAAAATTAATATTTCAGTGTAGTAAGTTTAAGGAATGGTGCCTCAGCTTTCCTGTGTGTGAGACAGACATGGGGCTGTGATTCAAAGGAAATCCTGCATTCCTGGTGTGATCTCTGAGGAAAAAGCATGTGGTGCTGTGAAATCAGTGACTCCTTGCATCAGCTGACTGGGATAAGGGTTTGTGTGCAAGGACCAGGCAGCCCTGCTGGGGTCTGAGCTGTTTGTGAAGGCTGCTGAGAAAAACCTTGAGGCTGGAACAAAATATTTATCTCTCTGGGATACAACTGAGCTGCTCGTGGGAAAGCAGAACAATCAGCAGCAATCTGATTTCCAAGGAATGCTCCCTCCATGTGTGGAGGAGGAGCACGCCTGGCATCCTGCTCCCTGAAGGGAGAGTTTCTGTGTGGAACTGGGAGCTGGGACTGCTGCCCGATGGAAAGGGGATTCCCTCGGTGTCCAGCTGAGTGTCTCCAGGACAGCACAGGAGCTGCTGCACCTCTGGTGCTTTCCAGGGCTTTTGCTTCCCTGTGCCAGCAGGATTTGAGGCTGGATGTGGGCACAGGGGCTGTCACTGTGATGGTTCAGCCTTAAAAACTGCTGCCTCACCTCAGAGAGGCTTCAAACTCTCCCCTCTCCATTCTGGTCAAAGAGGAAGCTACAATTCCTGTGTTTTTCCTGGATTAACCCCAAAAGCCATGTCCCCTCTCCCTTTGCCTTTTGTGAGTGTCTCATGAGCACTTCCTGCTGCTGATCAATCCCTCAGCCCCTGGGAATGGGCTGAGGCTGGAATAGCTTTCTCTTTGTTGGCAGAGAGTTGTGGGATGGACACCTTTGCCACCTGTATCCTTCCAAATCCTCTGAAAAGTCCTTTTTCCAAGAGCCCCTTCAGTGCTGCTCTCAGATAAAGCTCCTTAAAGCAGGTGTCTCCTGACAGCCTGGTTCTGCTGGCTCTCTCCACACGGGAGCAGCTTCTGGGGAAGGAAGGGCAGCTGCCTCCTGAGTGCAATCCTTGGGGAATATTCCTGAGAGGGGACAGGAAGGAATAGAGCAGAAGGAGTTTGCTCTCCCTGGGCTGTGGATCAGTGATGCTCAGCAGGGCTGGGGAGCTGTTCCATGGCTCTGGGTGGCTCTGCTGGGTGTGTTCACCATGCTCAGAGCAGGGGAGGCTCTGGGTGAGTCCCACCACTCCTGTGTGGTGCCAAGGAGCTGCCTGTGGCTCCTGTGCTGGGATGTGCTCCCGTGCCAGAGGCTCCTGTTCATTCATTCAGCTTTAGTAAGGAGAGACCAGGTCAGGAGGAGCCACTGGACTCCAAGCACGTATTCACGGGAGGCTTGGTGGATTAAGCGTGTGTGGAGGAGCTCAGTGAGCTGAATCCTGCAGGGGATGAGAGCTGGCCTGTGGGCCTGGGGATCAGCAGAGCTGCTCCTGGGCTGGGCTGTCAGCAGCCAGAGACAGGGACCAGGATCCTGCTCTCCAAAGGGCTGAGTCCTGGGGCCCTCCTGTGTCCAGCTGCAGCAGGTGCTTTAATCATGCTGGCTCAGATCCTTCACCGTTGAGGATTCTTCACTGGATGTTAAATATCTGTCTATAATCTATCTGTCTGTATCTGTATATCTCACAGAATATCCTGAAGTGGAAGGGATCCACAGGGATCATCAAGTCCAACCCCTGGCTCTGCACAAACCAATGGAAATTTGATCTTGGCTTCAAACTAGTGGGACAGCTCCACAAGGGAATTCTGCCCACAGTTGTGTTTCTCACATTGCAGCCGAAGCTCCTTGGCCCAGGAACTTTGTGCTTCTGCAAGGCCAAGGACCCTGATGTGATCCAGCAGGAAGGATTGGTTTGGAGCTGCTGGGATTTCAGTTCCTGGCACTGAAGCCCAGGGAAAGGGAAGTGTATTGGTGCAGTGTCCTGGCGTGGATTCTCTGGGTTATGTGTCCCTGCAGCAGGGGTCTTTGTGCTCACAAAGAAAACCCAAGCTCCAGGAAAAGAAGAATCACAGAGGGCACTCCCAACATTAATGGTTCTAGGATAGAGTCCAACCATTTCCCCAGCACTGCCAAGGCCACCACTGACCCTTGTCCCCAGTGCCACATCCACGTGGTTTTGGACACTTCCAGGGACAGTGATCCCACCCCTGCCCTGGGCAGTTCTGACAAGGGGAGGAGTGTGGAGCCTGCTCTGCCTTTGCACAACACCTGCACTGACTGTGCTGCTGCACCCACTCGTCCCCTGCCACCAGGGCTGCAACTCAGCCTGTTCTGAGTTTCAGATGTTTTTTACCAGGGTCACTCTGTTTCTTTGCTGCAGGATATGGCTGCACACATTTCTGCCTCTTTGCCAAGCAGTTTTAGCTTTAGAGGCCTGAAAATGGGTCAGCTCGCAGCTGTGCCATGAAGTATCTAAAGCCTCTGGTATTACAGTGTGGTCACAGTGTTTATTTACTTTTTAGCAATGCTGGCAAAAATACAGATATTTTCTGCAAAATTAGGCGCATGAAGATTTCATGCAGACACATAATTCCTGTGTGTGTTCAAATCTCTTGGGGACTTGGGACCCTCACCCTGGCTTGGTCCTGCAATCCCAAATTCTGCAGCTCATTTCAAAACCAGAAGGGATTTAGTGCAGTGGAATGAGCCTTTCCCTGTCTGCATGGTCCACTGCACAAACCAGGCCTTGGAGAAGGTTCAGCAAAGACCCTGATCCACTGGGCTGAAACTGTCTGAGAGTTTCCATCCAGGAGACAGTGAATATTTTTAAAAAGGTAATACCTTTAAATAATCCTGTGAGTCCTTCCCTCCCAGCACTGGGAACCTCTCTCTGTGCATTGTACATGGCTTTGTGTGCACTGCTGTACACAGCTTTATAAAACTGAGGGAGGTTTTCCCTGTCTTACTAGGGGGAGGAATCTGGGGAAATTATTCTGGGGTCCTTTATGGCACACAGGGAAGAAGAGGTTGCTGTCAGTTCAGGATTCCCAAGTTCCAGCCTAGGAAAGAAGTGCTTGGGTCTGGAAGTTCTCTTGCTCCTTGAGTCTTCCTTTCTAGTTTTTTTTTTTTGCTAAACCCATATTTACAAGCAATATTCACAGCAATCTGTATTTTTCCCCTCAAGACCTATGCCAGAACCTTTCCTCCAGGTAAGGATCAGGAGCACAGGCTACACTGCAAATTGCAGTTTTGCCTAAAAGCAGCATAGTTTAAAATACTTCCCTCAATTTAGACTTCTAAAACTGAGGCCCAGCATCATCCTCACCCTTTTTACTTGCAAAAAGAAGTTTGAGAAGAAGGAGACTTTGAGCATATCTGGATAATTTTTATCTGAAATAAACGTCTTCAAATAAAGCTGTTGTCCTTTTGCAGAAGGATCAGAACTCTTTTGATAGAGACAAAAACCTGCCCCTGATTAATTTTATTCTATTACCTGAGTGTTTGTTAACCCTGGTCACCTCCATCTCTCTCAAGGCATTGAAGTGCTGTTATTTCTCAGAAAACACTCAGGAGGGATTGAATGTTCTTCAGTTTACAAGAAGCTGCAAAGAGGAGAGGTTCAAAGAGAATGTCTAGCCTGGTGTTCAAGAGGAAGGGTTTTATCCCATGAATAGCTAAATCAGAGAGAGGGTGATGCTGTGGTGGCAGGTTGGGGATGAAGGTTTGATTTCCACTGTAATGAGACCTGCCTGGACAACCTCCCATAAATGCAAAGCTTATAATAGCTCAGCATGCAGTGATTTGAAAGGATTAATTAGAGCATTTATTAATTTTCAGATGTTTCAATTCTGATTGTACCTTGGAAACAAAGACTTTTCTTTACAACACTGAGGGCAACGTTCTCCTTATGCTGCCAGGAGCATGCAGCACGTGGGAATGGCCCCAGGGGAAGGGACAGGGACTGATCCCAGGCATTCCCCCTGCACAGGAGGCAGAGACCAGAGGGGGGCTGGAGTCTCATCCCTGGGGATATTCCAGAGCCCCCTGGACACAATCCTGTGCTCTGTGCTCTGGGATGGCTCTGCTGGAGCAGGGAGGTGGCACCAGGTGCCCACTGTGCTCCCTTCAGCCTGAGCCATGCTGAGATGCCGTGGTGGATCATCTCTGTGAAATTCCTTTGCTCCTGGAGAGGAGCAGGACACATTTCAGCTCCCCAGGAAGATCCTCAGAGCTGGAACCCAACTTAGGAATGTGTGCACACTGAGCACCCAGTTCACATCATCTCCTCAGGGCAGCATGGAGGGAAAACCAAACCAAACCAAACCAAACCAAACCAAACCAAACCAAAGCCCTCATTGCAAATCCTGTGCCAGTTTCCAGCAGCGTTTCTCACCCCTGTCCTTGTCACATGCTGATTGTTTGGATGGAAAAGACAAAATGGAGAAAGATTTGCATGTTCATCATTTTGGGTGTCAGGCATGACAAGTTCAACAGCTGCTCTGGAATGTGCAGCTCAAAAAAAGGAGGGGTTTGTAGTGTCAGATATTTTGGGTTTTCATTTATCAAAGTAGGTAAGGTAGAGGCTGAGCACAATAAATAATTGAGCTTTCCTCATATAAATATAACAGCTCTGAGTGTTTGCTTGAAATATCATAGAGAACTGCAGAATATATATCAGAGGGAGAGAATCCTCCATGGGATTAATCAAAATTCTGTTTACAGAGCAGTGACTTAGGTTAGAAATGTGTGTAAGTGGGACAAGTATCATACTCTAAGTCTGTCTTAAGTGTTTAATACCATTATACTTTTACTGTGCTTTGTGTTATTATTGTATTATCCAGATTCCTCTGCTTCTGAGGTAGCAAACCTCCTCCCTCTGCCCTGGAGAGTTCCAGCTGGACCAGGGCAGCAGGAGAGGGACACAGGGCTGTGCAGCCTTTAGATGAGCTGAGCATGACCAGTGTAAGTAGGCTGAGCTCCCCCACTCAGACCCAGTTATTTATTGGTTTGTATTTCAAATTAGTGCAAGTCTTCTCTGCCTGACTCTAATTGGAAGGTGCCTGAGGGTATGGAAGCTGCAACCATGGTCTGACACCAGCTGTAACAATTTCCTCAAGAATAGAACCAAATTTCAGGTGGGTGCTGCCTACCATGAAAGTAGCAGGTAATAGCTGTCATCACAGAAGGATTCAGAGCAAGGCATAGTTTAGAATTCATAGATCTGTTGCTTGAATTAAATAAAATTCGTATTTTTGGAAGGGCTTTGAAATATAATTAAATTAGAAAACGTCTGAGGAATAGTTGGACAACAGCTTGCAGACTAATAAAACAATCTTTCTGTATTACTGATCTCCAAAAGGCCCCAGAGTAGAAAAGAAGGGGTGTTTAGCTATTAGAATTAAAATTCTGTCTTGGTATAAAAGCCACATAAGGAGCAAGTGAAGGATTTTCAGTGAGTGTGGTTTTTTGAAGCAGAATTGCCATTTCCAGTGACTGGTCCCTTGAAGCATTCCAGCTCATTGTGATGACACCAGCTCATGTTCCTTCTGCTCAGAGAGCCATTTCCACACCAAATGCCATTGCTGGGCTGCAGTTCCTGCAGTTCCAGGAAGGGAATTGCTGCTGGAATTGCCATCCCACAGGCTTTACCTAACCCTAAAGCACACAGGTAGATTTTTATTCATCTGCCAAACATTGAGGGTACTGCCAACTGGGGTGGAGGTACAGAAATGGTTTTAAAATGCCAAATTCTGTCATGCTGGAACATAGCCCAGCTCTGGATTACAAAGCAACATGGATTTATTGGTGGTCAAAAAGAGGTGGCACTAAAATTAGAATTAATTACCATGGATGCAGTTCAATAGTGAGCTTTGGCGTCACTGCAGGAGAAGTTACTGGGAGAGAAGTGCTGGGATGAAAACTGGGCACAGACACCTCCTCAGCTCCAAAATGTGCAGAGTCCAGTCCTGTGCTGGTTGCCAAGAGAAAAAAGTGACCTGCCATACTCAGTTACAGAACCAATTTCATCAAAATCAAGGAAATAAGTAAGAAAATAAGATGTTAAAAAAAAAAAGAAGAAGAAAATTAAAATTAAACCCCACTGTTCTAGTGATGTGATAGAGCTGAAAAAAAAAGCCATCCAAGAAACTTGAATAAATTTGAAACAGGCTTTCAAATCATCCAGCTCATTTCAGCCCATCTTCTTTCCTAGAAGCATTTCTCTAATGAAAACACTTTTTCTGCCATTAGACTAATTTTCACTTTCTGGTTGGCCTGTGCCTCATCCCACTCAGAGAATAATGGGCTCCTCTGTAATTTGAATTCCAGCACTGAGCTTTAGCCCTGCCCAAGACAAACCTGGTTTGGGAATCCACTCTCTGTCTGTTACCTGGCAGTAGTAACTTGAGGAGCAGGAGGCATAAATGTGAAGCCTCTCCTGTCCCCAGGATAAAACCCTTGCTGAGCCCAGGGCCAGCCTGGGCTGTGCTGCCCAAAGGACACCTGCACAAGATCCCTTGGAAGAGAGCAGGTGGCTGTTGCACTCTACTGCACCCAAGGAAAACTATCCAAGGAAGAGCTGTGGGATGGGGGAGTGGTCTGAGGCTCCAGCAGGAATCTGGAAAAATCCAGACCTGTCCATGTTCTGGGGCTGAGCCCCATCTCAGACCCAAGGCTTGGCCCCTCCTGCTGTGGGTTTTTGTGGGTTGTTCTCACTCCCACTCATGCTTCAAAGGGTTGAAGCATGAACCCTTGCATCGACTTCTTTTTGTTTCTGAGGGATCATCACTGTCTCTCCTTCCTACTGGCTCAGTTTGGGAATTGGGTGCTTCACCTTGAAGGGCCATCATTCCTTTGTCTCTGCCTCCTCGAGTTTGTCCCCTCTGAGGTGGTGCCAGTGCCTCTCCCTGACAGCCAGGGATGCCTCCCACAGGGCACAGCAGCCCTCAAAATCGAGTGATCAAAGCTGGTTTGGTTTTTTTTTTCCTTTGGTTTTCAGCTTCTACCAAAGAATTGTCCCTGTCAAGTCTGATTTTCACATGGTGGCAGCTCTGCTGGGTCTACAGGGTCAGATGAGCCTTGTCCATGTGCAGTGATTCCACAGGAACGTGGGGATGCAGACAGGGATGCAGTGCAGTCAAAATAACCCTGCTAGTTGTGTCCCAGATCTGATCCTGCCTGTTCCAGCAGCTCCAGGTGTGGCCAGGCTGGATTCCTCACTTGCTGGAGGAGCTGACAGGCTTCCCTAGGAGTGGGGACCCTGCCAGCCCATTGTGGGGTCACTGAAGTTCCTCAATTCTGCTACTGATGCCTTCCTAGAAAGGCCTCAGTTTAAAGTAACCTGTTACAAAGACACACAATGGATGAAAGATCAAAATTGCTTCCCCTTCATTCACAGAAGCTTATTTTCCAGTGAATCTCTTTTATTGATCTTTTTTCTCTTCTCTTTCTTAGGGCTGCTGTAGTCAGTGATTTTATTCTAAAGCTTAGATTACTCCTGAGAGTAGCTCAGTAACACAGTGTGATTCATCACATTAGAATATGGAAAGGCTGGAAGCCTCTCCTACTGTGTATAATATGACAAGTACAAGTTTTAGATATGAAAAGGGCCTGGTAAACTCTGCATTTTGCTTTAGTGCTATCGATGTAGTGATTAAAACATGCAGGGGTTTTGCCTTCCTGCCTGTGCCATGGTGAAGGTGCAGCTGCCAAAGGCAAAGGGCTGTTTGCAGCTCAGGAGGAGAAACACAAAGTGCTGATCCCAGGCTGCCCCACTGGTAGAGAGCACAACTGGGCAGACTGGTTTTAGGCAGTGTGGACACCCTGTCTGCCACTGAACAGTGCATGAGCCTAAGGCAGCAGCGTCCAAGTGACCTGGCTTCCCTCGGAGATCTGCTTTGCCTGCCTGGATTTGGCAAAATGGATGAACCAGAGCTTCCAAAGCAGCTGGGTAATCCCTGCCTGGCACCAGGGGGGTATCAGCTGCATCTGGTGACTGTAATTCAGTGTGACACAGCAGTGCTGGCACCAGGCAAATCCCTGCTTCCCCTAAGCACTGCCAGGCAGCATTTCATCAGGGCAAACACTGAGCTGTGCTGCTTTCTGCAGGAGAGGCAGGTCTGGGCCACTCTCTCCTAAAGATCCAAGGGTACCAGCTGGAAATGAGCAGCCAGTTGTGATGCTAGGTTTCATGTGGGGATGGGGAAGGTGGAGAACATCAAGTAGAGGAAAAACTTATTTTATAAGAATTGATATGGGTTTGCCTCTTGGAGGGTTGAACAAATATGTTTGAACATAAGAGCGAACTTCATTTCCCTTCAATACTTTAAAATCCATTGGGTGTGTACAAAAATAGTATTCTTTGAAAACATCATGGTTTTTAACTTTATAAAAGGGAAGGGAAAACTCACTGCAATCTGACCCATATCACCTCTTTAAAATTCTCTTTATATTTCCAGATTTCTGAAGGTGTCTCTTAGCCTCTAAAGCTTTCCAGGGACTCAAGCTCCTGCTTTTCCCTTTGGCTCTCTGAGTCTAAGATGATGTGCTTCTAATTCTTTGTCTGCTACTGTAAAAAACAGCTGTGACTTTTTCTCCTTTGCTTGGAAACACACAGTTCTGTTTTCCTGTGTGCAGTGGTTTGTTCTGCCTGGGTTCTTCTCACCATGGCTTTCCCTGGGCAGGACCTGCCATTGCCTTTTACCTCCAGGCTGCATTCCTGTCTCTTCTGAAGATGGTGTAGGATAAAGCCTTGCTCATCACTTTGCTCTCCTCCTGCCCTTTTGCACCCTGACTCTTCTGTTTCCCTGGCTCTGCACAAGGTTAGGTGAAGATGACTCCACTTAAGCCTGGCTCTGGAGATCAGTGCATGTGTGTGAGTGCAGATCTATGAATAAATAATATCAGATCACTGCTACTTGGGGTTTTTTCCTGCCTACCTCAAGAATGCAGCTTATTGAGCCCTGTGGTTAATGCTTTAGGTGAGTAGTAGAACTCAAGTGAATAAATAATTGGGGCCAGTTGTGCATCAAATCAGTGAAAAGACTGCAGTGACAGGTATCTAAAACTTACCAGTGATTGTAAGATTGTCATCTTCTGAAAAGCAATTAACATTTAAAATTACTGGAAATGGGTGGCAGCTGAGGGTGCCTGGGTGCTTTTACCATTAATTGTTCAACAGCTCTTTGGGATTGTTTTGGAAAATACACCTTGGTCCAGTTCACCTGCCTTTGTCCATCAGTATGGACAGGACACAGATAACAACCAATGATTAAACTTCCAGTGGCTTTGCATTGATTATCTCCCACCTCAAGCCTTCCTGCTACCTGCTCCTCAGCTAATTTTCAGTGTAACTCCAAGATAAACACTCAGGTGGTTGTTTCAGCTGGGCCTGTGAAAATGGAGGGAATTATTGTACTGCTTCTAGGAATTTCTAAGGCTCTTTTGAAAGAGAAGTTGATGGGGAAAAAAAATAGCTTGGGGAAGCTCTAGATCCCTTTAATGGAGAGCTGATAACATTGATGGAAAGCAGAGAGGGAGGTAGGAAAGACTCAGCCTCTTTCCACAGAGAGGATGGGGCACTGAGATTTATGTTACTTTGTACACTTTAGGGAGAGTTTATTGAAGCTGAATTATTCAATTACAACAGACTTGATTGAATGAACTGCTTTTTAAAGTGCAAATAACACCTTTGTTTTACATGGAGTATAAAATCAACAGCATTAATATTTATAGGAACTCATTTTGTCTGAATGAAACTGGTTTCAAGTACCACTGGTTGAGTGCTTTTAAAATTAAAAAAAAATCAATTCACCAGCATCATTTGTAGAGAAAAAAATTTAGTTATCTGTGCAAGTGAGGTAACCTGGTTTAGAGCTGATGGGAACAGTTCCCACCTGCTTTCTGTTTTGGGGTGTCTGTAATGGGGCTGGGTAATACTGTCCCTTAAATTAATAAAAGCTTGTTCTTGGGACCAATCAGTTCAGGAATTGAATATTGCAGCTGAGCACAGGAACCTGATTTTATCACAGATTACTGGAGTTGGGGCCATTTAGAGTGAATACATGATAATAACAGGGAACTCTTGATCAATATCCAACGAGTCACAACCAAGGAATGGGGTTCCTTGGTTTTTGGTTGATTTTGTATTTATAACAGGAATTTTAACCTACATGCCTTTAGCTGTAATTAATTAATTGCAGGTGTGTTTAGCCAGAAGTTCTCTGAGTACAGTGCTGATGGGGCTGGCTCAGGAGTGGCAGCTTTCTGTCGTGGTGTGGAAAGCTCCCCAGGGTTGTAAGCATTTTGAGCCAGTGGCCAGGGATTGTTCCTGTCCCACCCAGAGGAATTCCTCTTGCTGGTTTGCAGCTGTATCCTCCAGGCCTTGTTAAACTTCTGAGTTTCCATCACTGCCGAGAGCCTGGCTGCTTTTCCCCGGGTATCAGGGAAAAACTCCCTTCCAGTCCTGCAGCTCCTGTGGCTGCTTTGGGTTTTTTAAATGTGTTTTTTCTCTTAAAGCAGGATGATGGACTTTGTAGAGGCACCTAGAATGTTTGCCCATCATTTTTGCCTTCAGTTTTTAGTAAACTTTCCGAATATTCCCAGACAAAGCTGACATCATTTTGAGAAGTTCTGAAAGTCTTGCAGTTTTGGAGCAGTTGCAAAGCAACTTGTTGCTGTGGTGATTGTAGAATCCTGGAATGGTTTGGGTTGGGAGGGACCTTAAAGCCCACCCAGAGCCCCCCTGCCATGGTGGGACCCCTCCCATCATCCCAGGGGCTCCAGCCCCATCCAGCCTGGCCTGGGGCACTGCCAGGGATCCAGGGGCAGCCACAGCCGCTCTGGGCACCCTGTGCCAGGGCTGCCCACCCTGCAGGGAACAATCCCTGCCCAGAATCCCGTCCATCCCTCCTCTCTCTCCAAGTGGAGCCATTCCCCCTTCTCCTGTCACGCCAGGCCCTTGCCCCAGCTCTCTGCCCATCTTTCTCCTCGGCTCCTTCAGGTACTGGAAGGTCACAATTCGTTCATCCCTAATGAGCCCTTGGTCCCTTCCAGGCCCTTGGTCTTTGGTGCAGAGGTGTTGATGAAGTGCTGGCTTTGCAGACCCCTGCCCCTGGAGCCCAGGCACTCTCTCCAGGGATGCTGAAGGGCTCAGCCTTTCCACCAAGCTCGGCCAGCAAGGCTCAAATTCCGCCCAATTTCCCACAGAGCTCTCCATCCCTGTACTCTGGTTTCCTGGGCCTGAGACTTTCTGAGTTTCTGAGCTCAGCTTCTTCGGGATGTTTGGATTCAGGAGACCTTGTTTCTCACAAGCTTAGCAGAAACATTGCTAATGTTATTGTAGAGTGTGATGTTTCACATTCCTGTCTGTGGGATGGACTTCTCTCTGTCTTTCAGTTCTGGGCCAGTGGGATGAAGAGTTCTGGCACTCTTCTGCCCAGTGGCATGGCCTGTGCTTGTAACTATATAAGGAAGTCAATTGTTTTAATAAAGTAGGGTAGAGTCAGATACATGTTATAACGAGATCTTGATGTCAGTCTGTCTCACCACCCACAGCAACATCTGGTCTCCTGAATCCAAACATCCTGAAGAAACTGAGCTCAGAAACTCAGAAACTCTCAAACCCACGAAACCAGACTACACATCCCCACCACTGCCATGTCTTTCCCATGGATGTTTCCCTCTGCTATGTGTCAGGGGAGGATTAAGAGCTAAAGAAACCTGCTAATTACTTAGTGGGATCAGCATCTGCTAATGAGCTGGGGTGCAACAGTCCAGCACCGGTCTGTAACAAATCTGCCTGCAGATAATTTGCTCAGAGCAGATTTTTGTCTGGATGAGCTAGATCCACGTTTCACTTGAAGCAGTCACCTAATTAATGGCATTAACAGGGAGGGGTTTCACTTCCAGCAGAGGAAATGCCTCAGGCACTGGCTCCTGTTCCCCGGCACAGGGCAGGGACTGCAGCCCTCCCCTGGACCAGTCCTAGAAGGGTTTGGGGCTTGTCGGGAGAGAGAAGCAAAGGAGAGGTGGTGATGTGAAGGTGGCCACTTGAACATTTTTGTTGGCACCTTGTCCCACCAACTGCAGGTGGAGCACGGGTCAGCATCTTCCAGTTCTAGAGCTTGATCATGCCAGTAATGTCCAAAGAAATAATCTGGAAAAGTGTTTCTCTCATCTTGATTTTAAAAAACTATTTGTCACCTTGATGCTTACATATCAGCTTATTAATGGCACGGCAAAAAACTGATGGGGGTCATGCCTCCCACGCCTCCAGAGGACTGCTGGACTCCCAGTGCACTTGGATGATGGAAACTGGGCTAAAAGAGAAGCAGGAGGCCCACATGCTGTCCAGGAATTGTGAAAGCTATTATCCAACTAGCTGGTTACCAGCCAGCTCCAGAGAGAAAGCAGTAAAACCCCTATTTATAAGGAATATTCCTGTAGAAAAGTGTAATTTGTAGCACTATGTGAGCTAATTACAGTCATTGAAAATCCAAACAATGCAGGAACACTTGGCTTAAGAAAAGAAGCATTAAGAGCTTAACACTTCCAAGCTGTCAGAGTAGTGACCCAGGAAAGCAGGGAAGACAGTTGGAGTTTGGTCCCTATGGATTGGGAGGCACAGACCATAAAGTGGTGCTGCCTTAGCCATCTGCAGGCTGTGGGGATTTCTGTCCTGTGCTGTAACAATTGGAGAACCCACTGCAAGCACTTGTGAAGGCAGCAAAAATCAGCACATATTAAAAAAAACCCCATAATGTAAATAATTAAAAGATAGCATTAAATGCCCCTTATGCTTTGCTATTTTGTGCCTAGTTAGGCTGAGCTTGTCATAACCTCTAAAGAAAGCTTTTGATTTCTAATGCTAAATAGAAATTCAGATATTTGTATAGCTATTATATCTCATATGGTAATATTTCTGTGTTGTTCACTGTTACATAAATTAGTATAAAAACCTGATAATACAGGAGGTGAGTAATTAAAAGCTCAGATCTATGATTTTCTTAGCCATGGAAATCTTTGCCAGAGGCAGCATTAGTATTTCAAGTTGATCACCTGTCCCAGCAGCACATTTGGAGAGCAGAGGATGCACTGAGCTGAGCTCTTTTATTTCTTAGTGCAGGGAGATGGCCACACTCCAAAGGAATTGGCTGGAAAATAGCAGGATAAAAGAACTTCTTCCTATTTTTAGGTGAATTTCCCCCCCCTCCCCCCCCATTGAGCCATATCCAGCATGGTTTGGGGAAAAAAATTAAAATTGGAGGAAAAACCTTGTGGTATCAGCCACACCTCTCCCAGAACTTTATAGTGTGTGATATGTGGACATGAAGGTCAGCGATCCCTCACCTCTCAGATCTTTTCCAAGCAATTTGTAACCTTGTGTATAAAACATCTCTCTTTCTGGGCAGAAACACATCTCACTGCAGAGCTCTTGCTGCCTTTGAAAGGTTCTGTAGGAGCAGTGACCCTAGCTGGCTTACATGCTGGTATCCCTCTTTTCCCCTCGTGTATCAGCTGAGGAGATGAAATTCAGAGTTCTAGAGATGAGTGAAACCAGCAAAGCCCTGAGAGGGCTGGGAGGGGCTCTGAGGCACTCTGATGCTGTTGGGAAAAGATGGTACAAAATAGTTTCTTTTTGATGTTATTTTATCTTTTGCTGTCTCATTATGATGGATGTTGAGCTGGGTCAGAAGCCCAAACTTCCCAAAACTGTACCCAGTGGAGTGGTGAAGATTTCTATCAGAATTCCTTGCTCTTTCCCTTTGCTTATTGCTCCTCTAAATGTCATTCCAGGAAGCTCTACATAATTGAGGCATGTCAAAAACACATGCTTAAGTTATGTGCACCATAGGTCAGTTCTCATTCAGTTTGCTCTCAATCTTTTATCTCCTTGCACAGAAAACCCTCTAAGGAATATTCATATTGTCTAACTTGGCATTAAAATAAACACTTCAGCTTCATTACTTTCACACAGTTGATTTAAATACTTGAAGTAACTGATGAATCCTAAATCATGTTCAGCTGCACAAAAGCTTTACTGAAATTTTACAGAACTGGAGTTTGGGTCACTGGCATTAACTAAAGCCACTTATTGGTCAAGAAATGGTGTTTTATGGAAAACATTAATGTAAAAGGGCACAGACATTTTTAGATGATCCAGCACACATACTCCTGTGGCAGAAGCCTGGGAGGTCCTGCTGCCAGAAGATGAATGAATGCTGATTATAAATTTCAGTGAATGAATGTTTTCTGCTGCTCACCACAGCTGCAGAGTGTCTGTGGGCAGTTCCAAGGCTGGTAATGGATTACAAAGAAAGAAAACAAGGCAAGGCTCACTCAGATTGTTTTATATCCATTAACTCGAGCTAAGGACCAAGTGTGAAGTCCCATTTCCCTATTCCCTGCTCCTGTCTGGAGCTCACAAGGGTGAGCTCCCTGTGCCAAGGCTGTCTTAGAACTTCAAACTGCCCCATTTCCATCCAGTCCTATCTTACCTTTGCCAATTCATACCTGTTTCTGCTAATGAAATTATGTTTTTCCATTCCACTGTCCTGGGAAACAAATTTTTAAAATAACACTGATATATTTTATGCCATTACAAATAAGTAAGTGAAGATGGACACTTGATGTGTGGGTAGCTGACACATTTGACACATGGAATTTTGCTGCATTTTAGGACATTGTAGCTGCATTCAACAACTTATTACCTCAAGGAGTTGAAGTTCATCACTCTTTACAACACTTTTTTCAGCCTCTGAAATGCATCAAGGGCACCACAGTGGTGGTTTATTGTGCTGTGAAAAGGGATCGATTTTTATAATGCAGTTACAGCAATTGGGGTGTCTCAAGGCATCTCTCAGCACTCTATTGCAGTCACACATTGGAGAGTTTGGGTTTCAGAGGCTTTAAAAAACAAAACAAAATAACTCAACCCAGAAACCCCCTACAAAACAAAAGAAAAAACCCACTCCAAACCAAATAAAAACCCCAAATGAACCATCCTGGCGGTCTCGATGTATGGACTATTCTTCCATAAGAAAAAGGCAGCATAAGGGTTGGGTTGCAGAGCTTAATCAGGAATTGGATGAACACTGCAGCTCTTGGCATCCATCAGGTCAAAACTGGGTCTCCTGTTCTTCTTTATTTTAATAAAAGTTTGAACAGTTTCTTTTGGATCTCCCATAGCTGGTTCTGATCTTAGGTTTACTGATGGAGTCCTGTAGTTGTAAGAATTTTGAAAATATTTTCATCTTTAAAGCTCAAAAATCCCCTGAATTTCTAGGTGTTTTCATAAATACTTGAGTAGTTTTCCTTAATTTCCTCAGTTGATTTTTTCTCTCGTAGCACTTTCAAGCAGAATTTTCTGGATGGACTTAAAAGTTTCCCAACCATAGTTCATAAAATCATCACGCAGACCTTACTGTTTCTGATGGAATGTTTTGCATTCCTTCAAGCAAACTTTTGCAATGCTAAAAATGTTTCTGGGTGTCTGAGAAGGCCCAGCCTGGTCCTGGAAAACGATGAGAGATAAATGAATGTGCTCAGTTCACCTGTGTTGGCTTCTCTGGGTCTGTCCTACCTGACCATGAGGAGCCTGTAGGATGTGTTGCTTGAAAAGATTCGAGTTTTCAAGCAGATACTCTTGCTCACTCCCTGCTGGTTTCTGATGAACAGGAAGAATCATTTCCTTGTATTTCTCTGGGCATTGGTGGGAGCCTCAAATTACCAGAAGGGCTCAGAGGTGTGCTGAGGCAGCGACTTGGGAGAACTGCCAGAAGGTTTTCGTGTCAGGTTAACTAAAATTTGGGTTCAGAAGCTGCTGGTAGATGCTCTCTGGTCATCTGGTCAGGAGAAACGCTGGAGTGCTGGGGTAGAGACTTGGGAGAACTGCCAGAAGGTTTTTGTGTCAGGTTAACTAAAATTTGGGTTTGGAAGCTGCTGGTCGATGGTCTCTGGTCAGGAGGAACACTGAGAAACGCTGGAGTGCTAGGGTAGCGACTTGGGAGAACTGCCAGAAGGTTTTTGTGTCAAGTTAATTAAAGTTTGGGTTCGGAAGCTGCCGGTGATGCTCTCTGGCCGTCTGTCGGAGCAGGGATGCGCGCTGCCCTGCTGGGTGGGTTTTGTCGCTGGTGCTGGAAACGAGCAGAGGGACTGAGTGAGTCTGGCCCCCAGCTTCTCTCCGGAGGCTCTGGCGGTGATTTTCCTGGTAGCTGCAGTTTGTTCCCCCTCTCTTCCGAAGGCGCACATTGCCCTCTCCTGGCTGGCGCGGTCCGGGAAGATGCGGTCCCGCTCCGGGACCATCCATCCCTCCGGCTGCCGCTTCCCAGCGAACGCCGGAGTTTAACGGGACGTGTCTGGTGTGAGAACGGCGTTTCGGGGTGACAGAATGATTTAATTCAAAGTGTTGTCTTAGCAAAACTCCTCGAACAAGGGATTCATCTGCTGACTCGCCAGCAGGGTTATTTTTAATGGAATGGTGCTTCGAGCAATATTGTTTTTAGCGGAAAACAATCTGCTCATCTGTCTCCCTTCAGCAGATGCTTCGTGTGAGAGAATACTCAACTTATAAAAAGTTTAACAGGATCCTTGGGATTGTGGAGCATATGTATGCTATAAATACCCTTCTGTTAAACAGGCTGGGCTTTGAAGCTTCACATTTGGATGTTTTGCTGAATATCTAGCTTTCTTTTTTAGAATGAACTTTAACTAGTGGACTGAAATATTTGCTATAGACTGTTCAGATCTCTTTCTGTGGGGGAAGAGAAAAACCTGCTATAGGTAAGAGAAGTGTTTAGAAGATGATGACAATATTCCTCTGAAACATCTATTATTGAAACCTGACAGGTTTTTTAACTTTTGAAGAGCATGGGCTTGGTGAATAGCCTTCAATCAGAAGCTGAACAAAATAACTGCTTTAATAGCAGCTTTTTGTACTGAAAAGGGGGGAAATAGCACTTCAGCAGTTCCCTGAGTCTCCTGAGAAGCTGTGTCTGTTTTGTTCAGGATCTCTGGTATCAGGGGTAGAAGTTTATTCTGATACAGTGGGATCTCACTGGTTTGCTCCATTCTGGTTTGAAAATATCTGACATTTTCATACTCTCTTAAGCAGTGCAAAGTGAGTACATGTAAAAGCCTCCAGAGGCACTTTGGTACAGGAATTGCTTCTGTTAGAGCCAACTGCTCCCACCTCTGATCCTGCTCCAAGCAGCAGGAGAAGGGAGGGTGGCAGTAGAGTGGAAGCAACAAACCCCTTCATGACGACATTTCTAACTCTGAGACCACAAAAAATAACCACAATGAGGACATGGTGAGATAGTATTTATACTGGACACCCTTAAGCTGTCAAAAAAACCCCTCAAAACCCAAAAAAAAAAACCCAACAAAACAAACCAAACAAACCCAAAGGTGAACTCTAAAACCTTCTACCAGGCAGGTTTGCTGTGTATTCTATTTGCTGCAAACCTCTCTCCTTGTGCCATCCATCTGCAGGATTGCACCTCCTAAAGGCAGGATTTTTGGCCAGCCAGTTGCATCATCATGCTGAATTTCTCTGTCTCCAGACAACTCATTCACCTCTTAATCTATGAGGTTTCATAGCTTTATGTACAGCATTTCTTTCTAAAATGGAGTCACAGGTTTTTTATTAACCTCTTGTAGCAAGGATCATCATGAATGAATGGTTCTGCATTATATGAGCTGAGTTATTGCCACTGAAAACTTTGAAACCTTGCCCTGAATTCTACATTTACATGATCTAATCATTCATTGAACCCTTAAGATTTAGACAGACATACACTATGCAACTAATTTTTATTTAGAAGCAAATTTTTAAACAGCATTTTTTCCATTTACAGGTGTTGTTTTCATCTAGAAAGTGATCCCATACAAGTTATAACAGATTCCACTTTTTGCTTGTTTGTTTATCAGAATGCTTTGTAAACCCATGAAGGGAAATACTGGTACTATCAGCTTTTGAAATCAGTCTGGGCTCTGATATAGAAAGCATTGAAAAAAGGATGAGCTCCTGCCTAAAACTTGGACCTTTTCATCCTTTCACGTTTGTTTTAAAATTCCCATTTTGTTCATTTTGGCTTTGCACCTTCCCTGCCACCAAGAAGTTAGGATAGAGGCTGATCCCACCAACACCAGGTCTGGTGTTATTAGTAGACTGTACTCCCAAAATAAAGCTTCTGGGCAATAGCTGTTTGAAGAATAATGAGAAATAGTGAAAGCTCTTAAGTTTTATCTGAAATCATCCAAACACACATCAAAAGACGTGGCCCTGAGGAAGAAAGCCACATCTCATTAATAAGTGCTGAATAAGTTCTGGACCACGTGGTGGGTTCGGATGTGACTGTAAGATGCTCACAGCGCCTGTGGAACACTGATCCTGTGCTCGGCCTGCATAACAAATGTTTAATTTGAGCAAGGCAGCTCTCATTAGGCAGTGAGTCAGGCTGCTATAAATACCCCTCAGCCCAGGCAGACTTGTGCCATATTGTATCAGTGTCTGAGCGCCGAGCGGGTGAGAACTGACTCATATGGGTGACTCACGGCAGACCTGGCGCTCCGCTCCGCAGGATGCCGGCTGCTGCAGGGGCTGGGGAAGGCAGGCTGGGCAAGCTGCAGGAGCAGGGCAGCAGGGCTCTGTCAGGAGCAGGGGGTGCTGGGGGCTCTCAGGAGCAGGGGAGGCTGGGGTTTTGAGGATGCTGAGGTTTGTCAGGAGCAGGGGATGCTGAGGTTGTGAGGATGCTGGGGTTGTGAGGGTGCTGGGGTTGTGAGGATGCTGGGGTTGTGAGTATGCTGAGGTTGTGAGGATGCTGGGGTTGTGAGGATGCTGGGGTTTGTCAGGAGCAGGGGATGCTGTGGTTTGTCTGCAGCAGGTATCATTTCTGAGCCTGATTTTGTCCTGATTTTGTGTGGTTTTGAGGATGCTGGGGTTTGTTGGGAGCAGGGAAAGCTGTGGTTTGTTGGGAGCAGGGCATGCTGTGGTTTGTCAGGAGCAGGGGATGCTGTGGGTTTGAGGATGCTGTGGTTTTTTCGGAGCGGGGGTTGCTGTAGTTTTGAGGATGCTGGGGTTTGTCAGGAGCATGCTGTGGTTTTGAGGACGCTGTGTTTTTTTGGGAGCAGGGAATGCTGTGGTTTGTCATGAGCGGGGCACGCTGTGGTTTGTCATGAGCAGGGGATGCTGTGGTTTTGAGGATTCTGGAGTTTTGAGGATGCTGAGTTTGTGAGGATGCTGGGGTTGTGAGGATGCTGAGGTTGTGAGGATGCTGGGGTTTGTCATGAGCAGGGCACGCTGTGGTTTGTCATGAGCAGGGGATGCTGTGGTTTGTCTGCAGCAGGTATCAGTTCTGAGCCTGATTTTGTCCTGATTTTGTGTGGTTTTGAGGATGCTGGGGTTTGTTGGGAGCAGGGAAAGCTGTGGTTTGTTGGGAGCAGGGAATGCTGGGGTTTGTCAGGAGCAGGGGACGCTGTGATCTGTCAGGAGCAGGGGATGCTGAGGTTGTGGGGGTGTTGNCTGTGGTTTTTTCGGAGCGGGGGTTGCTGTAGTTTTGAGGATGCTGGGGTTTGTCAGGAGCATGCTGTGGTTTTGAGGACGCTGTGTTTTTTTGGGAGCAGGGAATGCTGTGGTTTGTCATGAGCGGGGCACGCTGTGGTTTGTCATGAGCAGGGGATGCTGTGGTTTTGAGGATTCTGGAGTTTTGAGGATGCTGAGTTTGTGAGGATGCTGGGGTTGTGAGGATGCTGAGGTTGTGAGGATGCTGGGGTTTGTCATGAGCAGGGCACGCTGTGGTTTGTCATGAGCAGGGGATGCTGTGGTTTGTCTGCAGCAGGTATCAGTTCTGAGCCTGATTTTGTCCTGATTTTGTGTGGTTTTGAGGATGCTGGGGTTTGTTGGGAGCAGGGAAAGCTGTGGTTTGTTGGGAGCAGGGAATGCTGGGGTTTGTCAGGAGCAGGGGACGCTGTGATCTGTCAGGAGCAGGGGATGCTGAGGTTTTGAGTATGCTGAGGTTTGTCAGGAGCAGGGGATGCTGAGGTTGTGAGGATGTTGAGGTTGTGAGGATGCTGAGGTTCTGAGGATGCTGGGGTTGTGAGGATGCTGGGGTTTCTCAGGAGCAGGGGATGCCGTGGTTTGTCTGCAGCAGGTGTCATTTCTGAGCCTGTTTTTGTCCTTGCTGTGAGTCGTGCAGTGCTCATCTGGCCCTTCCCAAGGTGCTGAACTCATCTCTTCACTTGCTTGAAGAAAAGCAATTAGCAATTCTTCTAATTGCTTAAGAATTAAGGTTGAAATCTATCCTCCTGAGAGGAGGAACTTGGGCTTCCCTGGGCCTTGGCAGTGCCTGTGGTGCCCCAGAGCTGCCCCAGGCAGCAGTTGGGTTTTCCCACCGAGGCAGTTCCTCTTGTTAGAGCAACGAGGTGATCTCAATTCCTCTTTGATTGAGACCAAGAAGACCCACTGCACTTTGAATCATTTTGCATTTTGTGCAGACCTGCTCCCTCAACACGAACATATATTGCTGCAACATGACTATTCCTGGAACACACATTGCCCTGGATTAAAATGCAGCCCTCTGTTTTTCACACTTTATTGTCATGGAATAACAATAACACTATAGGGAGTTCCAAGACTTATTATTTCACATACACTAACCCTCAGTTTAAATTAAAGACTAAAATCTGAACCACCTACCTTAATAACTTTTTGCCATTCTATTTTTATTTTTATATCTGTGCCTCTAATTATACCTTCTGGAGAAGCTTCCCAGACTGGTAATGAAGTGTTCACCAGACATTTAGAAAGTCGAGATCAGCTCAGAGCTGCTGGCAAGTCTGTTGTGTTCTGCTTACAGGGGATGACTCATTCTTGGCATTTAAGTTTCCTCATTTGCCAGAACCATCCTTGCCCAAACTCAGGCAGGCAGAACGTTCAGTAGCTACCTCAGGTTTGATGGCACTGCCTTTATTTCTTCTTTCGTCTTTCTTCCCCAAACTGACTGGGTTGTACCTTCTCCCAGAGTGGATGGCTGTGCTTCATTCAGCTCCCCTTCTGGTCTCACAGAGGAAAACTTGGTGTGACTTAGGGGGAATGGATGGATTGCAACCCCAGCAAGATTTTTTCCATGAAAGATAGAAAAGATCTGATGACAGATCACTAAGGAAATCACAGTATCATTAAGATTGGAAAAAACCTCTAGGATCAAGTCCAACCATTAATCCAAAATACTTGCACTAAGCCAGGGTTTGAGCAGTGAGGCTTTGGATTCTACACCAAACACTCAAGAAAGCTTCTATTGCCTGCAACAGCTTGGGTTTGAGTCTGTAGGTTTAGATATTCATCTGTTTGCTTAAAAAAATAAAAGCTGCCTATGTTATCCATTATTATCTATATAGATATTATATATCTATTAAACTCCAAACTAGGCTGAGAAGCTTTTCAGATGTAAAGCATTTATTGTGCCTAAGCTGACCCCATTAGCCTTGGCTGATGAAACTTTCTTTCCATGTTTACTTGGGATTTTGTGTCCCAGTTCATGCAGCCCCTCAGAGGAAGGGCATGCAGTGCTGATTTAAAAGAAGAACCCCACCTCTCCTCCTTTGCCATCCCTCTCAAGGCATGACCTTCATCCCTCTCCCCCTCTGCTGAAGCACTAAACAGGGCTTTTTGTAGGATTTCTCAGCTTGCTGAGCTGCCTCGGGAGCTGCTGCCTTTGTTCTGCCCATGGATTTCTCCCAGCAGCCTTAGGAAATGCTGATTTTGTCCTATATAAGCAAGCCACATGTATCTTTGTAATCTTCCTCAGCACTGAAAGATTTAGATTGTCTTGCAGACATTAAAAGTCCTTTGAGTTCACCATTCCCATCCTAAGTGTGTCAGCTCTCAGTTTGGGCCCATCCAAAGGCAGAGGGATGTGCTTCTCTCACAAAGTCTGCAGCCTAGAAGGCCACAGTCCATTTTATTATCTGAAATATAAGGCTAAATATGAGGAATTCATTTCTTTTTTTGTTTTCTCCATTAGTTTTTAGGCATAAAGAAAAACTATCACTAAGAAATAGCTTTTTGAGGAGGCTGAGGGGTCACATGTCTGGATAGTCCATCATAATTGGATGGACTACTGCTGGGTGGCTTGGCATATTTACAGCTAGTTCTAGATTTTAATTGTGATTGCATTTTAAGTTAGGCTAAACCTAGTACTTTTTGCTGGAGCAAATGTTACAAGAAATGTTATTATTTAGTAAACTGGAAGCCAATTGACTCTTTTTTTCCAGCAACAAAACTGTTTTTTGAAACATCTTTAAATACATTTTTGAAAAGAAAAAACCCTGCCCTACTGTGGCTGCTGGAGCTGGGATTAATAGGGATGATTTTCTGAAGTTCAGCTGCACTCCCCCAGCTCTGCAAACAGATTTACCTGCTGCAGCTTTGATGCTGCCTCCAGTGCCATCTGTTTCCCTCTTGACTGGTGGCAGTGGCACATTGCCCTGCTCCCTGTGCCCAGGGGTGCACTGAGAACCCCAGAGGCATTTATGTCTGCAAGTTACAGCCCAATAATCTCCCTGGTGAAGTTCCTCTCAGCATTTTTATTACCAGCCCTTCAATCATCCTCCTCCTGTGAGGAAGAAAAACATTGAACCTGCCATGACAAACAATTTTGTTGGGTCTTTTTTTTTTTACAAAGGGCAACTGTGTGGGGCAAGGCTCTCAAAAGAATTGAGGATTTTAGAGAGAGAATGAGAAGCAGTCATCCACCCTCTCCTGGAATCACAGCTCTTGAGCTCCAAGTGAGGCTGCTTAAGAAAATAGAAATGTTTTTTCCTTGTAAAGCAGAGTGAAACTTTGCAATGCTCTGTCCCAGAAGGTGGTTGATACCGAGTCCATTCAGATTTCAAAGACAGCCATGGGTGAAAAATGTACCCGGGCTTATTCACTTCTAAGATGCTCCTGTGCATGAGGACTCACTGAACTCTAAGTTCTTGGAAACTGGGAAGTATCAGAATGTGATTAAACTGCAGAACTGCTCAGTGTAAGTGACCTTGGGCAGCATCTACTCCAGCCTCGTGCTCCAAGTCAGCCTGGAACTGGGCCAGTCTGCTCAGGGCTGTCCAGTGGGATCTTGAAAAGCCCCAAAGCTGAAGGTTTCATAACTGCCCTGGGGCTCTGTTCCAGTGCTTTGTCATCCTCAGGGGGGGAAGGAGGACTTTTTGGGCAGCAATTCCCTGCCCCAGTCCCCAGCCTCAGTCACCTCCTCTCAGGTACCCCAAAGCTGCTGCTGCCTCCAGGCCAAAGAGCCCCAATTTCCTTCCTTTCTGTCCCATTCCCTGGTGGGGTCTGTGAGAGTTTGGCTCTGCTGGACAAAACTGCCTCTGCCAAGAGTGAGATCCCTGCAGGAATTGCTGTTTTATCAAGGCTTTTACTCTGAGAGCACATGTCAGCAACAAAGGTCAAGAACTTTGTATTTTCATTGCTTTTTAAAAGAAAATTCAAAGTTCTTGCCTGGATTTTTGGCGAGGTTTCTGGATTTTTGGTGAGGTTTTTTGTTTGTTTGGGGTTTTTTGTTTGTTTGGGTTGGGGTTTTTTTGTTTGTTTTTTTCTGTTTGGTTGTTTTAATAATAATAGATGGTGAGGTTGAGTACAGTTCTGATATTTTGTGCATGGATTTTGAAATCACCGGACTGAAGTGTGTCCCCATGTTGTGGTTCCTGCTAAGGGTGTTCTGTGGTGATCCACAACACAAATGTACAACAAATTGTTTCATAACCTGCTGTTCTATTTTCAGATATTTGCATGGGAAAGAGACTAATTGCTTTAGACAAACTGCTGTTCAAGAAGCTTATGGTTAGAATTCATTAAAATACTTCTATGGTTTCTACTCATATGGAATTGTGTGCTCTATATAAGAATTGCTTTGAAAATGTTTTTATTTTTAATTTCATGACAAGTAGAACAAACATCACAGTAATATATTCTAATTGTGTTATTAATGATGCCCTAAAAAAGTTCTGATGTGTACACAAACTCAAAATTTGGTATGTACTTTATATTTAATTCCCAAAATCACTTATTGTAGTATGTACTCTTGGTAGCTGCTGTCTGCAGAGGAGAATTGAAATGGGATAAACACACAGGATTGCTCCTATATTAGTTATTCTGGCATAGTTTCAGAATTTCTGGCATTGTTTCAAGCCATTTCTGCATATCAAAGAATAATAACAAAAAGTTCCACGGCTCAACCCTGTACCTGCAAACTTTTCAACATGCTGCCCTTGGTTGAACTGCTCAATATCTCAAATTTCAGTTTGAAATGGGGATGTCTGCTGCAACTGTCCCATTTCTGGGGATTTAACAATGGAGGCTTGCTAGGAGCTGTCCTAATTGCTTTTGTTGATATGAAAGGTCATTTAAATCACTTAAATATGCTTTTAATAGTTATAACTGAAGTGGGTTGTGCAGCTGTGAATAAAGAAGGGAGGCAGTAGACGATGTCTTCCAAAAGAACACACACAGAGGGTTTAGATTTGTTGGGTTCTGGGGAGCCCAGCCAGCAGCCCTGCTGGCCCAAGGTCACCCCGAGGCTGGAGCGTGGCCAGTGGCCAGCAGTGCTGGCCCGGGGCTGGCGAGCTCTGTGAGCAGCTGCTGGCCAGCCCAGAGCTGCTGCTGGCCCAGAGCTGCTGGCCAGCCCAGAGCTGCTGCTGGCCCAGAGCTGCTGCTGGCCAGCCCAGAGCTGCTGCTGGCCCAGAGCTGCTGCTGGCCCAGAGCTGCTGCTGGCCCAGAGCTGCTGCTGGCCCAGAGCTGCTGCTAGCCCAGAGCTGCTGCTGGCCCAGAGCTGCTGGCAGCAAAGGCAGCTGGCACAGGGCACTGCCGGGGCTTCGTGCCCATGAGAGAGTGAGAACTGTGAGAGAGAGTGAGTGTGAGAGAGAGTGTGAGAGCTGTGAGTGTGTGAGCTGTGAGTGTGTGAGAGCTGTGAGTGTGTGAGCTGTGAGTGTGTGAGAGCTGTGAGAGCCTGAGCTGTGAGTGTGTGTGAGCTGTGAGTGTGTGAGCTGTGAGTGTGTGTGAGCTGTGAGTGTGTGAGAGCTGTGAGTGTGTGAGAGCTGTGAGTGTGTGAGCGCTGTGAGTGTGTGAGCGCTGTGAGTGTGTGTGAGCTGTGAGTGTGTGAGAGCTGTGAGTGTGTGAGAGCTGTGAGTGTGTGAGCGCTGTGAGTGTGTGAGCTGTGTGTGTGAGTTGTGAGTGTGTGAGCTGTGAGTGTGTGAGTGTGTGAGTGTGTGAGTGTGTGAGAGCGTGTTCTGCTCTCCCTGTGAGCCAGTCTGCTGTGTGCAGGCTCCAGGGCTGCTGCCTTCCCTCCCCGAGCTCCGGGGGCACAAGGGCTTTGCTTGAGGAGCTTTTTGCAGGAGGACCTTGAGAGGATGGAGAGTTGGTTTTTCATTTGCTCTTAATTCACCAAAATAATCTGCCTGGGCACATCTGGGTGTGTTCAGCCTGGAGCACAGGAGGCTCAGGGGTCCCCTCTGGCTCTGCACAGCTCCTGCCAAGGGGGGACAGCCAGGGGGTCGGGCTCTGGGAACAGGGACAGGAGCAGAGGGAATGGCCTCAAATTCTGCCAGTGGGAGTTCAGGCTGGATATCAGGAAACATTTCTTCACTGGGAGAGGAACTAAACATTGACACGGGCTGCCCAGGGCAGTGGTGGAATCCTCATCCCTGGAAGAGCTCAGGAAATGAGCATCTCCACACTGGGATGTGGCTTAATGGGCATGGGGTTTATTTGGCTTGATTTTGGAGGTCTCTTCCTGCCCTCCTAATCCTGTATTAGAAGTTCCAGAGAACCAGCACTGACATCTACATGCTTGGTCTAGAGCTAAACTTACTATTAAACTTATGTTAAAATTATTATTAAACTGAAGAGTTCTGGTGGAAAAAATTGTTGTGTTTCAGGCAGTGCTGGAGTTGTGGTTTGCATGAAGACTTTATGCCAATCATAACTTGCATTGTAAAAATGAACAAAACTTGGGGAAGAGCAAGAGGGTTGGCAAAGGGAATCCTCTACCAGAATGGGAAAACCCAAAATATTCCAACAGTTACCACTGTCCACGTTTCTGTATAATTTGGAGCCAAAAGGGTGTTAGTGAATTTAAATAATTGAAAAAAATACATATTAGCTTATGTTATGGAGAAATTACAGTGGGAGGAAACTTGGAGACTTAAATGCCTTTTAGTTAGAGCTGTATTAAGCATGGGCTGCTGTTGGCTCCCCACTCACCCTGGAGTGAGGGATCAGTTCTGTGTGTGGGTCTGTGTTGCCAGAGGAGCTGGCTGGGGAGGGAGAGGAGCAGCCTGACTCGTTGGTGTCGTGGGATGTGGGGTGGGCTCTCAGGGGGAAGGTGTCTGGATGGATGTCTCAAAGCAGAGTGCTGTGGGTTTGTTGTTGCAGCTCTCAGCAGCACGTGCTGAGGCACATGGTGTTTGGATTCTCGTGTTCAGCTGACTCATCTCAAATCTCCCCGGCTGCAGGAGAATGCAGGGACTGAGAGCATTCCTTGGATATTGGTGCTTTTGTGTGTTTTAAGCAATACAAGTGGGGTTTTTTTTTTAAACTTCCATTGTCTTAGAACTGTCAAAAAGTTTCTGTCTTAAATCTGCCAAAATTCTGCGGATTCAGCTGTGAAGCATCTGTCCCCTGCTTTCTCTGCAGGTAACAGATGAGGAGAATATTCCAGATGTTTTTCCATGTGCAGCTGCTCCAGGGGTTTTCTTGCCCATCCCACTGGTTCTATGTGTGTGTTGTGCTTTCATTGGCAGGGCTTCCTCTCCCCAGAAATCCCCTTTGGATATCCCATTGCTCTCCTGTAAGTTATAACTTCAGGGCAGCCTTGCCGTGAGCTTTTCTCTTCCTGCATTCCTCCAGTTCTGAATTCATTCCTCATTGCCTGGAAAAACTGTGGCAGCCCCTGGATCCCTGGAAGTGTCCAAGGCCAGGTTGGAGCCACCTGGGACACTGGAAAGTGCCACTGCCCACAGCAGAACTGGATGGGCTTTAAGGTCCCTTCCAGCCCACACCATCCTGTGAGTCTGTGTTTATTCCACTGAAAAGTTCTTATTTGAAATTACTGACTTGATGACCCTCCATCAGCAAACAGCAGCAAACTGGTGTCACTCCATGTTTCAGGAGCTGCTGAACATTTCAGAAAATCCCTTTGCTGACCTTCCTCTAAGTTTAAAACACAATTAAAAAACAAATCCAGCAAATGCATGGCTTAGAGGTGTCCCTTGGGGCATGGGAACCAGGGGACTCGAGACCTCAGCTAGGACTTCTTTATCTCATCCTCATATTCTCTTCTAAGGGCTCGTAGAGAATTTAAATTCTATGATAACTTCCTGATCCTGTCAGCACTGCATCCGTGGAATATCCAGCTGGGGTTTGGTTTATATTTACCCTGCGGAGAGAGGTGGCACTGGTGTCTGTATTAACATATTGACAGATTTATTGACATCAGTTGTCTTCAGTCTTGCCTGTTTAATTAATAAAATTGATCTGCTGAACATCTAGCTAATAATTCTGGCGCAAATATTGCAGCTAGTCTTGTTACTAAAATGGAATTTCAGCTTCTTATTGTGGAATCTGCCATGAGTCTGGTTGCCAAAATAATTTAATGATCGTTAATTTGTGGTTTTTGCTTCATCTAAAATGCTTAAGCTGGATTTTTATTGCAACAATTAAGGACAAAATAGTTAAAATGCCTTCACAGAAAATAAATGCAAAGGAATAATCATAAAATCCCAGCTTATTTTTATGTAGAGAAGATGAAACAAATAAATTTAATGGCGGTGTGTTATGTAAGACCCATTGAACAGCAGCTGCACTCAGAGTTTAAAGCTAGGACTAAAATACATGATTAATATGCACCAAGGATGTAGGAAACACTTCTGAGTTTCTTTTATCCATTTGCAGTCCAGTTGACTGCTTTTCTGGCTTAGCTAATTGTTGGGTGACTTTGTCATTCTGGGTCAGGTCAGGAAAATGCATTAAAGGATAAAAACATCTGCAGTGTCAGTGACATGTGCCATCCTGGACTAGAGACTTCTTCTCTTACCTCTTCTGCAGTGATTAATGATTACTGCCCATTAATTTGCAAACATTTGTACAACCTCTTCTGGGGGCAGGTATGGCTTCACTGAGAGAGAGGATGATGAGCAGTTAATTACATCCTGATCATTAGGCTTTGCTCTGCTGCTGGCCCTTTCTTGGTGCTGTACCTGCACCACCTCCCAGCTGAAACGTCCGTGCAGGAGGATCCCTCCTGGATTTTGCATTTTCAGCTCCATTTTCCAGAGGATGAAGGAATGAATCTCAAAAAATATTTTGTACTTTTGCAGTGAATAGGGGAAGAAATAGATCTCTCAAATTAGCCCAAGCAATTGAAACCCTTTCCCAGACTTGCAGATTGCTTCCCCAGTCCCCATTGCAGCTCCCCAGCAGTGGGGTTTTACAGCAGCCAGGTGCCCACTGGTCACTGAGGCCCAAACCCATCCTGGCTCCTTGTCCATGCTCTTCCCAGGCTCTGTTCCTGCTGCTGCTGGCACTGCCCGTGGCTGAAATAGTCCAGTCCTGGATTCTTCCTCAGTATTTTGTTGTTCAGCCATGCACAAACTGTAAGTTTATAGGCTTCTTCTGTATTGGTTCTCTGGTTTTGGCATTTTTGTGGAATCCCAGACTGGTTTGGGTTGGAAAGGACCTTGAAGCCCATCTTGTCCCACCTCCTGCCATCTCCAGGGAACCATGTATCTTGGAGAAAACAAATCTGTGGGATGCCCCTAAGTTTAGGACAGTTAAGGTATTACCCAGTGACGGGTCAGGAGTGTGCTAAGGGCCTCGAGAATGTGAGGGTTTGGTATTTTTACCTTGAAATGTACATATTTCTTAATTGAGAGTGTTTGATTGATCCTTTCTGCAGAGTCACAGGCAGTGCAAAGGAGGAGCTGGGATGACCAGGAGCAGGGCAAAACTGCACAAACCAAAAGGGGTCTTGAGAGCTGTCACATAAAGTCCTAGCAGAGAATTTTTTTCAGGTGATCAATTTAATACAAAACATCTTAGCATTTTCAGTGGAAGTTTGTGTTAGGGCTGACTGAAGGCTGCAAAATTATTTGAATATGGGTGGGAAAGATTTTTATTTTTTAAAGGCTCCCTTTTAAAAGCAGTTGTTCTGCATGGTGGGAGGAGGTATAAATACTTGTTTAGAGCCTTGTTTTTAGCAGAGTTCTTAAGTGTAGCTTAAAAGGAAGTTGTTACTTGGGGCTCAAGTTTTTTAGCAGGAAACAAAGGATGCTTTAATAGTAATGTCAGGGTACAAGCTGAAAAAGGATTTATTGTGAGTGATAACACACAGATTTTTCCATAACTCTAACTGCTGCCAGCATTGTTTAATACTTGCAAGGGATTTTTTTTTTGGTGTGTGATGAGAGACAGTAAAATAAATTCAGCAGCTACTGAAATGATGTTTATCTGAGGCCTTCTTTTGGTCAAGGAGTAGATTTAATAACTACTAACTTACTACCTATATTAAGGGTAAATGGAAAGAATGGAAGATATTAGATATAATAAATGCATTTAGCATCTATATAAAGCTCAGAATAAACAGGGATAAAATTATTGCAGAGGAAATTCAACACAAGGAAACGTGTATCAACTCATCAGTAACAACCAAGCTGAAAATTAGAAGCAGTTTCCAGTGAAAGCTTTGGGGCATCTTGTTAAAATAAACAGTAGGAAAATATTATTCAGAGGCTTCAGACAGAACTACAAACGCTCATGAGAAATATTCCAAAATGTGATTGAAAATGAAAATACTGTACTCTGCCCTGAGAAATTTTTGGCAGTTCTTCTACAACTGTTTACTTTTGCTTTGAGCTTCAATATTTTATCAGTGAGTAGCCAGTGAATGTTCCGTGGAGGGGCACACATGCCTGCAGGGAAGAGAGCACAGAGCTGGATCCTTCCCATCTTAGCCCCATCATCAGCATCCCTCTCGCTGCCCTTGGGGTTCTCACTCTTACCCTGAGACACGTTTTGTGCATTAAAAGTACAAGTGCCCAGAGAAATAACCAGTATATAATTGCATAATTGGGGCTCAGGGGGCTGGAACCAGCCTTGATGAGGAGGGGCCACAGATGTGATTCGGATCCCTGTGGCAGCCCTTCTCCTCAGGAGCTGACTGGAGCCTCCACAGGATGTCAGACATGGAGCCATGGAATGGTTTGGGCTGGAGAGACATTAAAGCCCACCCAGTCTCACCCCTGCCGTGACAGGGACAGCTTGTGATCCAAGATATAGCTCAGTCTCATGTGGGAGAGTGAGTATGTGGGAGTTTTTAGTAATGGAAGCTTTTAGAATGGAAGTTTTTCCTATAAAAATGGTCTCTCAGGTCACAAGTTGCTGGTGTGAGCACCACGATGGTCACTTTGTGTCCATATGTGAACATTGAACCACTTCTGCTTCCTAAACTTAAAATGGCAAAGTGTGGGGGCTGTGTCAGGACCAGGCAGGGTAAAGTTTGCTTTTGGGATGAGTGAGGCAGGAGTAGGTAGGAGGAGCTGAGCATTCATCTGTGTTTGAGTAGATGGTCTGAGACCTCCTGGGCAGGGATGTGTGCTTTGTCCCCTGTGGCCTCACCCAGAACTTCAACCACAAACTGCCTTTGTTCTGCTCTTCTAGAATGAATCAACAGCCAAGCCTCTTAATCCTGCAGAGGCCAACATGCTAATAATAAACATGGAAATACAATAACTGGTAACAAATGGCTTTGCTTGATAGTCTGTCCCAAAACCTTGAGGATAAATTCGGGCCCTCGTTCAAAACGAACGATGTACCATGTTTGAGATTGCTCAGGTGATGGTTATTTCTCACAGCCATGGGCAGAACAGGAATCTCAGCAGAGAAAACTGGGTTTTGGGGACAGTTAGTTCTGTGGCTGTGCAGGTCACTGCTGCTGGCAGGTTATCAGTGCTCAGAGCACTCAGTGCAGCTGGGCATTTATTGTGGCAGCCTCTCTGTGCTGAGGCCCATGGAGTTCTTCCCAGGCACTTCAGTGGGATCAGAGCCCTTGTCTTTAATACTTCTAGGTTGTACTGTGGTTAGGATAATGACTTGGGCATTTTATGTCCAGTTCTTTTCACACAGTGACATCAAGGGACTGTGCAAGAGTCTTGCTGAGCTGACTCTAGCAGGGGAGGACTCGGCCCTGGTGTCCCCAGTTCTGCCCTACTTATTGCATTTTTCTGATGAGGAAAAGTCTTTTTTAAAGTTAAAAGCTAAGGCTAAACAGCCTGTGCAGTTACTAACTCCTCACTTTGTAGTATTCAATCAATTGTGAAACATTTGAGTTCATTCTGCCAAGACACAAATGTGGGCAGATTTTATCCCACACTTCTTCATCAGCCCAACTCCCATTGTTCCAGGAGAGAGCTGAGGGAGACTGAACTCAAGGTGTGTTGGCTAAACCAGAGTAGAACAGAAATTATGCAATGAGTCCATTATCTGGAATAAAACTGTGGAGCTTAGGTGAGTGTAGAGCCAGATAGTTGTTTCGTCAGTTATTTTATCCAGTCACTTCAAGCCAAAAACTAGAACTGAATTGAAAGCTTGTCTGAAACACAAGCAACAATGAAACACTGAAAAGCTTCCTGTTCTCCTGTCCTCCTTCACCTGGATTGGTTATCATCCAGGGAGCACCTTTCTGAATACCTGGGTAACTCATTCCTCCCTTTTCATTTGGCCTGGGCACTGTCAGACATCTGCAGAGACTGGAATCAAAACCAGAAGAATGCACCAAGCTGCCAAGCCTGGATATTCTCTTCCTCATATGCTGCTGGTGATTGAGTACTTGACCTTGCAGTAGCTGGGAAAGCTGTTTTCTGGGGTTCTTTATGGAATGCTGTTGTTCCCTCAGCAGGTATTTATCATTTCTGTAATGTGTTGGTGACTGTGACATGCAAGTTCAGGACACACAAGCACCTTTAGAAATTGTACTTTTCCAGTCCTCTGTATTTGGTATCTGCTAAAAATGAAGCAGTATTTGAGTCATTATAAAGCTTCCCTGGAAGGCAAGATACCTTTAGGCCATGTAGCAGAAAAAACCACTCATCTAAATCTGTATTTCTCTGAATTACCTTAATTTGTGCAAAAGATAATTCAGCTTTCAAAGCTGACAGATACCTGTGATGATGTCAGTGCCTCTCAGGGTTGCACATCTGTGTTCAAGGTATGGATGCTCCAATCCAGTCCTCCAGTGTGGAATGGGGGCACTTTGCTCAGGAGTCTGACCTGTGCCATGAGCCCATGTGGGTTGGACTTACAGGATCAAGCTCCCAGGGAAGCTTTTGGGAACTATATCAACAAAGGTGCTTGGGAATGGCCACACCAGGCTGGATTCCCTGGAGATCACTCTGCTGGCTGGGGCAGCACCACACCAAGTGAGTATTTATTTAGTTGTAGCTTTCTTCAGGTGAATCCTGCTGGAGCACCTGTTGGTGCTCTATCCACACCCTACAGGCCAGTTATGTGGGGGAATGGGGAATTTTGGGGCCTTGGCTTCCCCTCTGGTTTCCTCCTGCATTCCACAGCACCAGCACATGCTGATGTGACTTGAGTGCTGTGGCTGCTCTGACAATTCTACAAATTATCATCAAATTTACTTTTGTAAACCAAAGTGCTCCTCAGCTAGACAGAATCATGGAATCAGGAAGTGGTTTGGGTTAGAAGGGACCTCAAAAACCACCTTGTTTCACCCCCTGCCATGGGCAGGGACACCTTCCATTGTCCCAGGCTGCTCCAACCCCATCCAGCCTGGCCTTGGACGCTGTCAGGAATCCAGCTGTACCAGGGCCTGCTCACCCTCACAGAGAGAAATTCCTTCCCAATATCCCATCTCTCCCTCCTCCCTGTCAGTCTGAAGCCATTCCCCTTTGTCCTGTTGCTCCAGGCTCTTTAGTTCCTCTCTATTGTCCTTGTTGGCTCCTTCAGGTACAGTGAGGCTACAATTAGGTTGTCTTAATTCATTTGCAAATCGGTTTGGACCAAAGATCAAAGATCTCCTGCCTCCCTTTCTTTTTTTTTTATTTTATTTATTTTTTTTAAGTTTTGCAGCATCTTTGGCAGTTCCTGCTCCCCTTGGGCCCCAGGAGCTGTGTAGGTGCATCAGCAGGATTTGGCTGCCCACTGCCCCCTGTCCCTCTGGAAATGGGACAACTGGCCATGGAGCTGATCATGTGCCCATGGCAAATGAGCTGCCCTCATCAGTGTGTTCTGGTGTATATTTAACTTAATAATGTGAGCAGATGGTCATTATATTGATTCATGAAGGAAGGGAGGAAGCTTGGCTTGGGAACGTCAAGGCTGAGTGCTGAGCATCGGAGCTGGGCAGGATGCAGGGGAGGAGAAAAGCACATTTTTGTACTCTGTGGGGTCCGTTGGTTTAGTTTTTCGTTTGGTTTTCTTTTTTATAAAGTGCCACCAAATAAAAGCAAGTAGAGGTGACTCATCAGGCCTGTAGAAATGATTGCTTCCCTGGAGAGGAGGCTCATGGAGCACAGGCAGGATGGTGCTGAAGTGTTTGCACCTCTGCTGGTGCTAAAAAGGGGGGAGATGGGGAGGCAGTCGCCTCTGGAGTTATGAAACTTCTCACTCTGCTGTTGCTATTAAAGATGACAGCTCTTCTGCAGGGAAAAGGTAACACTGGAGTAATAATTCTTCAAAGAGCAACTTTGTTTAAATCTCTTCCCATTTAGTAGGATGTAACTAGGGATTCAAGCCAGAAGCTAATTGCATAAAATATTCAGCCACTCTCCTCGTTAGCCAAACTGGGAAGTTCACAAATCCCCAACCTGCAGCAGCTCGCAGGAACAGCTTGATTTGCTTCTTAATTCTGCAATTTTCATGGGAGAAATGCTGTATACAGAGGAATATTCTCCTGAGCAAGAGCTCAATCTCATGTTTAGGTTGCTGTTTCTCCTAGTTGCTGATTAGCTTTGCTGTCTTATCAGTTTATGTCATAGTATGTGACTATAAATTGACTTTGCAGTGAGGAGGGAATACGTTCGTCTTCACAGATGCTGCTGTTTCCATGGAGATAAAAGGACCAATGGCCTTTTCTTGGTTTGGACTGTACTACAGTGAGCAAGCAGAGATGGTGCATTCGAAAATGCAACATTTGGTGCTTTGATATTTCCGCCTAAATATCAAATGAGAGAGCATGTTGTTTCTTCTTGGTGATGAAGTTGAATAATAAATACAGCTTTGGGACTTTTTCTGGGAGCAGCAAGCGAGCCCACCAGGAATGTGAGGACAGCGTGGCTGGTTTATGCTTGCTAAACCTCCTCTCTGGGAAAAACCTTTTGGCTTTGCAAAATATAACCCTGTAGAGCCTTTGGGTTTATCTGATGCAGTGTTTGATGCTGGTTACATCACCAGCTTACTTACCCGTGATGTTCCACCGTGGCTGAGCCTGAATGAGCGTGCAAAAGCTGTGAATGTGATATTTTTTTTTTTACCCTTTTTTTTTTCCTCGAGAAAGAGCTTTCCTACCTCAGATTGCGTGAAAGAAAATATAAATACCAGGGCCACCCCCCCATTGAAGGATGGCTTGCAGAAGGTGTTATTTGTGAGTACCTTTTCCTTCTTCATCTGTTGTCACGTCTCTGATTTCTGTGTTGAGGATTCCAGAAGTGGGAGTAGTGATCAGTTTATTGTTGGGTAGGTTTCTTTCCTACCATTTTTAGGGTGTTACCTTTTTTGGCAGATGAATGCTCTGTGTATTAAACATGTTTAGATGATGATGATGATGATTGTGCATGTGGATATTTAAAAATACAGCGTAATAAAGTGAGTAGTCTACATTTAGCAGGGGAAAAATGAGGAAACTCTTCACTTTGCATCTATGCAGCAATGCAGGGTGCTAGGAATTCTGTCTGTGATGAGTTAAGGATCTCTCTTCCATTTTGTTCAAATGCTTTGTCATATTAAAGTGCAATCTGTCTTTTCAGTGCAGAAATACAGAGAGCAGGATGTGCAGTGCAGCCTTGGGCAGTGTCGTATCAGGGAGGCAAAACCTCACGGTGATTTTGTTGTTACGTTTATGCTGATCAAAACATAGAGGTGCATTCATTGATTATTATTCCCTGGAGCAGTGTCTGGGGGATTGAGGTCAGACACAGGAGCTGAGTCCCTGTGGGCTGAGGAGCCCCTGGTGGGAGCTGAGCCCGTGGCTTGGGGCTCAGGGCTCGGCCACGCTGGAGGATGATGCTGGTGCTGGGATGGATGGGACACACAGGGGGGGTTTGCTCCAAAGTGGGCACAAACCAGGCAGGGATAGGGATGGGTGGGCATACAGGTGGTTTGCTCCAAAATGGACACAATCCAGGCAGGGATGGGCCCTTGGATTTGTCTGCATTCCCAGTCCAGGGGCTTTACCTCTGCTTGCAGTTCTGAACCCTGGTTGACCATCTGCTCCCTTTAGGGTTAAATTTGGGGGTTCCAGAGGATCCTGCATGAAACACATGTACTTGTCATCCCCAGCCTTTTCCAGTTATTTTAGCAGTGCCTCTGAGCTCCCTGATTTGAGTAAATCTGCTCCATGTTCAGCAGCACCATCCACACACAGGCAGAGTAAATAAAACCTTTCAAACCCAAACTCCTCAAATAGAATAACAAAAGAATATTAGAATCTGTCTTGAAGTTTGAAGTTTTCTTGAGCTTTTTGTGGTGTGCTGAAGGGGTGAATGCCTAACTTGAAATGTTTTAAAATCAAAACAAATGTGGAGCCTTTTGTAGGAAGTTGAAATTAGAAAAGTAAACTTGGAGAACAGGTTGCACCCTTCCAGGTGTGTATGGATCAGCTTGGAACATCCTGCTGTGTGTTTATCCCTGGGCAAATAATCTGGTTGTGTTGGACTCCATTTTAATTTGGGTCCTGGGATTTGGGGATTCTGTAACTCTCAGCAGGGAATGGATTTCACACAGTGCTTATCATGTGGGGGTAAGGGATGTTTCATCCCTGCATGTTGCTGTCTTTTGAACAGCAAGGTCACAGTCTTGTTTACAGACCCATCTTGTGCAGGATTTTCCTGTTTTGCTGTTTATCTTTTGGTGTCTTGCACCCACCTCAGCACATTGCTGTAGAAAACAAGATGTGGATTCTGCCTCTTACTATAATTCTGTGGGTTAACTCCTGTGTAAGAGAGCTGATGGCAATTTTTGGAAAGAGGAAAACGTAAGCTGGGATTTTTTTTTAAGAACTTGCTCTTAAGAACACATGTATATGGAAAATCTTCATGTTCTTTAAAACTAATGGGTTCTCAATACCGAAAATGTATGTTAAACTGTCATATACCAGTTCTTCAATGCTTGAATAAGTTTTCAGATGAAACCTTACATATAATAACTTTGTCAATATTCTTGTAATATATATATTCCAAAGATCTTTGCCATTGAAACTATCTTTTTTTAAGATAAAAATATCTTTTTCATCTTAAAGTGTAGAAAGCCTGGTTGTTGCTGTTCTAAAAAAAAAGCTGAAAAACAGTGTCACACTACTTGGATTAGTGAAAGCATTTTTTTCAGCTGCTGCACTGAATAGAACATATGTCACTGGAGCATTGTTTGAAGTAACAGGATTTGCCTTGCTGTAAATCTCACACGATGTATCTGGGTAATTTCATTCTTTGTACTTTGCTATTTTGCCTCGTTCATCAGCTGCAAATCCAATATGTGTAGCTGGCACTGCTCAGCTTTGGGTTTGCTGTGGTTATTGCTCTGTGAGATTATAAATGTGGCTGTGTTCTGTGATGGGAGTTGTAGTTTCTTAAGGATTTTGGGGACCTGATTTAATGATGTGGGACATATAGAAAAGATGTGGTGAATTGTTTAATTCTGATTAAATCTAAAAGATATTTTCCTTCTCTCATGTCTCTTTGCTCTTAATTTCTGGGTTTGGACTGTGTGGGGTCTTTTCTACAGATTTTGACAGCTCCCAGTTAGCACAACTGACACAAGTGCATTTTATGAGTCCTGTGAATTGTTCTACAACACCCTGCACTATAGATGGGGTTCTAGTAATACTTAAAAGGAAGTTTTTCTAATTACAAGTGTCTACATGTTAATAGTCTTAATTAAATTCACCCTAGTTCCAGCTAACCCAGGACTGGAGCAAACTGCAGGGATGCAGAAGGATCCCTCCTGCTGTTTGTGTAGGCTGGTAGTGCATTTTTATGAAAGCAAAAATTGTTTCTAATAATTATTTCTAATTCTCTGTGATGCTAATAAGTGTTGTGTTCTAGGATGGGACAAAATAATGGCTGTCCCTTGTTTAGTATGCTGGGCCTGTCGTGGTTCCATTCTCCCAGGAGATGATAATTATTTGCAGGCCCTTTGATGGAGGAGAGGTCAGTGAGAATGTGCCTGATGATTCCATTGAAAGATCCAGCTGTGGCCACTTGAGTTGGGAACACACAAAGGGAAGCATTATTCCAAACAAGAACTCCCAGTCTGCATTTCTGCTGTTCCATGTACAAATGCTGCTATTAAATCATTTTGATGACAACCGAATTTGATGAATTCTGGAACAAAATTCAGTGGTCTGTACTCTGGACTGTGTGTGCTGCTGGTTTGGAACTGCAGATTTTATGGAGCATCCCTGTAGCTGGTGAAAACATCTTTCATTTCTGTGAAGAGGAAATGAAATTCTAGAATGTTTTTCACCAGGTTCTGACTCTTGCATGGAAGGGGAGGCAGAAATGGGAGGAGGGAGGTGCCAGCAGAGCAGCTCTGCAACATATGGCTGTGCTGTTTGTGATATGTGGGTGGGTTTTTTTGACTCTCAGACTCTGTGCAGAGTAATTACTGGTGTTTACCTGCCAGGAGCTGTCCTGTTGCCTCCCTGGGATTTGGTGTCCAAGAAGCTGTGCCCAAAGAGTCATTTTGGGCACAGGGAATGGAGGGGAGGTTGTGGTTCTCCTGCAGTGTGTGGTGGTCTCTGCTGTGAACTGTAAGGTTTTTATGTATGCAACCATAAAAGCAATAGCAGCATTTAATGTTGGGGGGCTGCCAACCAAAAGAGTGTGTGCCAGGAAATTAATTAATAATAACAACACTGTGAAAAACAATAATATTTTCTGTGTGCCACCACAGGCTCTCCTTGACATGCTTGGCTGCAGAGTGCTGGACATACAGTGGGGTGAAATGAATGGGAAAAATGAGAAGGCTTTTCAGGGCTGCTTCAAAAGCCAAAATCATACTGGCCTGTGTATTTTGGGTAAAGAGCAGTAGGAATTTGTCCTTGGAAATGGGAATGTGTCATGTGCTCAATCACCTTGAAGTGGCCACAGCCACAGACAGCTGCAGTCACACCTGGGCTGGGAAAATGGGAGCTGCTATGAAAAGCTTCCTGCTGCTTCCTGTGTCTTCAAAAGTTTTCCTGTGGCCTGGGTCAGGGTTTTCATTCTGGAAGCCCTTCTAGCAGGTTAATAAACTTGGTAATTAGCAAGAATTTAGCTGGAGTTGACGTGAGTCTGTATTATTATGACTTTTACTGTTCACCATCTCTTTGGATATCCTTTTGATTATATTTCAAATGTTGTTCCTCATGAAAGTAATGGTTAGACTTATTAAACAAGAACAGGACAGACTTTATTAGCTTTTAACTACAGACTTTTCTAATCTCAGCTATTACTATAACATGGATCAACATGAGAAAGAAAATTTCAACTTGTAAAATAACATTACTCTCCAACAGGATAAAAAACTGGGAAATATCCCTTTAAATAGTTCCAATCAGACAAACCATTCTTGAGCTGACATGGAGTGAGTGGGCTGAAATTGGGGATGAACTTCTGCTCCTCCTGCTGCTCCCAAGCTGATTTTAGAAGGATGGGTGCACACAGGTATCCACGGGCCTGAGGCAGGACAGCAGCCTGTGCTGGGGTTATTTTTTCCCACATCCTCATTGCAACATGCACTTTATGGAAAAATGTGCCAGAAGAAAGGGAAGAATCCTGGCAGATGGAGGGGAACAGATTGTTGTTTCAGACCAGAGGAGGAATGGTGAATGAAGTCGTGACTCTGGGAGAGGGCAGCAGCACAGGGCAGTGAAGGCACTGAGCAGCTCCTCTCATCAGCCACATCATTAACTCCAGAAAGGCTCCTTCCAGCTGTGCTCCTGCTCCAGTTTCTCTCAGTCTCAGGTTTTCTGTTTGGAAGCTCTCAGACAGTGATGGTTTAATAATTGTGACCCGCTCACAGGTTTGCTCCTGCTGAAAATTCCACAGCAGCAGAATAATCAAGGGTGGGTGGATGTCCTGTGCAGGGAGAGGGGACAAGCAGCCTCCAGGCCCCCAGTCCTGCCAGGAGCATCTGCTGGCTCTGAGCACATTGTGAAAGCACAGGATAACCTGTCAGAGCAAAAGCAATTCCAGGTTAATGGCCTCATATTCTGTTCTCCCAGGTTGTTTAAAAGCCAATATTGAGGAAATTGTCTGCTGAGTTTGGGAGGCTTGTTGAGGACTGCAAGAGAAAATGAAAGAAAAAATAAAAATTTTAAAAAATGTTAAATAAATGTCATGGCTTTATGTGCTGACCAGTAATTGATTTCTTTTTATTTGTACATTTGAGCAAGGCTCTAAAACCAGAAGATTAAAAAGAATTTCTGTTTGCTGATGGACAGGAAAATGTGGTCAAAACAAGTGGGTTCTAATGGCAAAGATAATGGGATTTACACAGGAGTGAGAGGCACAGCCCCCCCTGCCTGGGGTCTGTGTGCTCCATTAGGGGCTGGGTCCCTCCTGTCTGTTGGGGAATGAGGTGTCGAGGGTTTGGGTCAGATTTGGCTCTGGTTTTACTGGGGGACTCATCTGCTCTCACAAGAACCTCGTGTAGGGATTCACAAGGGGTTGCTCTCACAGCAGGAGAGCTAGAAGGAACTTGGCCTGGAAGTGGGAAATGGCCAAACTTCCACGGGCACTGGGATGTTGGAGCGTGGACCAGAAACCGAAATTACCAGAAGCAGCATTTGTCACTTCATTTGTCTCGTGTTGGTGCTGAAGTACCTGTGCTCTCTTTATAATTCTAAATCATCCTTTGAAGAGCATCAGCTACAGATGTGGAAACTAATCTTCACAGGGCTGAGTATCTGTGAGGCTGTGAACAGGAGAAGTGATTAATTCTCCTCCAAATGATTGAAATTGATTTCTTCTGATGTCTTTAGGTGCTAAAAATTAGTAAATAAATTCTAGCTTGAATGCAAACTTGTGTTGAAGGCTGATTGCAACATATAGCTATGAAGTTTGAAAAGTAATTAAAACTCCAACCAAATCAAACAAAAAAAAGAGTGATTGGAACCTTAAACATTCTCTGGTTTATTGCAGAGGGGTAAATGATTGCAAGTGCTGTTTTGGCAGGTGATTGAAGGCACAAAATGCCACATGAATATTAAACAGCATCAGCAGATTTACACCATTGCTTTGGGTAGAATTTGTATTAGTTAGGGGCCATAAATCCTGAGCCTCATCACTGTCAGGCTGACATTAGTCAGTGAGGTCTGGAGGATCCCAAACAGAGTCAAGCTCTTCCCAAATGTTACAGTTTGGAGCAGAGCCCAGACCTCGTGTTTCCTCTGGCAGTGGTGGGACAAAGATCCTGACTGGGGATCCAGCCTGGTGTGTTGGACAGCAGTGACCTGGGGCACCTCAGTCCCAGCCTGCAGCTGAACCCTGTCACCTGTGCCACCTCCTGCCACCTGTGTCACCTCCTGCCACCTGTGCCACCTCCTGCCCTGCTGTGACAGGGAAGACACCTCCTCCAAACCTCTGGCAGTTCCCATCTGCTCTCACTGGGATGGGGCTGTTGTGTTCCTGCTGCTCCTGGAACAGAAACTCGGGGCAGGTGAGCTCCTGACCCCAGTCCTGTGCCATGGGTGACCCTAACAAGAGCATTGGGAGCTCTTCCTTCTTTCCTGCTCAGGTTCTTTTGGAACCTGGGAAGGTTGCAGTAGGACAGATTCACAGAGCCTTGTGGGCAGAATCGTTTTGGAAGAGCCAGGAGCAAGCTGTGTTCAAAAAGCTTTGTCGAGCAGAGCTGAGTCCAGAGAGAGTTTTTCATATTCTTTCATAATTCACTGGTTAATTCTCTGAAGAAAGAGAGATCTCTGTGGAAAAAAACCCAGCAGTGGGAATGGAATCTGGAACACTCTCCTAGTCATTTTTGCCATTTCCTTCTTTTGCTTCTACTGGAAAAAACCAGGTGTCCAAGGGAGGTTCCTCCATGTGAGCAGCTCCCCTGCCCAGGGTGAGACTGGTACCCTGCACCCACACCTGCTGCCCCAGGACTTGGTGGAGCAACTTGTGTGGAACACTGTGTGTTTTTCCTGTCAGAAAATCCAGCTTTGGTGTGCCCAGCTGCTTTGATACAGCCCAATGTTTGCAGTGTTGTTCTCCATCTTTCTTTTGAAGTTTTTGTCTTCCCGAGGGGTTTGAAGGTGCCCCCATGAGTGTCTGTGCCCTGTGAGGTGTTAGCAGGTACACCCCATGGTGGGGAGGTACCTTGTGTCTGGACTGTGCTGCATTTCCAAAAGCTTGAGTACTTTACAGGAGTTGCCACCTTTAAACTGAAAATCCAGCTGATCCTGGCCATGCAGTTGCTGACACAGTGCTGGCAGCAGGATTAGTAACTTTACTCCTCCCTGAACAAAGCCTGACTTCTTTTTGCTTAACCACTCTCTTTGATCTAGTGTGAAAGCGACCTCACAGGATTCACTTTAAGCCTCAGAGAGACAGAAGAATCAAAATCAATCTTCTGAGACTTCTGTCAAAACACCAAGAGAAAGATGGGGGGTTAAAAAGTGCATTTGTGTACACAAACACACACAAGCAGCCTCTGTTAACTGTCAGGTTGGATGCTCACAAGTTAAATTAAGCTTTTCAATTTAATGGCTCATTCTTCCACAGGAGCCCACTCAAAGAGCTAGGAAGATATTGATTTTTTTTTTTTTTTTATGATTTCCTAGAAGAATGCTGTGTCCTGAGAAATTTGATTAGGTGGATTTATCATGGAGGACTTGCTGTGCTGAGCCTTGTTTAATGTTTCCTGGCACAAACAGCAGGAGCACAGGGACGTGTGCTGCGTGGTGCTCAAAGATTTTTCAAACTTTCCTTCAGATGTGTCCCCTTATCTGGTTTTGCAATTCCTCTTTGTTTTAAGTGAAACAATACCTATCTAATGATCTGGGGTGCAGAATATCTTTGTACTGTGGGGTTTTTTTGTTTCCTTTCTACACTTTGAACAAATGGCAGCAATTAAACTGCTATTGCACTGTTCTGCATATTGTTTAAAACACAGATGAAACTTGGGTTCTTTCACATTTTCAAATGGTTCATTTTGCAATATGTTTGTAATTGCTGGGCTTGAAGAAAGCTTTGTGTCCATATCCATTGCATTCTCCCTCCTCATTCAGTGCACTGTGCTTTAATTCCACGAACAGAGAACAGCCTGACTGGTGCAGAGTAAGATGCAAGCCTAAAGCTTCATTTCCATAGGGATTTTAACCCTCAGTGTTTCAGCTTTTGCCTGCCTTCCACATAGCAAGGCAAACCCCAAGCCTTAAATTGGCATTTGATCTTAATCCTGCAACAAGCCTTTGATTGAGTCTTCATTGCAGCAGCTCCTCACCGTCATTCTGATGTGTGCATTTAAACCTGGGATTTCCCCCTCTGTCCCCCGGGCTCCAGAAGTGGCAGCTGTGCCTCACAGTTCAGTCACCGCTCTCGTGAGTTGCCAATATTCCTGTCAGCACCTGCCTTCCCCTCAAAAGCCCCTTTCTCAACACCTGGTGGTTTGACTTTGTGTTTTTCCTTGTGTCGTAGGTCTTTAAATACTCTGCACCAGTTTTGCTGTCCAGCTCCATTGTACCATTCCCAGCTAGCTGTCCCTGCCACACACTCAGAGTACAGGTAAGAGTAGACATGCTCCACCCACTGCTGCTTTTTGGAGAGAGGTCTGATGTTGCCATTTGACACAGACAAGCAACAGCTGTTTAAATTTGAGAAGGAATAAAAAAGAAGAATATTGGAATAAATATAAATATCCAATATTTTTGACATCTTGTAGGGTAGCTGTGAACAGAGCCATCACTGCAGTGAGTTCTTCTCTCAGGCTCTCTGGAATTACTCAGTAAAATGAGTGTCATGTGCTTTAAGAGGCACATCCCCCTGGGCTTGCAAAGGTAGGGAGGAGGCAGGTGCAGGCTTAGCTCTCACATTACAAATATGCTGAAATAGTTATATAACTTATGGAGGATATTGATGTTGTACTGAGCAACGCTTTTCTTTCACCCCTGCCTGTTCCATGCCAGTAGCTGAGGAATTTATCCATGTGTTTAAACCCCTGAAGGTTAAAGGCATGGACCTGCCCAGGGCCCAGCACTGCCTTGGTTTGAACAAAGTAAGGGGGAGTTTAAACACATCCAGGCCCTTGATGCCAAGCAGAGTCTGCCCTGAATATATCAAAAATACATGTTTTCCAGCTCATAATGCCTCTTTTACCATAGATGCTTCACTATCCGTGTTCTCTTTGATCCAATGTGGAGAGCAGCAATTACATCCCATAGTACAATTCATTGTCAGTGCCAGGGTTTATTGTGACATCTTAGAGAAGCATCAGAGGGCAGCTAATCCAAGTCATTGGAAATGTGAAAACTGTTAAAAAACTGTGCATGCCATGGAAAAAATTGTCTTTAATTTTTACTTTTGCTATTAGCGATCCACTTAGTGATAATTGCCAGCTCATGAATAATATTAATATCAAAATATTGGAAACCTGGTGCTGAAAAATCAAAATCTCTTTGCATGGGTAATAAGGAAAGACAAAAGCAAACAATGAATCCTAAATCTGTAAATGCATAAACATATTTCTGGTTTGAATATTTCATCCCCTAGTTACCTCTAACCATGCATGCTTGGATTCACCCTGTTGGTTTATGTTGCAGCATCTGTTTGTGTGTTTGGTTTTTTCCTCCCATCAGAGCCCTTCTTTTATTTGGTGGTAGTGAGTCCATAGTTGAGTTGTAAGACAGCTCGATATTCCTTTGGTGGGGAGCAGGGTCTGAAAACTCTTAGATTCCCTGCTTGCTTTTTAGTGAGGACTTTAGTTTTCCTTAGTTGATAGTGCTTTAATTTTAAGGATCTTCCTGTTGATGGGAAAACCAGATGTTCTCTGAGTGTCTCAGTGTCTTGCTCCACATAAGATGTTATTTTTATCAGTGATATTTCTTTTGGAACTAAAAGTTAGAGCAACATAACTTTGTGCCTGGAAAATCTGAATTTCTTCAGTTTATTTTGTGCAGTGAAGACAGGAATTCCCTGCTTTGGCTGTGTAAAGCCCGTGCAGTTTTCAGAGTGCCCAGGCGTGTGCTGTGGCGCCTTCAGCTGATGGTTCAGGGCTGGGCAGGAGCTCACCCTGACCTTGCTCTCGGGGAGGAGCTCAGGGGGCTCTGGGGGCTCTGCACAGCTCCTGCCAGGGGGGGAAAGCGGGGAAGGGGGGCTCTGCTCCAGGGACAGGGACAGGGGGACAGGGAACAGCCCCAGCCTGGGCAGGGGCACACCGGGGAAAGCTCCTCACTCCAAGAGCTGTCAGACCCTGGCACAGGGAGCCCAGAGCAGCTGGGGCTGCCCCTGGACCCCTGGCAGTGCCCAGACCGGGCTGGACGGGCTGGGAGGGACAGTGGCAGGGGTCCCTGTGGGAGGGGTCCCTGTGGGAGGGGTCCCTGCCCCTGGCCTTGAGCTCCTTCCAGCCCAGGCCAGTCTGGGCTCTGTGAAGAGGAGAATATGGGAAAGCTGCAGCCAGTCACTCCCAGGGACAAGAGGCAACCCAAGCTAACTGCAGTAAGGAAAATTCCAATTGGGAGAGCGAGAGAATTTCTGCATGAGCTTGGTCAGAGGCCAGCAGAGGCCGTGGGGTCTCTGTCCTCAGCCATGCTCAGTTCAGTGGGACACCACTGGCTCCACCCTGCTCTGAGCAGGGACTGGGCTGCCCACACCTCCACAAATCCCTTCTAACGCAGAAGGATGTCCCTTCATCCCACATCCCACTCTGTTCTTGGGAAAGATAAAAAGAGCAGCAAAACAGAAAATTTTAGTCTATAGAATCTAATTTCAAATTAGACAGAGATGTTCATGCTGTCCCTGCTCACAGATGTGCTGCTGTGCTGGAGCCAGGCTCTCACAGTTGTCCTCATGGCAGGAGGTGGTTTGGTTTACCCATCATTTCAATTTGTGAAGTTGTTATATCCAAACTGCCATCCCCACAACTATAATCTCTGAGTCAAGTGCAAATGAGGCACCTGTTTTTGTACAGGACCTGTGCACGGGGATCCCACTGCTGTGAATGAAAATGAGCTACTAGAGCTCTAACAGGATTGGGCTTTGCATTTCTGCATACACTTAATGGTATTAAATTTAGCCTTTAGTCTTCCCATTTATCAATTTATAAATAGAAATCATTAGAAACAAAACTAACAGACGTGGATGCTTTGGTCTGGCTTCAGTTTTGAGGCTTTATTTAGAAAATACACACAGGGATTAATTTTGTAGCCCAGAATTAAAAATTAAATTTGCTCTCAAAGAAGCAATTAATGAATCTACTACAGTGAAATCTGGAGCTTCTCTGATTTGCTGTTAGCTAATTGCTGGATGTTTTATTCACTCCAGCAGTTTTATTTCTAGTCGAGACGATCTTTGGCATCTGTTTTGAATTGTTAATAGGGAAATAATGCATTTTTAATAACTGCAGCTATTGCAGTAATCCCTCGCTCATTTTGCAATGCTCAGAATAGACAGAAATTACACAAGTTATCTCACATTCCCCTACTACAAGGGAAGTCTTGGGAAGCTGACTATGTCGTGTCCTTCCCGCTAGATACTTGTCTGGGTTCCAGTTAGCCCATATGCCTCCTCTGCTTGCTCTTTTTGGGTTATTTCTGTTTGGGAATTAAAAAATAGACCAGCAGTATCTGTAGCTTGGCTTCTCTGACTCTCTTCCCCTTCCTGCCTCCTGAGTAGAGCCTTGAAACCAACGGCCTCTAGTTGGAAGCTGCAGGTTCCACGAGCAGCTCTGGCTTTGCTGGAGATCACTGGAATGCAGATTTTGTATCTGGTGTGAAGGGCAAAGCAAAGGAAATGTGGGACACTCTGGAGAGGCTTCCAAAAGTAGAAACCCAGGTAGCCCTGTACTTCAGCTGCTGAGCCTCTGGCTTGGTGCAGCTGCATCTTCTCAGAGGCAGCTGGGACTGGGGCTGGGCAAAGCCCAGAGCTGCAGTGGCACCCGGGGAAAGGGAATTTGATCACTGTGTCTTTGTTCCCAGCATTTTCTAAACACTCTTTCTGTGGCTTTAAACTGACAGACAGTAGGTTTAGAATAGATATGGGCAAGAAGTTCCTCCCTGTGAGGGTGGGCAGCCCTGGCACAGCTGTGGCTGCCCCTGGATCCCTGGCAGTGCCCCAGGCCAGGCTGGATGGGGCTGGAGCAGCCTGGGGCAGTGGGAGGGGTCCCTGCCATGGCAGGGGGTGGCACTGGGTGGGCTTTGAGGTCCCTTCCCGCCCAAGCCAGTCTGGGATTCTGTGACACATCCTTAGGCAGACTTCAGTCAGCCCCTCAGCCCACCTGTGCAGGTACCTCACACCCAGCAAAATCCCACGTACAGAATATGGAAACCCAGCCTGTTCCTGTCTGCATTCCCTGGGTGGGTATGGAACAGGCTGATGTATGCAAACTGCAACTGTGGACAGATTTGCTTACCACTAATGTCTGAGCATCTTTCCATGTGATGTGTTTATTCATAACTGTGATTTCCTCGTTCTGATTTGCATGTAATGTTGGCTGTCACTCATTCCTGTCTCCATCCACTCCACCTTCCATCCTTCTAATCTCAAATTTGATGCCCTTATCATGTCCAAAGACAATTTTTTAAATCGTGAAGCTAGAGATTTTTCTTTTCTTTTTTTTTCCCCAGTGAGACCTGTGAAAACAAAATGATAATGCAAAGGATGTTATAGTACCAAAGAAATCCCATCATTTTCTTGCAGTCTCTGCCTGCTTAATGTTTAATCAGCACCTCTGGGAGGTAAAACCATCATTCTGAAAATACTGTACTTGTGTGAAATTTTAATGTGGAATCTTTGTTTCACCAGGTAATGTTGGCTTACATGCAACAAACCACTGTGTGGACAATGATAGAAGGATTGATTGTGCTGTTTCTTTCTGTCTGAGCCCCTGGGAAGCTTTGGAGCTGTTTTGCCACCATAACTGGTTAACACAGAGGCTCCCCTGCAACGATGCTGAGCTTGCAGAAGCTTCTATCATGTATTAGAGTGGTTTGGTTTTCCTTAACTCTTCTCAAGAGCACAGTGGGAATTCTTGCACACTAACACAGCCAGGGAAAACTGGGAAATAGCTTATACCCCTAAAACAAAAAATGTCTCTTTGTAGACAAGTGTACTTTGCAACTCTCAGTTTCTTTTTTCCCACTGCTGGGCACTGTACTCAGCCCTGAGACACAAAGCAAATCCTTCTTGTGTCCTCCCTACAGACACCTCTAGAGACATCCCACACCATGCAGCAGAATCCCTGTCCCTGTGGTAGCTTCCAGTCAATGCTTAGTCCCAGGTGAAGACATATCTGAAGGAGCTGCACTTCAGGATTCTTTTAGTAGTGATATGACTATTCATTGACATTTTCTACCAAAAAAAAGTTGAATAGGGATTAATTTCTGACTGCAATTGCCTAGCTGTATACCTCAGCATGTTTAAGCACTCTCTAGAGCATGCAGAGATATAAAAGCTTGATGGTATTTTAATTTTCAAACTGAGGGAAGAAGTGAGAGCAGCATTGCCCAGACCAGCAGCACGTTGCCCAGAGAGGCAGGATGCAGATGGACAGAGCAAACCAGATCCAAACTGTGACCAAATCCTGCCCTAAGTCAGTGTGAGGTTCAGCTGATTACATAAGGCATCTGTGCTCACACCCTATGGCAAAGGAAAGCTGGCATAATTAGAGTAATACTTGTAATTTTCCACTTGATGCCTACGTGATGCAGGCAGTGCAAATGGTGGATTGTGCTCCTGAGCACAACTGGGAGAACTGGCAGAATAGCCTGAAATTTGGGGTTGGATTTTCTTGTTTTCCTTCCTTCATTGTGTTCCTTTCCATCCTCCTCCTTTAGCCTGTTCTTTACTTTAAGGGAAGTGGCCCCTCGTGGTTGTGTCACTGGTGGCCTCACTGGAGCCTCCTGCTACGCCAGCATCTCCTTCCCTGCCATAAAGCACTTTTAGCATTACAGATGTGGGTATTCCAAACTGCTCCTGCCTCGTGGCACCATTCATGATGCTGGCAACTGCTCCTGGAGACAGAGCTCTTCCTCGCAGCTGGGGAGGGCGCAGGGCAGACCTGGGCAGCACCAGGATTTCTGTGTGAGCCGCCCGCAGCAGGGCGGTGCAGCTGGTCTGCATTTCCAGCAGAATGTGGGCAGGGAAAACACCTGTGGGAAGTTCTAAGCATGTTAAAAATAAAGGAGCCGTGGCCACGTTAGGCTGGGTATGTATCTGACTGCCTAATGTCATTTTTCTAAACGGAAAAGCAGAAGTGGCCCTTTCAAAGCAGTGCTTTTCTCAGAGTTTAAGTCATCAGCACTGGCCTTGGCTCATTGGGCTGTCCTTCCCTGCGTGGAGAGTCCTGTCTCTGAGATGGAAATGGGTTAACTGGGTGGTGCTTGCAAACAACTCACAGTATTTGTGGATTTGAAAACAAAAGCAAACAGATTTCAAGCTGAATTTTCCTAATGCTGTTCCCTGTGATTCTCTTCCTCTGTCTCTTTTTCTTTCTTGCCCCCCCTTCCTCGGCAGGGAAGATAATGTCCTGCACCAGTTCTGCTGTCCACCTTCGGGGTCTAGTAGCCCATCCTCGAGATGACAGCCAGCTGGGGTGGCGGTGCAGCCCCCGCTCCCCTGCCCAGCCCGGCTCTGCTGGCGCTGCGCGGATGCCGTGGGACCCCCGTGCTGCCAGCTGGGGCCATGCCTCCTCCTCTCCAGGCCTCCCCACTGCTCTCTCCTCCTGCCCAGGGCTGAGGACACGTGCCAGCTGTAAACAGAGTCCTCCAGTGCACAGTTTATTTTGAACGAAAATAAACGGTACCATAAGTCCTGAGGTGTAGTGTGAGTTTTGTTGCTGTCTGTGTGGTGTGGAGGGCGCAGCCCAAGGGGATTTTTCCTCTCCTGGACGTGGGGTGGTGTAGTCTGGTTTTCTAGGCCTAAAGTTTCTGAGTCTTGGGACTCAGCTTCTTCGGGATGTTTGGGCTCAGGAAGACCTCGTGTTCTCATGGACTTGGCAGAAACATTGCTAATGTTATTGTAACAAGAGTGATGTTTGCATTCCTCTCTGTGGGATGGACTTCTCGCTGTCTTTCAGTTTTGGGCCAATGGCATGAAGAATTCTGGCACTCTTCTGACCCATGAGATGGCCTGCTCTAGAAACTATAAAAAGGGGGTCAGTCTTTGAATAAAGAGGAGTCAGATGTTTTATAAAATGAGGTTCATGTTGTTCTGTTCATCACCCACAGTGACAGGGTGGGAGGGCAGCTGTTGGGAGAGTCTCTATTAGGCTGTTGTGAGTTTGTTTCGAGGTCAGGCAAACACCAACATGTGCCGTTTTATGGATGTTACTGCCTGGAGATGAACCCTTTTTCCTTTCCTTGATGCTGGTTCCAGCACATTTCTCTCGTAGCAGCAGAGCCTCTCTACATGTCTGCTGCCATCCTGAGCTGCTCTGAGCTCTGTCTTCTCCTTTCCTTGGCCTCTGTGCAAGTCTTGGATCAACCAAAGGACCAGTGTTGTCCCTGAAAATCAGCCTTCTGATTTGTTTTAGTATAGTGGAGTCAGTTCTCATGGATTGTAAGATAAACAAGGATCATGTTTGCATTCCTTTGTGAAAAAGATCTCACCTGATGGACTTCTCAAGTGCCCAGTGGGGATGGAGAGGTGGGAACTTCTCTGTGCAATCTGTGGGCACTGTCGAGAAACTGAGAGATACGAGGTCAACAATAAACTGGAGACTTCCTTTCTTCTTCTCTGCCTGAACCCCTGCTCTGTGTGTTACTGTGTGTTCCTACCTGTGTCACAGTAACAGACCAGATTCTGCTCCCATGCTTCTGTTGCCTCATCAGTGAAAATATTTCTCTCAAAGCTGTGCACGAGGTTGCCACTGAAAGAATGAACTTGCAGCCCCAAGACTGCAGCTGGATAAATGAGATTGTGTCCATGGGTGTCCAAGTTCCTGCTGCCCACAGGGCTCTTGGTTGGTTAAACTTTTCCAAACACATCCTGTGGCTCTAAAATAACCAGAGAATTTCTGCTGGTTGGGTCTTCCAAACTTACCCAGTGCAAGCAGATGTAGCAGGGAGCAGAATCTCCCTGCAGTGGCATTTACTACCCTGGAAATAGTGGGAAAGAAGGACCGGCAGAGGGGAAGAAATTTCTTAAATCTGTAGTTGCTATCATGAGGTAAAATATTGCTCCCCACTGACTGGGGCTCATGTAAAGATAGAGGTGGCTTGATGTAGGGTGAAAAGCAGTTGTTTATTTGTACTTGTCTGTGGCTTTGAGGATGGGATAAAAGGAGAATCACCAGGATCAAGGAGGGAACAACTGTGAAGGCAGCTTGGGGCTCTCTCATCTTTACAGTGTGCTTTTTCCCCCTCAAAGGAATCTCTATAAAACTCGAATATAGGTTGTTTGCTTTTCTGTGAGGCTTGATCCACTGTCTCTGTCCTTGCTGTGAAGTGGTTCCTTGTGCTTGCCTTGGCTGTGACTGTGCAGTGTCCCAGGCCTGGGGAGGGATTTGCTGGCACAAGAATAATCTGCTGTCATGATTCTGCAAGTTTTTCTGCATCATTCCTTCTCACTGCTCACACTCTGTGGCTGCTGCTGTTCTTCAGTGTTGAAAGTTCTTAGTTTCACACGTTTCTTAATCACTTTTCATTACAATGTAGAGAAAGAACCCTCATTCCCACATCCCTGCTGTAAAATTTGAAAATAATGTACACAAAAAGCAGTGTAGTGGATGACTGCAGTTTGTTATATCCCTGGACGTGCTCTGATGTTTACCAGGCAGGGTAAGACACTGAAATGTTTGAACACTTCTCACCATTTGCGTCTTTCACTATACAATTAAGAGTTTCTCAGAGTTGCTTCCCAACAATAGAAACAGTAGAAATTTCTGATATTTTGACTTGCTTATCTCCCTCCCAGATGTAAACAGTGATTACCACTCTCTCCTCAGTGAACTGAACTCTGGAGCCCTGTAATTATTCCCTTGCAGAGGGGAAGGTTTGTCCAATCTTTCAATGAGTACCTTTTATCTATTTGTGCAAAAGAAAACAAAGAAGCAAGACTGATTTAACCCTGCAAATTAAACCCCCTCAGCCTGAAGAGCCAGCGGGTGATTATCCTGAAAGTGGCTGCAGTTAATGGTGAGTCTCAGGAGAAAATGAAGGCAAAGCCTGAGCAGTGTTATTGGCTGTCACAGGACACTGTCAGGGGGTGTTTCTATCCAGTAGTTTCCAATTAAGGGGAAATAGGGTCATTAGGGGTTGCTGGGATTTGGAACAGTCTGAGTTTGTCGCTGTAGTATCCCTGGACTGTGGCATTTTCTCTTCAGGAGCATACAGAGAGCTGACCTTCCCTGGTGCAGTGGAAGCCAGAAATGCAGGAGTAAACATTTCCCTCATTGAATAAATCATGGCTGGCTGAATAAAACATGCTGTGCGTCCCTGGGTTAGCAGCAGAGGCTGGCAGGGGCTCTCTTAGTTAACCAGAGTTAGAAGTAGATGACCTAAAATGCTGCATGTTATTATAAAACAGAGAAAGGTATCAGCAGAAAAATTTCCCCTTCCTGTGTGAATCTGCACAGTTTTTGTGAAGAGTGAAGACTGTCTTATTGTGCATTTTGGGATGGAAGGCAAAGTAGAAATGGCATTTTCCTTATTTTTTTCTTATTTCCTCCTTCCATAAACTCAGAGGGCTGAAAAAAGCCTGCTGCTTTGGGGCAGTTCAGGTGGGGAATTTCTCCTCTTGCACCATTTAGGATCAGGCTGGTTTGGTTTTCTTCTGCAGTGTGGAGTTTTCCTTTGCAAACATATTCAGCTCTTTCATGGATTAGCCTGAAATAGGTGGGTGAGACTCCAGCTTTGCAGACCAACCACATCCTTGCTGTTATTTCCTGCACTTGTATTATTTTCTTTCCATTATCAGCTCTGGGAAGTCACAGCTCAGAGCAGCGTGTGGACACTCTGGGCTGGAACTGGATGGGTTTTTGTGCACCACTAGATGGAGCAAAAAAAAAAAAAACCCCAAAACCAAACCAGTTCAACTGAGATAAATTTAGAGATTCGTCTCCCAAAGTAGATTTTAACTAGCTGGAGGAAAATACTCTGTAATGTAAAAGAAGTAATCCCCTGAAAAACACAGCAGGGTGCAGATCTCCACACGACTGAAGTCAAGGTTTTAAGATATCCTTTAGCCAAGCCAGCAGCTGTGTCATGGAACAGAGATTGCCACCATTCCAGGCAACTCAGGATTTGTGAGGAGTTTGGATTATAAAGTAATTTATGCCAAGGCAGCTCCTTCCTTGAGCAGGTACCCAGGGACGGCAACGCTGCCGGAATGAAGCAGCACTGGGGCAGCACCTGAGGTCACTGGAAAGAGGTGGGGATTTGGAATTCCCTGTTTGGAAAGGCTGAGCCCCCTCTGGAACCCCCTGAGCCACAGTTTTCCAAGGGGTGTATTTGTATTCTGGAATATTTATTTGCCAAAGGGACTGTTTTGCCGTGCAGCACTAATTCCTTTTTTACCTCGAGTACTGGAATGGAGCGGGGAGTTCTCTGAAAATCCAACCCCAAAAATGCACATCCAAGCATCTGCGGGAGTACTTGCTGTCTTTGTGTTGGGCCAGGATTGCGTGCAGGTGGTGGCAGAATTTTTTGTGTGTGTTTTCTGCAATCATTGGCTATTTCCTGACGTGGGGGCTAGAGGGAGCTCCAATGCAGCTTTCCCAAAGCTTTCCCCGTAAATCACGCAGCTCGATGTACTTCTGCACCCTGTGAACGCTGGACGCAGGATATATATGGATATATATGGGTATATATGGATATAGATGGGTATATATGCCAGGATGCCCTACAGCCAGTGTTGTTTATGTTTTATAACCGTTATCACAAATGTTGTCTATAAATTTTATAATCATTACCTTAAATTCACTGTTTGTTCTTGCCCCCACCTTTCAGGGTATGCTCCAGGGAAGGTTTGTGTTTGACAGCACAGGAAAAGCCACAGGGGATGTTTCACATCCCACAGTCACTGGTGGCTGTCTAGGAACAAGAGAACAAGACAGACACAGCAATACCTCTCCTAGGTTAGCAGGTTTTCAGAAAGAGAAATCGATCATTTTATATGAAATAATGTGATTCTATAGATTTATTAGTGCTAGATGAACATACCTGCTGACGAATCAGCAGAAACCCCAGGTTTATTATTCTACATCAACTGCAGTAATTTATAATGGTTAATGGTCTCACACCTGTATTTACAAGGTGTTTGGCATTCTGAACCTTTCCTCTCGTTTCTCATGACATGGATTAGTGGCATGGGGTATTCAGTTGGAAGTTGGACTTAGGATCTTAAGAGGTCTTCTCCAGCCTCAGGGATTCTGTGGTTCAGGTGGGTTTCCCATTTTCTTTGAATTCCCCAAACTGCAGCCTCTCCCTGCTCAGGGTTGGGAGGGCCCTGTGCAGGAGGGGCTGGGCTGAACAGCACTGGGGGTTTATCCCATTCCCTGGGTGTTTTATACCATTCCCATGGTGTTTTATTCCCATTCCCTGGGTGTTTTGTCCCATTTCGTGGGTTTTTATCCCATTCCCTGGGTGTTTATCCCATTCCCTGGGTGTTTATCCCATTCCCTGGGTGTTTATCCCATTCCCTGGGTGTTTATCCCATTCCCTGGGTGTTTATCCCATTCCCTGGGTGTTTATCCCATTCCCTGGGTGTTTATCCCATTCCCTGGGTGTTTATCCCATTCCCTGGGTGTTTATCCCATTCCCTGGGTGTTTATCCCATTCCCTGGGTGTTTATCCCATTCCCTGGGTGTTTATCCCATTCCCTGGGTGTTTATCCCATTCCCTGGGTGTTTATCCCCATTCCCTGGGTGTTTTATGCCATTCCCTGGGTCTTTTATCCCCTTCCCATGGGGTTTTATCCCCTTCCCATGTGGTTTTATCCCATTCCCTGGGTGTTTTATCCCATTCCCTGGGTGTTTTATGCCATTCCCTGGGTGTTTTATCCCCTTCCCCTGGTGTTTATCCCATTCCCCTGGTGTTTATCCCCTTCCCATGGTGTTTATCCCATTCCCATGGTGTGTATCCCCTTCCTCCCCTTGCTCACCCTTCTGGCAGAGGGAAGGGGCTCTGGGGTTCAGGATGGGTGCAGGGTCTGGGCAGGGAGCTCGGGGCTCAGTTCCTCAGGGGAATCAAGGGTCACTCCTTGTGCTGAGCTGCCACAAACAGATGAGGAGAGACAGACCGAGTCCATCCACGGGGAGAAATGCCATTAATGAGTTCAGGGAGAGTTTTCCTGCCCGTGTCTGGTTCCACTCCCAGCTATGGGCTGACCCTTTGTGCCCCAGCCCCGCTGCCATCGGGCTCCCTCCCTGTGGCTGGAGATGTCCAGTCACTGACCCTCCTGTGCTCATCACAGCCAGTCAGCTTTGGGCTTAGCAGCAGAAAGCTGCAGGGTCTGGAGGAGAGAGCAGCTGTGCAGCTGATGTGGAATGAAACAGAACCACAGTGTGGGTTGGGCTGGAAGGGACCTTAAAAATCATCCAGGGGCACCCCCTGCATGGGCAGGGGCACCTCCTGTAGACCTGGCTGCCTCACCCAACTGGTTTTGGTTCCACAGTAAGTGCAGAGCAAACATCTGGTGTTGAGGTTTGTATGAAATGAAGGTGCTGCTCTGGGGGGTTCCACAGAGCCCAATGGGCAATGCCCCCCTCTGTGTGCCCAGCTAACTCCTTCATGTGTCATTAATGTTTTACCTCTGTCATTTCTGTAAAAAGCAGGTGTTGCTGTTTTCCCTTTAGACCTGTGATTCGAGAAGATTTGAAAATAATTATCTTTATTTGCTAAACAAGCTGGGAAGCTGGAATTTCAAATAACCAAAAGCTGCTTCTTTGATTCGTGCCTACTTCCCATAGTCAAGTGAAAATGTGCAAAACAATGTAATGAAAATGTGTCCTTTTCTAATTTCCAGTGCTTCAAGCAAATGCTTCCTGTTCCCATTCAAGTATTTGGGTTTTTTTATGTTATTTGTCTGCTCTTTGGCCTTTAATGATCTTTAGCTGATGCATTCCTAGAACAAATGCATAAAATCAACCCAATTTATCACCCGTTAATGTAAGCATTTTATCCTAAAGAAAGTATGTCACATCTCATTCACCTCTGAATTTTTTTTTCAGGCCAATCACTGGAGCATTGCACACCTGAAAATGAGAGAGCGTTGAAATCCATCTTGCTCTTTCAATTAAATTCATTTTTACGGAGGATTCAATTAGTTGTAATCGCTGCTTTACGACACGCTTTTGCCGGGGGCTGGGGTGGTGAGACAATTAATCTCGATCAGGAAACGTTGCTCACATCATTCTCCCCTGTCACCGGCAGGGTGTGATTAATCGGGAGCTGTCTCTGCCGCGCCGCCGGCCGCAGCTGGCCCTGACACAAACTCCAGTTCGTGTGCTGGGCTCCCATCAGAGCCTCTTCAGTCCTTGGGAGGGGGACTCGGCTGTGCCCACCACCCCCAGCTTCCCGGAGTGCTGGAGGTGCCTCCAGCATCCAGCCTGGCGCTGAGATGCTCTCCAGGTGCCTGGAGCTCTTCAGGAGCCCACCAGGACTTTATGACCTCAGCATTGAGTCATCTTCTCAAATTGTTCTTCTTTTTGATTTGAGGGAACTCCCTGAAAGTTTATGCTGGATTCCAAGGGAGATGTGGAATTGTCCTTGGGTCGATTACTTCAGTGCCTGGAGGGAAGGAAACAGCCAGGGCTAAGGCAAGGAAGCAGCCACTGCTTTAAGAAGTAAAGCTAAAAACAGCAAATAGGCATTATCAACTCACTTGGTGTTTTCCATCAAAGACTGAAGGATGGTCAAAGAGCCATGAAGGGAGACAGAGGTTCAGGTGTGTAGTGGGAGCAGCAGGAAGCCTGTGACTTTATTCCAGGTGAGGCCAAATGAATGCTGAGCTTGACTTTCCAGTTTCATTTATGGACCTGTCTTGGCCCCAGCACTCAGGCCCCTGCAGAAAGCCCACAGTTACCTCAGTCAGGAGTAGGAACATTTGGAGGCAGTTTTTGTTAGTGTCCATGTCAGATGCTTTATCTGTAACCTGGAGTGGGAAAACGTGGGGCTGTGGGGGTTAAAACTGGAGATGGAGTGGTGCCTCCTCCAGGCAGATGTGCAGGTTTCTGCCAGGTGTTTCTTCCATCTGATTCTCTGGTGTGGAAATGTTAAATGAAGAAATGGTCTTTGAGTAAAACTGAGGAATGGGGAAGACTCTTTTAAAGCTTATTTGATATTTTCTTTCCATCTTCTTTGTGCTTTGAGGGCTTTTCCAAAGAATTTCAGCACTCTGTGTGTGCGTTCAAATACACAGCATTTCCCAGGTGTGGTTGGCCTCCAAACACATCCAGCTGCATCCAGAGGGTAGCCAGAACCTTTGGATGCATCTGGGACTGCACATCCTGATTTCTGGTTTGCACTGAAGCTGCACAAGTTCTCATGGGTGCCACGGCACCCTGAGCTGTTCTACTGAAAATACTGGAATTTTGAATGAGTATGGGGAGCACTCAGGAGCTCTTGAATTGTGTGAATCATGTGGTCATTTTATTGTGGTTTCAACTGGCTCCTTTTAGTATCAAAATTCAAAGCAGTGAAAATTATTATTACTGTAAATTGATAAAAGCAAACTGCCAGTTATCTGGAAAATCCTGTTTCCTTTCAGTTGAGGAGCTGCTCTGTAGTTGCCCATGCCTTTCCCAGCACACACACCACTAACCCCATGTTTTATTGTTTGGCCACAGACCTGCTGATGTAGCTCCAGTTGGGTTTGAGTTTGGATTCTGTGCTAGCTTGCTAATTGCATGTTATTTAACTTAGGTTTGTAAGCCTTTGCTTCCAGAAGGCAACGGTGCTTTAAAAAAAACCTAGCCCTGCTTTCAGCCTGTAGGTTTGAGCCTGCAGAGGAGTAGGATCACTGAAACATTGCCTGTGCATGTGGAGTGATAAAGAGGTTGTTTTCTGTCTTTAAAAAGAAGCATCATAACCTCTGACAGACTGATACAGTGCACTAAAATTTAAGCCATTGAATCTGCTTATCTGAAATATCTCTGTCAATTTTCCTTTTGAGAAATGATGGGATTAAGATAATAAATGCAGCTTTGCTGAATAATGGGGAAGCAGCATATGGATTGTAGGTCTTTGAATCCACTTAGCAGCGTGTGTAGTTCTGTACATTTCCTGGGAAACAAAAGAGGGATGCTCATTGATCCACAGTACCCTGTAATGTGCTGCTTCTGTGAAATGCTGGGTGACCACAGAAGAGCAGCACTGGCGTGCAGGGGAACACTCATTGATTGGGAGTGGATGTATTGAAATAGGGTGGAAGCCATGTGAATTCTGAAACGGCAGTGCTGATGGTTCTGGAGAGCTGCAGGAACCAATGGCTTTGTCATGGCAGGTGATAAATGAGCCCTGGCAGTGCAGGCTGGGCTCCTGCTGCCTGTGGAGCTGGCAGGGGGAGAAGGCTCCTGCCCAGCCCCACTGTCCTCCTGCCCCAGTGGGATGCAGGCTGCAGGGAGCTGCTCCAGCTGCAGACGTGCCCCAGCTCCCATCCGAGCTGGCCAAGTAGGGGCTGCTGATGGGAAGGTGAGAAACAAACTTTTGGCCTAAAATCCGGGGGAAAGGTGGAGTGGAATGTGTCCCTGAGCCAGCCCTGAGCGCCAGCAGGAGCTGTCACAGTGTGCTCAAACACACCTGCAGCACTGGCACCAGCAGGAGCAGGCTCAGTTTGAGTGATGCTGTTGTCAGTCTCTGTCCCAGGATGTGATGTAATGTGGCTGGGTTGGGGAGTGTTCATTGTGTATTCCCTGGGCAGGGTCTTATCCTGCACTGCCTCACTTGCACAGAGCTGCTGGGAGCTGGTTTTGGAGGACAGTGATAGAGCTGGCAAAAGAACACATGAGATTCAAACACAAATTACACAAATTAATTGAGTTCAGGTTTACTCACCAGCCTTTGCTTTCTGTTGTTTTTCAGCAGGGTGATCTCAAATGCAGTGGGAGGATACTTGGAGGACTGGGATGTTTGTGGTCCCTGGGTGGGTCCAGGTGGAGGGAATTGTGCAGGGTGTCTCTCTGGGCTGTTTGCTGGGATTTTGCTGACCCAGAGCAGAGCAGTTTGCTTAACTCAGGTACTCCCAGTGCTCCACTCACAGTCTTCAAGGAACCTTTCAGATAATGTGAAAGTGCTTTGGGATTTGTGGCTCTCACAGGCATCACTTTCTGTGCAGATGATGCACAAACAAAAAGGAAAAGCTGCTGCTGGCCAGGGGCACAGTGAGGACTCCTGGTGGAGAGCAAGTTTGTCCAACCATATTATTGAACAAGATGTTTTCAGACACTTCAGCTCTCAGATTACATTAGCAGGCTGGACCTTGGTCTCACAGGGGATTAAACATAGATCTGGAAGCTTGAATGTCTTCATACTGAGTTATATACAATTGGCTGCTGCTATCACAATGCTTCTTCTCTTCCTTCTTTGGAAAACCTCAATTCCCATGTTGTATGTACGGGTTGGTTTTGTTTTCGAGGTTCTGAATTTGAGCTGCAAATAGTAGTGAAGCTTGTTAATAAACATCTGATCTTTGTGTAACTCTGGGAATAAGTGCAATATAAATGATGGGCTTCACTTCTAACAAAGCCAAAACCACATCACTGCAATATTTTAATATGAAATCAGTTCCTCTGGCAAGATAGCACCTTGATAAACAGCGCTGGGTAGAAGTTCAGCAGATAATAAATTCTAAACTGCTTCTTGTCACTGGGGTGGGTCCCTGACAAAGTAATTTTTTTTTTTTTCTCTGAGTTCAGGGCTTGGGGACTTGCAGTTCCTTTGGAAAACCCAGCAGAAGGCTGGGCTGCCTGAATACCAGGCAGTCACAGCAGTGAAATCCTAAACATCAGGGCCATGAACCTCTAGGTGTTGTTGTTGTAGTAGTTAATTTAGCTTGTGGCAGTTTTTGGAAGTTAATTTTTCAAGTAACATTTTCACTGTACAGTCTGTGTGTTACTACAAAACAGAAATTACAGCATCTCTCCTTCTCCAGGTCCCCCCATTGTTGCTCCTGCAGACTGCTCTAGGAATGCAGGCCCCAAGTTTGCAAGCACAAATGGGTTTTATTTAATGTAATTCTGTTGTCCCTGCACAGAAATTCAATTTCTCTTTTGCACAGTGTTCTGAAATTAATGAAGCCAGCTGAGCCTTGCTAGTCTGGCTATTTCCTCCTGGCTTTCAGGGTCGTGTTGGGATTTGTTTCGTAGGCATTGCTTTTCTTACAGATCTAAAATATCTTTGAGATACTGCAATTGTATTTTGATTTGGAAAGCATGTTGTAAAAATGAGTGTTTGAGCACACTTCTGTGTGAGTGACCTGGGCAAACGAGCTGTGCTCTGAGGATGGGCAGAGGAGCTGATTTCCATTTCCAGTGCTGGGAGCACTTTAGACCCAACAAAGGGTCCAGCTTTGGAAATGCAATTCACTTGAGCCCCAAGGAAGGAAAGCTTTTTATTTCTAAGAGGAGCATTAAACATGTGTTTAAATACTTCCTTGTCTAAATGGTTCATTAAAATATTTGGAACAAAATGCATGAGAAGAGAAAATGAGGAGCAGGAATTTCCATGGTATCCTTTAAGGCTCTTCCCCTGAAAGCTGCCTTTCCATAGGTGAGCAGTGCCAGTTCTTTAGGCACAGTTATTAAATTGTCTGTCCAACAGGAAGGCTCAATTTGAAGTGTATTTTCAGGCTGTGTTCCAGTGACTGCTCAGTCGAGTGCTCTCTCCCTCTGCCCCACGCAATCCCGCGGAATCCTCTGGAGTGGGGCTGTTCCACTTTTACCTCTGCAGTGAGACAGGTTTGCTGAACTGGATCTGCTGAATGCAGCTGCCAGAGCCATTCCAGCTTCCCTGGGAGCTCCTGCCTGTGCTCCATCCCTGCTTTGTCACTGCAGTGTGTCCCAGGGAAGGGGACGGCGGGGAGGGCGTGCGAGCATCGGAGCGTCAGTCCATGGCTGCCAGTGGCCCATGGCAGTGGCCCATGGCAGGGCCAGGGGCCAGGGGCCAGGGGGAGGGCAGGCAGTGCCCTGCCCTTGGTGCCTGGCAGTGCCTGGATTCACTGGCACTGTTAATGTGAGTGGATTCATTAACGCAGGCTGATAAAGGATGCTCCAGACAGAGAGGCACTGCTGCAGGGCTCCAGCCACAGCCCCATCAGCCCCTCCCAGTGCTGGGAGACCAAAGCCTTCAGCAGTTGCTGCTCCATGATATTCAAATGAGACTTCCCCACAGCTTGGTCCTTCAGGGCCATTTGTTGGGGAGATCAGAGGAAGGAGTGTGACAGGAGCTGGACTGCCAGGGCCTGGGTCCCTTGAGCTCAGGGCACTTTGGGGTTTTGGGAATGAGCCCTCCCTGATGGCTTGGGATATGAAGGGGTAATTTTCTTTGAATGGCTGGATTATCATTTCCAGTGCTGTTTCTGAGGGATGACGTGTCCTGGCTGAGGATGATCCTTCTGTCCTCTTCTTTCTGCCTTTTGGGATTGGGTGCTTTGGGCTTTCCTCCCAAATGGAGCACTGAGACTGGGATCCATGGTGTGCCAGACCATCCTCAAGCCAGGGTAATGACTTCCATTTGGTGAAGCTACACTTTGGAGTATAAGGAAATAATTTAGTCCTCCTTTTTTTGTGAACATGGGGAGCATCAGAGCACCAGCCTGTGGTGAGCAGGTTTCCCTTTCTCCTGTGAGCTGCCAGCTCCTAGGAAGAATTTGTGCCAAGCAGCAGCAATTATTCGCTGAGCAACACCCCAGACAGGGTCTTAAATATTTAATGTATTATTCTGCATTCCTTCTCTCAGTGTGAGAGGGATGCAGCACCACAGTGCTGCAAGCACCAAGGCTCTGACAGAGCCCAGAGCTCCTTTTCCCCTCACACCCCTCTGAGCTGCTGTCTGCAGACAGCATCTCTTTGTACTCTGATGCTCCAAGTGAATCTCCCTCCTTAGCCAAAAGATGATCTATTTAAGCAGTCTTTATTTGGGATCAAGCTGGGGGTTTGCTTCAACTGCAATTATTTCATCTGTCACCACTGTGCGTTTTCGTGCCAGAAGAATATCTTGGCTTTTCTCAAATTGTATATTTTTCTGGCTGCTTGCACGATGTGTGCTTGTGCTGTGTGGTTATTTGTAGGCCCTGCCAGCAGTAAGAGGGTAGTGCTGGGGTCTCCTCTGTTCTCTGGTGAGCAGCTAATGGAGCAGTTGCAGCCATCTGCACTGATGGGAAGGGACTTTCCTGCCCCAGCTCAGCGTTATCTGGGCAAATGGAGCTCAGAGGGTGGGACTGCCCAGGGGGCCCTGAGGAGGGGAGGCAGCTGGAGTGAGCCATCAGTGTGGGGAGTCCCCTGGGTTATCCACTCAGCCCAGTAGGAACCTCTCAGAACTTTGCCATCCATCCATCCCGAGAGGTAAAAGCAAGGCTGATGTGTGGACACGGGGCTGGGCTGCCAGTGACTGTCCCTGCTCATCCAGCTCAGCCAGAGCACAGTTCTGGGTGCCTCTGCCACACTGGGGTTTGCTGCAGTCACAGGGACATCTCCCAAATCCTCAGTGATCCCACTGTCACTGCTCCACACGGAGAGGCAGCAGCTGGAGGGCTCTGTAGCAGTCTCAGATCAATGACACTCCCTGTCTGCTGTCACAGCTGACCAAAACACCACTGGGGATTGTCACTTCTGCAATGTTCATTCCCTACCCTCTCTTTGTCAGACAATATAAGGAGATCCATCTTAGACTCTTTCCAAAATAATCCTCAGTTGTGCTGATTTTTGTATTTACAAAAAAACAGTTTCTTTCATCATAAAAAAAGACAAAATAAACCAGAGCTTTGTATCATGACTCAAGATGCCAAGAGATAATTGCATGTTTCTCTTCAATCTGCTAAGGCATTGTGGACTAAGATCTTTTAGACACCCAGCTGCTGGCAGTGCTCTCTGCTCACCACACAGTGCCAATAACCAGAGCTGTAGCCTTGTTTTGTGCTCCAGGACAGAACTGACTAGAATTGTGTTTATAGATTTTATCTGTGGATGCCCAGAGCCTACTGTCTGAATTTTAGGCCAATGATTTCTTGGAAATATTTGTATTTTCTCCTGCATGCTGCACTGCAGAAGTGGGCTGGTCATGATTCCTGTGCTGATGGACACTGATGGAAGCTCTAGGCAAGCTCCTCATCCAGGAGCTGTGCATGTCCATACTTTGGATAATCCTTTTAGCCTTGAAAGCAGTTGTTGCAACCTACAATTACACACATTCTTCAGGTTTCATGCTAACCACATCAGCAGTAAATAATCCCACTGTGTGCCCAGTTTAGTTACAGCTCATGCCAGCATTCCTCTGCCTTGTCCCTGAAATGTCAGGAATGTGCATGCCATGACAGGAGATGTCCTTCAGCTGAGTCACCAGTGACACTGGGGCACATTTCCTCCACTGCCCACCTGGAAGGACCTTGCAAACTTCATGGAAACCACCTGGAGACACAAAACAGCTCCCAGGGTGGTTTGGAGCATTCCCTGGTAATTCCAGGCAGTTCTGCAGTTTGTGCTCTGGCTCAGCTCAATTTTCACTCAAAGCCTTGGGCATAGTTCTGCAGTTAATGGTACTTAGGGAATTTGTAAAAAAAAATCATTATTAATACCAATGGAAATCGTACATCTATAGACAAGTCTGTTATATTTAACAATATCTTTTTAATGGCTTCATCATTAGATATTGTCTGTGCTTCTTTCTGGGCTGCAAATGTCCTGAGCCAGTGCCCATTAGGAACAAAGAGGATTGTCAGACCTTCCTGCTTACTTTCTTCACAGCAGTGCACTATTTGATTTTCCTGTCCAGTTAATTTGTTAAAAAGCAAAACAAAATGAACAAACCTTATTTTGAAGTAACCTAAATGAGATATATTTTTATCATTCCTGAAGCAACCCTGTGTGCAATGAGGTATTTGGTTTGCTGCAGCTTTAATGACATTGTGTTCAGAATCTGGGTTATTTTTATGTTTTAAATTAACTTTCCATCTTTGAGCAGTTTGGAAAGCAACCAAAAGACTTAAATGGGATTTTAGCTGGAAAGAAAGAAGGGGAGTGGTGATGTGATTATACTATTCTGTAAATTCAATAAGAATTAACTAACTTTCTGTACCCTAAATCCAGATCTTTCAGTGGAACTTAAACTTGCTATCTCCTGTTTCTACTGGGGGTTTTGTGGCCACTAGATGTTGTTTTTCATGTTGTCAGACTACTCTTGAGGTTTTCCACAGTGCCAGGTTGAGTCTGTGGGTGGGTGGCCAGGTAAAAAGGGCCATATCAGCTCTGGGGGTGTAGCCCTCCTTTGTAGAGCTTGTTTTCCATCTTTTCCCCACGGTGTGAGGATCTGTCTCATCCAGGGAATTTCTCCACACCAGCTCCTGGAGCTTTTCCTGTCTTTGCAACTGTTCCTATATCTGTCTTCACCTAAAAAACCCGGGGAGGTTTAGGCTGGATATTAGGAAAAATTTCTTCCCGGAGAGGGTTGAGGAGCAGTGGCAGAGGCTGCCCAGGGCAGTGCTGGGGGCAGCAGCCCTGGCAGTGCTCAGGAACCCTCTGGCTGTGCTCTGGAACCCTCTGGCAGTGCTCAGGAACCCTCTGGAACCCTCTGGCAGTGCTCAGGAACCCTCTGGCAGTGCTCAGGAACCCTCTGGCTGTGCTCTGGAACCCTCTGGCAGTGCTCAGGAACCCTCTGGCTGTGCTCTGGAACCCTCTGGCAGTGCTCTGGAACCCTCTGGCAGTGCTCTGGAACCCTCTGGCAGTGCTCTGGAACCCTCTGGCAGTGCTC